>CM046036.1:21973314-22085814 GCA_025215565.1 Flaveria ramosissima | reverse complement strand
ATGTCCAGATGTTTCTAATCTGAATACTGAAGATCGACATGTATCTTATGTTGGAGAGGCGTCTGTGGAGCCTGAAAACATGATGCCTATTCCTGATCCAGTTAATGATGATGATGACTTGGATATGATTGATTATGATAAAAGTGATGAGGATGATGATGAAGAAGAAGATGATGATGATGATAATGATGATGATGGTGGTAGTTGTAATGGTGATGATGGTGGAAATGATGATGATGGTGATCAAGGGGGTCATCCGGGTGCTGCTACTGGTTATGATAAAACTGCTAATGTCTCCGGACCAAGTCCTGATGATAGAGTTAATTATACACCGTTAGATCCTATCACTGAAGCTGAGTATGAGAAAGAATTCTACTCATTTCAGCAACATATATTAGAGGAAGCGGAGAGTATAGACTTTGGATTCACACTTAGCAACATATGTTGAAACTCTCTGAAATTTTTTCTAAGTGTTGGAACTTAATTTGTTTTGCATTGAAATTTAATATTTTTGTGTACTTATAAATTTTCATCAAACTTTTGTAGATGGCTCGACCGTTGGTTTTTAATAAAAACCATAATGATGTCGTATTTGGGAGAAGTCACCAATGGCAAAGCTCTCTTTAGATCCTTGATCAAAGGACTAAAGTCTTCCAGGATTTTTCATGCTATATCTGCTAACCCGAAGATATTTACTGATGTGATAGATAAGTTTTGGGAAACTGCACTAAATGAGATTGATGCTGATGGTGAGCTATGTATTACTGCCACAGTGAAAGGGAAGAGGATTGTTATCACTGTTGAGGTGATTAATAGTGTTTTATCATCGGAGGATATTCCACGAGCACCAATGAAGATAGATGATGAGCTGCAAAACAATGGTTACTACGTATGGGATACACTCATCGTTATCCTTCATTAGAGAAGAAATACTTGCCACCTTTCTGGAAGTATTTATTTCACGTGGTTATCCATTGCCTTAGCAATCTGAAAGCCGGCATGGACAGTCAGAGTGTCATATTTGGATCCCTATTGGTTTCTCTAGTTGATGATCTTCCCTATAGCATCTCCACAGCCATATTTTCTGAGATGCAGAAGACTGTTATTGCTGCTTCAGGGAAGAAGTTCATCATGTACCCATGTTTTATTCAGATGATAATGAATATTGTTCATCCTGAGTTAGCTCTATCTTATTCTTCTACCTATTCTGTTATGGTGATGAAGAAAGATATTTTCACTTACCTATTGGGAGCCATTTCATGTGACAGGACATGTTGTTGATCGTGTTACTACAGAAGGGACAACAGACAATGTTGTTGTTGATCAAGTGCCAAGTCCAGATGTTTCAAATCAGGCTACTGAAGATCGACCTGTATATTATGTTGGAGAGTCGTTTGTGGAGCCTGAACACATGATGTCTATTCCTGATCCAGTCAATGATGATGATGACTTGGATATGATTGATTATGATTACAGTGATGAGGAAGATGATGACGATGATGATAATGATGATGGTGGTAGTGGTAATGGTGATGATGGTGGAAATGATGATGATCAAAGGGGTGATACGGGTGCTGCTACTGGTACTTCTAGGTCATAAGGAACTGCTAATGTCTCCGGACCAAGTCCTTAAGATACAGTTGATTATACACCGTTAGATCCTGCCACGGAAGCTGAATATGAGAAGGAATTCTACTCATTTCAGCAACATATGTTGGAGGAAGAGGAGAGTATAGACTTTGGATTGGCACTCAACAACATATGTTGAAATTCTCTGAAATTTTTTCTATATGTTGGAACTTAATTTGTTATGCACTGAAATTTAATATTTTTGTGTAGTTATTAATTTTCATCAAACTTTTACAGATGGCTCGACCGTTGGTTTTTAATAAAAACCATAATGTTGTGGCATATTTGGGAGAAGTCACTGATGACAAAGATCTCTTTAGATCCTTAATCGAAGGACTAAAGTCTTCAAGGGTATTTTATGCTATATCTGCTAACCCGAAGATATTTACTGATGGGATAGATCAGTTTTGGGAAATTGCAGTAAATGAGATTGATGTTGATGGTGAGCTATGTATTACTACCAGAGTGAAGGGAAGAGGATTGTTATCACTTCTGAGGTGATTAACAGTGTGTTATTATTGGAGGATATTCCACAGGCACCAATGAAGATAAATGATGATGCTGCAAAAGAATGTTTACTACATATGGGATACACTCATCGTTATCCTTCATTAGAGAAGAAATACTTTCCACCTTTTTGGAAGTATTTATTTAACTTGGCTATCCATTGCCTTAGCAATCTGAAGGTCGGTATGGACAGTTTGAGTGTCATATTTGGAGCCCTATTGGTTTCTCTAGTTAATGATCATCCATACAGGATCTCCACAGCAATATTTTCTGAGATACAGAAGAATGTTATTGCTGCTTCAGGGAAGAAGTTCATCATGTACCCACATTTTATTCAGATGATAGTGAATGCTGCTCGTCCTGAGTTAGCTATATCTGATTCATCTACCTATTTTGTTATGGTGATGAAGAAAGATATTTTCACTTATCTATTGGGAGCAAGAGGAAGCGCATGGGATTGATCACATTTTGCAAAACTTGGTAGATTTGTTTATGATTTTAGAGCCAAAGCACAGACTGAGACTGTTCAAGTACAAAGAGATGTTACAGCTGGTACATCTTCTAGTGCTACACAAGAAGCACATGAAGAGTTCTCGTACTGGTGAAAAGTCTCCTGAAGAGGAGGTTGATGAGTGGTTAAGAAATGAGGAATTAAGAGAGGAAGAGGTAATAGGTGTAGAGTTGAGAACTGAAGAAGGTGATAGTGAGACGGATAGTGATCAGATCGAAAATGTTCCGTATGTGTGGTAAGAATGTCCCAGAGTGCGAGAAACACCGTCAACACGTACTGTTGAGGAACGTGATTCTGATTATATTCATGTAGATACTCCCTTTCAGACCCGAGGCTGAAGGAAAAGGATGGCTAGGGTGGCTGGTGAGAGTTCTAGTGGTAGCGGTAGAGGACGTGGTGTGTTGAGAAAGCGTCGGACTCTGATGACCACTGTCACCACTGATGATGTTATGTGTTTTGATATTCCAATCATAGTTAGTGAGGCTGCTACTCCGGTGATAGTCACAGAATCCACAACTGTGATATCTACGCCTATGCCTACTACTGTTGGTACTGATGACATTTTGAGGACTCCTCCGAGACAGTCTGTTCATGATGATTTATTTGGAGATACAGACTTCATCAACACTACTCCAGAACCTAGACCTGAACCAGAGTCATCTACTCTATCTCCAATAAGGGTTACCTTGGAGCAGAGAGTTAGTACACTTGAGAGAGAGAGAGAAATTGGAGAAATCTTGAGTGATTGATAAGTTATATAGGAGTATGTATGATAGGAATGATAGGATAAGGAGTTTGTAAAGTCAGTAGTAGTTTATGCTTTCTTATGTTCAAATTATGGAGCACAATCTAAGAGATCTCACTTCTCGTGTGTATTCATCATTTACACATCAACATACCACAGAAGTTGGAGAGTCTAGTGGATAGCAGGCTGTTGATTCTGATCAGATTGTTGAGCCAGTTCATGTGATAGAACATGCTGTTGATCCTGTTACTACAGAACAGACAACAGACAATGTTGTTGTTGATCAAGAGCCAAGTCTAGATGTTTCTAATCAGGTTGATCGACCTATATCTTATGTTAGAGAGGTGTTTGTGGAGCCTGAACACATGATGCCTATTCCTGATACTGTCAATGATGATGATGACTTGGATATGATTGATTATGATGATAGTGATGAGGATGATGATGAGGAAGATGATGATGATGATAATGATAATGATAATGGTGGTAGTGGTAATGGTGATGCTGGTGGAAATGATGATTATGATGATCAAGAGGGTGATACGGGTGCTACTACTGGTACTTCTGGGTCATCAGGAACTTCTAATGTCTCCGGACCAAGTCCTGATGATACAGTTGATTATACACCGTTAGATCCTGCCACTAAAGCTGAGTATGAGAAGGAATTCTTCCCATTTCAGCAACATATATTGGAGGAAGAGGAGAGTATAGACTTTGGATATTTTGATGATCTGGAAGAAGATGTTGAATACACCGAGATCTTTGGGAACAGTTTAAAGGATTTATTTTCTGATATTGTGTTTCAAGAATGGGAGATTGTTGGCGAGACCAGTACTTCTGAGACCACTGAAAAGACATTAGACTAAACTAGTCAAATGGCTGTTCGTCAAGTTGGTAATCTTAAAGTTAATGCACCACCACCACCAGCTTATGTTCATACACTTCGGCATTCCAAACCTTTTACAAGGTACGGAAATTCAGAGCCGTTTATTAGTTGGGCTTTTGACGAGGAAAAGAAGTTATATGTTATAAAGAGGAAAGCAGGAGCCATTGAGTACTTACAAGACGAGCATGATTTTCATACTCTAAAAGCTTTTGACTTGTATGCTATGGGTCGAGTACCTTTTGTGAATCCAAGTAACTATGGTAAAGGGAATTGGATTAGAAATATGATATGGAGACAAAGCAAAACCAACTTCAAAGACTTTAAGACTGGTAAATCCAAAGTCATTGAAGATGAGAACCGTATCGACTAAACATACAGAAACCAGTGAAGATACGAGTTTATAGACATCCAAGATATGTAAGGAAGATCCGTATACACGCTCCAGTGCCAGTTAACAGCTTATCCAAGCTAATCGGGTGGAGTTGTGAGAAGGAGACAGGACATGCGTTGATCAAGTGTGTAGACAAAGAGTATCGTATCATCAACCCTGTGAATTTGCTAAAGTTTGGAAAAGAAGATTTGATGAAGTTGCAATCATGTCTAATTGTAGCTGATGAATCTGTTCATCTTCTAACAGCACAGTTTTGTTGGTTGATTACGAAGGCCCTGGATAAGAAGACGTATGCTTATGGGGGCAGTTACAACGTGGATGACGTGGACTTCTGAAGAACATTGATTTACCGAGCTTAGGGCGAGATTGTAGGGGTTGAACCTAGAGGCTCAGGAAATCAAATCAAAGTGAAAAACAAGTTCAAGTCAAGCGAAAAGTACAAGTATCGGCGCGACAAGTTGTTGTCGCGTGAGAACTAGGTTCTCCCACAAAAGCTTGTTTTCGCGTGAGAACATACTAGTTTAGTATAAATAGCTAGTTAGTTAAGTTATTGGTTAGCTTTTGCCCATTTTCCTAAATTTGAAATACTTGTGTAATATCTTGAATTCAAAGAGCAATCAAGAGAAGATATTTACATTGTGATCTTCAATTCTATTCTTTTACTTCTTTTTCGTAATTGTTTACATTCCGCATTCATAATTACGAGATCAATCTGATTATTTTGACGATCCTTACATTCATCATCGTTCATCATCGTACTTCATTCGTTATCATTCATCATTTATTTATCATCATCATTCGTTCTCATTCATACTTCATATTGTACATTTCGTACATTCATCATTAATCTTTACTTACGTCCCAAACCAATGCCATATGCTATACCCCAAACATCATGCACGTGGCGGGTACTAGGCCGGAGTCTATAAATAGACTTCTAACATCATGCACGAGGCGAGCACCAGTACCGGGGCAAGCGACAAGGGTCCCATAAATCTGGTCAATCACAAGGACTAGACCCCTGTGTGCATCCTTATGGGTTAGCTAAACTGCACATAGTTGAGCTAACAACATCGTAATGAGTTATGCACCTCCTTCCATTTTGCTTGCAAGACTTTTCATCCATTCTTTACGTTCCAATTTTCATTATCTTAAATCTTTCACTTCTTTAAGATAATACTTTACGTTAATTAACATAATCACACCATATAAAGCCACGGAATAATACTTAATAAGGAACATAAAGAAAAAGAACATAAACATGCATGACATCATCACACATCATCATACAACATCATACATCATCCCTGGGAACATCCCAAGTCATAGCCTAAAGATCCCTATTTCCAAAATTTCAGAAAATTTTATAAGTCTTTGGGCGCATGGGCACTATGCAGGCGCATGGCCACTATGCGGGCGCATGGCCTCTTAGGCGCATGGGAACACTTAGGCACATGGGCAGGTTTTGGGCGCATGAGCATTATATGGGCGCATGGCCAACACTTAGCCGCTTGGGCAACATTCTAAGCGAATGGACACTATGTAGGCACATGGGCCTGACTTAGGCGCATGGGCACTTGGGCGTATGGGCAATTGGGCGCATGGAAACACTTAGGCATTTGGGCATAATGATAGGCGCATGGGTACTATTTGGGCGCATGAACTTCAAGCGTATGGGGAATTAATCGCATTGCTAACTACCTTCTAACTAACATCATATTCAATCCCCAAATCATCATTCTAACATGTTCTAAGCCTAGTTTTAACATACTAAGCATCGTAACCAAGCATAAAACATGAACATCACCAAAGATCATTCCCCAAGTCAAACACCCACCCAACAAGGCACACACATATACATACGGTTACACACCCAACAAATCATAAAAACATTTTAACATGCATTTTCAGTCCCAAAACAAGTTAAAACATTTAAAAATAAGGATCTAGAACTCACCTCTTGCAACTTTTGAGTAGACTTATTCAAACCCGAATGCAAATGAGTTCAAACACCTAAAAAACCACCAAAAACACACATACTAACACACAAAACACACATAAGCATAAACCCGAGGCTGAAAACCAGCCAAGAACAACCCAAAACACTAGAAGACTAACCTGAATCTGCACTTCTCTTCTTCTTCTCTCTAGAACCCGAAATTCTGCTCTTTCTCTCTCTAAAAATCCGAATGCAGAAAAGTTGATAGTACAGGAAGTGGGCTGCCATGCTTCTTTTGTACCAAATATTAATAAACTTTTATCCCTTGTATACTTTTAACCCCCTGAATTTGGTTTTATTAGCTTTATTCCTTTGTATTCTTTTTTTTAAAATTTTCTAGGTGTTACAGAAAAATACATCAATTCTTACAGATTTCGCTAGAAATATTCTTATAAAAAGAAAGAAACGAGAAACTACTAAAGAATCACAAGTCTAAGGAAATACTAAAGCTATATTCTATGATAACTTTGGTGGTTATCATCAACAGTTCGTGAGAAATACACGAGAACCGAATACGTATCATAATTTGTATTATTATGTGTGTGGCAAGCCAAATCATATGGCTAGAAATTCTACTCATCAAAATCAACTGACAATCAAACAAAGATTTCATAACTCAATTTCAAATAATAGAAAATAATTCTTTTTAAATGCCAAATTGAAAAGGAATACAGATTAGTCAAATGATTTTATGGATAGAAGAAATGTTCAAATAAAAATGGATTTACATATAGAAAATTTGGTAAAAAAATTCTTCACATGTTGATGCCAACAATCCTATTTCAGAACAAACTACTTTAAAGAAAATGGTTACAAACTTGATCAAACCAATTCAAAACTAGAAAGTAAAAGAAAAAAAATCTGAGCATGATATTGTTGAAGACTGTGTTTTCAATGATAAAAGAGATATGATATTAAAATTTGTATCATATTTGGATGATAACAATCTGCTCAAGTCTACAATGGCTTAGGTTCCTAAAAGTGAATAAATTCATCCATATGTGCCGGAACAACCAAGGCAAGTTATTAACAGTGTTTGGCATATTGACAATGGTTGTTCTAGGCACATGACTAGTAATATATCTCTGTTAAAAAACATTCAACCTTACAACAGAGGATATGTTATCTTTGCAAGAGATAAAGGTGGTAAGATTACAAAGAAAGGTATAGTGTCCAATTGTGTGTTAAGTTTTGAAGATGTCAATTTTGTTGAGAAACTTAAACATAATTTGCTTAGTGTCTCTCAAATTTATGACAAAAAGTATTCAATACACTTCATTGATAAAGAGTGTCTTATTTTAAAACCTGCATTTGTAATTCTTGATGAATGGATTTTTTTAAGAACACCAAGAGACGAAGACACATATTTACTTGTTATGAATGGTTCGCACTCGTTTGTACCTACATCTTGTTTGTTGTCAAAAGCCTCGGAAAGTGATTGATTATTATGGCATCATCGTCTTGGCCATGTAAACATATAAGATATGAACAAGTTGGTTAGAGGAAATCATGTTGTGGGTTTACCATTGAAAGAATTTCAACTTACTGAACATTGTCTGTCATGCTCAAAAGGAAAACAACATAAACTTCCTCGTAAAACAATTGCTCGTACTAAAATTGAATCAATTCTTCAATTGTTACATATGAATTTGTTTGGTCCAATTAGTGTTTTGAGTTTGGGACGTAGTGCATATTGTTTGGCTATTAGTGATGATTTATTTAGATTAACTTGGGGTTTCCTTTTAGCAAGTAAGGATGAGACGCCTTATTTGCTGATACAGTTCATGACCCTAGTGGAGAATCAGATTGACAAAACCATTAAGTGCATTTGATATGATAATGGAATAGAGTTTTTCAATCATACCGTGAATAAATATTGTGATTCTAAGGGGATAGCTAGACAATTTAGTGTTGTAGGAACTCCACAACATAATGGAGTTGCTGAAAGACGTAAGAAAACTTTAATTGAAGTAGCCAGAACAATGTTATCAGCAGCCATATTACCATCTTTGTAGCCATATTACCATCTTTCTTTTGGGCTGAAGCTGTTAACACTGCATGTTATGTTCAAAATCATGTTTTAATCAACAAACACCAAAACATGACTCCTTATGAACTTCCTCACTATGTCCATAGAGAACATGAACTTCCTCACTATGTCCATATTCCCTAGTTTCACTCCAACATCCACCAGACTATCTACAATGTTAAAATAGCTGAAGTATTACCGACTCATAGTTTCACCTGTCTTGAAGGTGACGTTTTCAAACTATTGCTTCGTAATATCTCTTGTTTTCCTTAGCTTCTTCAGACCCTTCATACATCAACTTCATTGCATTCCATAGTTCTTTTGCAATCTTGCACTTCTTGAAGCCTCTGTAGATAGAGTTGGGAATAGCAGTTTGAATGTAAGGCCCTGTTCCCGGGACGCTTACAGTTGGATCCTGATCGCACATAAAACATATATTTTCATCATCTTTGCAGGACCGGTGAAGGGTGGTCACTTACAACACAACAACACAAAGAGGAGATTAACCAAACTTGATCAAACAGTAAACTGGATTAACCACAATAATGATGCTAAGAACACAAGTAACAAGTAAGAGACAGAACAAGAGAACACAAGAGATTGGGTTTCAAGGATGTACAATAGTGCTTTCTCAAGTTCTATTACAAGTGTTAAAAGCATTTTGAAAGATACTAGAACATGGAATACTTATACTACAACCTACAGCCGGCTATACTTTGAAAGCATACAATTGACTAGACACAAACAAAATCAATTGTAGAATCATAAGGCATATCTGCCTTTTGACTTGTGACTATGAAATGCCATAGCTCACATCCAAATATATTACAAAAAGGATAAAAGTAAATAAAATAGAATGCATGGACTCAAGACCTCAAGGTACAGTTACCAAAAGCATGGACCTTTTCACCAACTCATGTAAGTTGGTGACTTTACAGAGATGTAGCGGAAAGGTGTCCAGCTTTATGGAACAGTACATCAGATAAAGCATGTTCTAAAAGTCTTCGGAAGAAATCTGTCTTCATAAGATGAAGCTTCGGAAGACTTTGTCTCTGAGGCTTCGGAAGACTTCATATTTGGCTTCGGAAGATATTGGTCTTGGCTTCGGAAGATTTTACACTTAGAATATTTCTAGTGCATGGTGTAAAACTTCCGAAGCAATTCTACTTCAGTTATTTAGTGCATTGCTTGTAGAGAGACTTTGGATGTTTTGGTTGCATCAGACTTATAGGAATCCTTACAAACTCCCCCTAGGCTGATGCTACCAAAACATTTAGAAGATCTTCAGATGTTAGTAGTCTTCAGCACAATTATGACCATACCCTTCTTCATTAGATGGTCAGGATCACTCAAACTTTCATAGTATCTTCTCATCTCAAAGAGATCATGCAGAGGTAAGTTGATTATGTCTTGCCATGTATAGACATTCTCAACACCTTGATCCCTGATTACATACCATCTTTCTGGATTGGTAGAGAAGGTCCAGGATAAGATGGGTGTCTCAGCTGCAAGAGGAGCCACTTGTATTGGAGTTGATTGGGCTGCCTCTTCATGCACTTCCTCAGGAGCCACTTGTATTGGAGTTGATTGGGCTGCCTCTTCATGCACTTTGGTTTAAGCCATCCTCTTCTTCCTCTTAGAGGACTTTAACTGAGAAGACTGGTCTGCAGCACCTTGTTGATCATCCTTGTCTTTCTCAGTTGGATGTTCCTCCCTCACATGTTCAGAAGGAGAGGAAGTTTGACCCTGCTGTGGATCAGAAAATAAAGCTTGCTGAGGCTCAGCAGGAGGTCCATATTGTGTTGTCTCAGGAACCTTAACCTCCACTTCAGGTGGGACTTGACTTGGAAGACAGTGTAAGTCAATCAGCTCTCCACTCTTGATCTTCTGCTTGATTACCCTTATATGCTCATCCATTGTGGATAGAGACATAAGGCCAAGTCTCCTTCCGGAGAATCCATACAGCTTCAAGAAGCTCATCATCCTTTGTCTGTCAGCAGACTTCTTCATACTCTTTTGGATGATGGCTCTGGACTTTGCAGCTTCTTCCCTTAGCTTCTTCTTAGTTGTCTTTCTTTCTTTGACTAACTCAAGCTCAAGTTGTTTTAAGTACTCAAACTCAACATAGTCATAGGACAAGGGAAGAAGTACATCTTCCTGATAGAAGCCTGTGGCACTCAGGTAGTTGATCATTTTGATCCTATCTTCTTCTTTGTCTACCTGAAGTTCTTGTTGAACCATATCTTCTTGTATAGGGCTTTCTTGAACTGGAGAGAGAGTAGGAGCATGCTTGTAGAGTCTTTTCTGTCACTTCTCCTCTTTGAATTGGAGAAGTAACCTTGCATCCTCTTTTTCTTTCATCTCTCTTGACACTTCCATGTCAGCCAGTTCGTTTAGCTCATCTAAGGGGAGAGAAATGATATTGTCTATGTCATAGTTCCTTGACTGCAGATAATTTATCCTGACTGCCCTTAACTCATCATTCTGAGTATCTGGTCTGGGGGCAGCCCTGATAGCAGACTCCATGAGTCTTAAAGACTCAGCAGAGGAACCTTCTCCCCTCAGTCTCCTTTTTCTCTCTCTCTCCTCCTCCTCAATCTCCTCAGATGTCATCTTTCTTTTCCCTTTCTCACTCTCAGACCTTTGTGACTCAGTATGGAGAGAAATTTGGCCTTCATTGCTTGTTGCAACATCTGAGCTCAGGCCAGAGAGAGGTTGAGAAGCACCTTCACCAGCAGGTGTCTCGGAAGGAATGTGGATCTCTGCAGCAGTTGATGATGATGAGATAGGGGTCTCAGGTTCTGCCACTGGGCCTTCAGTCAAGGTTTCCCCTATGAAACTAATCTTAGGGTTTGCCTCAACATCCAGTTGACCGATGGCATTACCTGATTGCCTAAGTCTCCTTCTTAAGCTGAACTCTGTAGTGATCCTGTCTTGGATTCTTTGAGCCAGTCTGTTAGCTTGTCTTGATTTGCTTGGGTTGACTAGATCCAGACCTTCATAGAAGTTCAAGGTTTGATAATCAAATACTTCTTGTTGCCCTTGAACTCTATGAAGAATAAGGGCTCTTCTATCAGCATCATACCTCCACCCAATGATGTAGTTTGAAGTTCCTTGAGGTGGCGATGACATAGCCCTTGGTATACCTTCCTCAAAGAGACTCCTGATGATAGAGTCTATAGAGTCCACATTAATGTGAACTTGAGGAAGTTGCTGAGAATGCACAATTGCAAGTGAGGATGGTGAGTCCTCAATGTCCATTCTTTGTGAAGAACTCCTTGGTTCTGTGGCTGCGATGACTTTCTCCCCCTTTTTGGTAGCATCACCCACTTGCATAGGTGAGCTGGAGGATAGAACAATCACATCCACAGGTTCTTGTGTTCCTGGTTGAGCTCTTCTTAAAGGTCTCCCAGCTATTTTTCCCTTAAGATATGAAATCTCAAGTTGCTGATCATTGACCCTGTTGTGTAAGGTAGTCACCTGAGATTCAAGGTGACTAACCTTAGAGAATAAATAGGAGCATGTTTTTGATAGTTTTTGCACCTTTAGCCTCAGATTCCCCTCTTCTTCATCAGAAGAATCATTGGGAGATGAGATGATTGGACTAAAATCCTCTCTCTCACCACCAGCTTCAGGTTCTTGGCTGCTGGCTTTCCTCTGCTTATTAACATTCTCAGTTGAGATGTCAATGGGCTGAGTTGACATGGTTGAGGCCTTAATAATGTAATCACTTGCAAAAGTGAGAGCCTCTTCCATATGGATATCCTAAACAGGTTCAGAAGTATCCAACTCAGTTATAGGTGACTGATGTGGGCTAAACTGAGGAGACTCAGAAGTACTCATCTCTCTTTGAGTAGGGGAAGAGAAGAGAGACTCATGGTACTCACTGAAACCTAAGTCTTCATCAGTATAGAAGGATAGGTTGGGAATGGGTTGATTTAGATCTAAAGGCTGGGGATGGTAACTATCCCCTGAAGGTTGTTCACTTCAGTGTTGAGACTCAAAGTGAAGGCTTAAGGCAGTTGGGCTTGTGAGCTCATCAGGGTGAGCATGAGGAACCTCAGCCCTGATAGTTGAAGAGATGGGAGTGTTTTGCTCCTCAGGGGAAGTGGAAGCTCTAGTGTCCACTTCCTCCTGTAAAGGTGAGTATATGGGGACCTGCACAGACTCAATAGCTTGAGCATGGGTTCGTTTGGACTTTCTTTGGTAGGTGAGGGTTACTTGAGGCCTTTTTAGTGGTAGAGAGGTAGAAGGTGTGGGTTCAACACTAGCTTGTGTTGCTAGGTTGTCACCATGAGCAATGAGCTCTCACATTTTGGGGACAAGGGCGGTTTCTACCCCTGAGAAGCCTACAGTTGGCTTCTTCATGATTTTAATGGTGCCGGGCTTCATCTGTCCCAATTTAAGAATATTATCTGTTTCCCTTAACTGTGAGCCCAGTTCACAGTTGAGAATGTGTTGAACATATCTAGGAAACATATAATATTCTAAGGAGTCCAAGTTAGCAAGCAAATTTGTATAGACAAATTGAGAGTACCTGAACTTGACCCCTTGAACCATTCCATGCACTATGAAGGAGAGATCCTCAGGAATCTGGTCCCACCCTCCATGCTTGTTTGACATGCTGTGGATAACCACATGGAGTAGGTATTTCCACTAGGATGAGACCTTCCCTTTCCTGAAGGTCTTTACAGAGAAATCCCCTTCATAGCCCATCTACTCAAAGGAATGATTGACAGCTTCCTTTGGGAAGGACAACTCACCTTCTTTATCATCCAGCTGCAAATGAGTGTTGATGATGGCCGGAGTGATGAAGATTGTCCTCCCTTGCACTACGGCAGACAATGCCTTCTCCCCATCCATGATGACCACTTGGCAGGTCTTCCAGAATTCAAGCAGATGATCCTCATAGAGAGTAGGATCAATGGTTAGGGAGGTGAAGTAATTTAATAAAGCTAAGAATTGGCAAATCTCTGAGAAACTTTCATCTTTCTCAGAGCTTAACAGAGCAACCTGATTGTGTTGCCTGTGAAGTTGCATGGAGAAATCTGGATTGTTTCTGCGGTTAAGGTTGGCCATTTGAGAAGCTTAAGAATGAAGAAAGGTGAAAAGCAAAGGCGGTTTGGGAATTAGGTTTAAGGAATAGTAGAATTGAGGAAGATAGTGAGGGAGAGGGGGAACCGTTGGGTATTTATGTGAAAAAGATTTGAACCAAAGTTAATGAAAGAGGATAAACTTTGAAATCCGAATGTTGGTCCCACCTCTGAAAAAGTAGTTTACTTTTGCTCAAAAAGTAGTTTTCTTGGAATTCGAAAAGCTTCCGAAGGTAAATTATCTTCGGAAGTTTTAATGAAAAAGCTTCCGAAGCTAAAATGACTTCGAAAGATTTTCTTGAGGATCTTGAAAATTTTGCTTCGGAAGAGAAATAAACACTTGAATGTTTTGTATATAAAACAACAAAGCTTCCGAGAGTTAATTTTGCTTCGGAAGAAAAAAGTCCTTAAAAACAAATAAGTGTCTGAGACAAGTATTTAAGCTTCGGAAGATAGATTGAGACTTCTTCCGAAGGTAAAATTTCTTAGACAGTTATTTTTTTTGAAGACATGATTTTCTTCCGAAAGTAAAAATATATCTTTCGAAGGATCAGAAAATTTTCAAGAATCTAAGGAAAGTCTTCAAAAAGGATTTGATATCCAAAGAAAACATGAGCTTATGAAAGTGATGAACTAGACAACTTAGGACACACATATTTTAAGAAATAATTAGAATTAGTTTTAAGAAAAGATCTACTCAAAGTTAATCATCCGAATAGCTGATATTAGATATTTAAATATCTGTTCATCAAAAGCTTTTGTAAACAGATCAGCATATTGTTCATCTGAATGAACTTTGACTAGTTAAATTAATCCATTTTCATAGTTATCTCTTATTAAATGATACCTGATATTGATGTGTTTTGTCCTTGAGTGCTGCACAGGGTTTTCAGTGATAGAGATAGCACTATTGTTGTCTATGTGGATAGGAGTCTCCTTGAAGTTAAATCCATAGTCCAGCATCTGATTTTGAATCCAAAGCACTTGAGCACAGCAACTTGCAGCAGCAATGTATTCAGCCTCAGCAGTTGATGCAGACACAGGATTGTTTCTTGCATTGCCATGAGACAACCCTTCCACCAAGGAATTAACATCCCCCAGATGTAGACTTTGCAGTCATGTTGCAACCACCATAATCACTATCTGTATAAGCATACAGATTGAAGTCAGGATTCTTTGGATACCATAAACCAAGTGTTGAAGCACCTTTGAGGTATCTTAAAATCCTTTTGACAGTGATGAGGTGAGACATCTTAGGGTTGGCTTGATATCTTGCACAAATACATGTAGCAAACATGATATCAGGCCTGCTAGCTGTAAGATACATAAAAGACCCAATCATAGTCCTGTATAAGTGTTCATCTACACACTCCCCTTCAAGATCAGATCCAAATGAGTGGTTTCTGGCTATGGGTGTCTTAGCAATCTTACAATCAATCATGTTGAACCTCTTTAGTATGTCCTGAACATACTTTGACTGACTTATGAAGATGCCATCTTCAACTTGCTTCTCTTGAATTCCCAAAAAGAAATTGAGTTCTCCTATTGCACTCATTTCAAATCTGTCTTTCATCAGCTTCTCAAAGTCTTTGCAGAGCTTTGGATTAGTTGAACCAAAGATGATGTCATCTACATACACTTGAACTAGCAATAAGTCATTTCCCTGTCCTTTGATGAAGAGAGTTCCCTTTATAGTACCTCTCCTGTATCCATGCTTACAAAGATACTCAGACAATGTCTCATACCACTTCCTGGGTGCCTGATGCAGCCCATAAAGAGATTTGTCAAGATTGCAGACCTAATCAGGATGATCAGGGTCTACAAAACCAGGTGGCTGTTTGACATACACCTCTTCATCAATCACTCCATACAGAAAAGCACACTTCACATCAAGTTGAAAGACCTTGAAGTTCTTGGATGAAGCAAATGCCAGGAATATCCTAATAGCTTCTAATCTTGCTACAGGAGCAAAGACATCAGTGTAGTCAATCCCTTCTTCTTGTGTGTATCCTTGAACAACTAGTCTTGCTTTGTTCTTGATGATAATGCCTCTATCATCCTTCTTATTCCTACACACCCATTTGGTTCCAATGGTAGTCTTCCCATGAGGAAGAGGACAAAAGTTTCAAACTTTTTGCCTTTTGAATTGAAGCAACTCTTGTTGCATAGGTTCAACCCAACATCCATCCTTTAGAGCCTCATCAACTTTCTTTGGCTTTATTTGGGATAAGAAACAAGAGTGAAGACAAACATTTGCTTCATGGGTTTGTCCTCTTGTTCTTACCCCTGTGACAACATCTCCAATGATGTTTGTGGTGGGGTGAGACTTGTGGATCCTAAGTTGAGGGATCACAGCAAGTTGCTAAGAAAGATCCAAATTTGAGAAATTTAGATCTGGCATAGATGATTCACCCTCCACATCACCACACTTATCAAGATTGACTTGATCCAGTGAGTGTGTGACATCGTTGATGTTGTCATCTATGGTGTGGTTAGTAGCATCAAGAAATTCCTGATCACTTTCACCATCACCATTGGTGTCTTCCACAATTGAGGTATCTTTATCTTGTTTTGGAGCCTCTGAGCTGGAATTTGAAGGCACCCCATATGTATCAACTGAATTTGTCATTGTAGTGCTGATAGAAACCTTATTTGCTGAAGTAGTTCCAACTGGAGCTGAAGATGTATGAGTTGAAGGTCTTCCTAGCTCAAATCTTGGATCAGGATCACCTGTATTTAAATTTTCTGCAAATCCTGAAACATTCTCACAAGATTTGTTAAAACAGTTGGTAACTAAATCAAGATCAAATAGCCAATCAGGACCAGAACCAGCCACACAGGGTGTGTGTTCATTGAATGTCACATTGGCTGACTCCTCAACAATTCTAGTTCTGAGATTGTATACTCTATAAGCCTTAGCTTGGTAAGAGTATCCAATGAAGTGTCCATCATCTGATTTCTCAGCAAACTTGGCAATTTGATCTTTGGTATTCAAGATGGTGCAAGGACATCCAAATGACCTGAGAAAACCAATGAAGAGTTTTCTCTTGTGCCAAAGTTCATAAGGAGTCTTACCATGTGTCTTAACTACTAAAACTCTGTTTTGCACATAGCAAGCAGTGTTTACTGCCTCTGCCCAGACGGTGATGGGCAGTTTAGAGTCATACAACATAGTTCTTGCAGCTTCCATTAGTGTCTTGTTTCTCCTCTCAGCAACACCATTTTGCTGAGGAGTCCTGGGAGCACTATATTGTCTTGTAATACCTTTTTCATCACAAAATGTATCAAGGATTTGATTCTTGAATTCAATCCCTTGATCACATCTTATGGATTTGACCTTGTGATCACTTTGCTTCTCAATTTTTAAGATGAAATTCTTCAGAATCTCAGGGGTCTCATCCTTAGTTCTAAGAAAGAAAACCCAAGTGGATCTTATAAATTCATCTGTGATCACCAAACAATAAGAGGTCCTTCCTAGACTCATTACACTGGTGGGGCCAAAGAGATCCATATGTATTAAGTGTAGGGGGAGTAGTGATGGAGTTCTTTTCCTTAGGCTTGTGAGATACCTTATGTTGCTTCCCTTTCAAGCATGCAACACAATGATCATCACTTGTAAACTCTTTCTTTGGCATTCCAGTTACCAAATCATGTTTAATTAGTTTATTCATGTTCTTAAAGTTTACATGGCACATTCTTTTATGCCATAGGAAAGACTCATCACTATTTGCTTTAGACAGAAAGCATGAAACTTCTCCAGAGGGAGATGTTTCTTGCAAATCCATCTTGTAAATGTTCCCTTTCCTGGGGGCTCTAAACAGGATGTGCTCATGAGGAATGACCACTCCAGGCTTGAGAACAATGCACTCATGCTCAGTAAAGAGCATGTTATGACTCTAATCACAAAATTAGAATACAATCAGAAGATTGTACCCAAGCTCCTTGACAAAGTTTACCTTTTCAATACTGAGCTTACCATTTGTGACCTTGCCCCTTCCAGAAATGTAACCACCTTCATCTCCTCCAAAAGCAACTGGTCCTCCATCAATCCTCTCAAAGTTATGGAGTAGTGACCTATTGCCTGTCATGTGCCTGGAACAGCCACTATCAATGATCCAGACATTCTTGTTTGCCTTGAGCTGTTCCTGCACAAAGAAAATGATTAGTTACATTTGGAAACCCAAGCCTTATTTGTCTTGGGCTCACTAAGTATAATAGAAGGTAATGCAACAGTAATAGATCCTATGGTTGTGCTAGAAGGATCTTGAGCTGTTGTTGATGGAGAAACTTCAGTCACTTGGTCTTTCTTAGACTTCCACACCACCTTTGGAGTCTTGGACTTGACCTTCAAAACTTCGGTAGCTTTTGGGACTTCGGAAATTTTGATGACTGAACCTTCAGAAGATTCTGCAGTCACTGCAGCAGACTTCAGTCCTTCGGAAGAATTCCTTTCTTCCGAGACCAACTTCTCTTCTAAAGGTAATTTTCCATGTGCCTTCTTCTTTGATTTGGAGCTTCCGAAGGAAACAGACTTTCCTTCCGAAGCTTGAATCTTCTTGAAACTCTTTGAAGTCTTTGTCTTGGTCATATGGACAGTACCTTTAGGATTGTATGGACAATCCTTAGCAATGTGAGAGGTACTTTCACACATGACACACAACATTTTCTTCTTCATAAGAGTCTCCTTATGAGAGCAAGACTGTCTTTGGTCACATCCCTTTTCCACCTTCATCTTTGCAGATGCTAAGATAGTTCTTATAGGCTGGGAACTGTTCTTGGAGTTTGATGGTCCAAGCTGTGCAGCAGTGGTACACAGCAGATCAGTCTTCTTCTTGGTACTGAGATGATTTGAACAAGAACCAGAACTCTTAGCTGAAGAGTTTTGGTTGATGTCTTCAGTCTTTACTACTTCAAACCCTGCAGAGATAAAAACTTGTTTCTGCTTAGAGTCAAAAGTAGCCTTGATCTCTTGAGCCTTCCTTTCTTTTCTTTTGCTCTTCCTGATCCAGTTCTTTCTCATTGACTTGGTCATCATAGTAATCTTCTTCTCCTCAGAAGGATAGTGGCCCTTCACAGAATCCTCCTCTTCACTCTTCTCAGAGGAATTCTTCACTATCTCTTCTTCATCCTCTTCACTTATAGGATCTATGAGAGGAAGCTCATCTTCACAAGTTCCACACCTAGGAGATCTTACAAACAATATTGTGTGTGGAGGAGCTATCTCATTAGATCCTAGTCCCTGTCTATTTTGATAACACACTTTGTTGTGCAGGGATGAAGATATCATGTTCTTGAAGGTCTCTTCTTTAAGAACACTCTTTTCTGCCCTGGCTTTGCTGATCACAAGCTCAGCCTGGCACTCAGTCAGTTTGGTTATGAGATCTTTGATTTGAGTCCTAAAATCTGTATGCTCATGTTTTAGAACTGAAATGGTTTTCTCTAAGTCCTCTATCTTTAGTTTATAATCATTTTCAGACTTTCTAAAATCAGATTTTAAAATGTTTAAGGACTCAAGATCAGATCTCATCTCCAAGTTATAGGACCTGTATCTGTTAATTTTAGCAATGCATTCAGTAGTACAGAGATGTTCCAATACCTTGGCTTCATTATGATCTGCCATTAGTGCTTGGTTTGGAGAAGCATCTTCCACCTGAAAGCTCCAGTCAAAGCCTCATTCTTCAAAAGCAACAGCAGCTTGTTTCTTTGGCTTCTCATTCTGAGGGGCTTTCTTAGTGTAGTTTGGTCTGGTTTGTGCTTGGCCACCATTTGTTTTAGGTGCCTTACACTCTCTAGCAAAGTGGTCCATCAAGTTACAGTTGTAACACTTGACTTTGCTTTTATCCAAGCCAAACTTTCCACTGGTTGCATTACTTGGGAACCTCCTTCCAGTTCTCTTGTAGAACTTTTTGGCTCTATGAGTGAGAAGAGCCATCTGCTGGACTATTTCCATATATTCCAGATCATCTGGATGGATACAATCCAGGTCTTCAAGAGTGAAAAGAGAGTTGCCACAACTTTCATCAGAAGACACAAAGGCTTGAGAAGAGCTTGTCTCTTGGAATGGGCTTCCTTGAGTGTAGTTCTCCCTGGGTGTCTCTGGGAAGGTGATGAAAGGACCCTTTGGTGAGTTGTCAGGGTAGCATATGAGATGATGTTGGGGTTCTATGCTATCCCTTTCAACCACATACAGGGCTGAACCCAATTGATTGTTGGAGTTGCCAGATGAACCTTGCATGTTCATCTCCATCTGGTAGCCACTAAGAATCCCATATAACTCTGTCAGAGTAAGAGTTTTGAGATTTTCAGTCCTCTTGATTACCACACAATAGTGTGTCCATTGCCTAGGAAGTGAGGACATGAACTTCCTTACAATGTCTCTGTTTTCAAGAGGAACTCCTCCATCCACAAGGGTATCCACTATCTCAACATACCTGAAGTATTGATGAGTCATGGTTTCACCTGTTTTAAAGGTGAAGTTTTCAAACTGCTGCTTCAGGAGATCCTTCTTGTTCTCCTTGGCTTCAGAGGAGCCTTCATACATCAGTTTTAGTGCATCCCACAGCTGTTTAGCTGTTTTGCACTTCTTGAAACCTCTGTACACAGAGTTTGGAAGGTCAGTTTGAAGAGCAGTCATGGCTTTTCTATCAATCTCTACTCTCTTCCTATCTTCATCTGAGTAGTTAGCCACATCTTTGGGGATCATACCAGCACCAGTAGCAGAAGGAGTGCTGGATATGAAAGGTCCATTTTCAACAGACTCCCACATTCTTGAGTCTAGAGACTTGATGAAACCTTCCATTCTCATACACCAGGTATCAAAGTCATCAAGAGTGATCAGTGGGGACTTGTTCATGGTTCCAGTTTCCATATCAGTCTTTGAAATGGCTGCCATTTGAAAGTTTAGTATTTGTGTGTGTGAGGGATCTTAAGATGGTGAGATCTTATATCAAGAGCCTGAGATGCTCTGATACCAATTGCAGGACCAGTGAAGGGTGGTCACTTACAACACAACAACACAAAGAGGAGATTAACCAAACTTGATCAAACAGTAAACTGGATTAACCACAATAATGATGCTAAGAACACAAGTAACAAGTAAGAGACAGAACAAGAGAACACAAGAGATTGGGTTTCAAGAATGTAGAATATTGCTTTCTCAAGTTCTATTACAAGTGTTAAAAGCATTTTGAAAGATACTAGAACATGGAATACTTATACTACAACCTACAGCCGGCTATACTTTGAAAGCCAGCTGGATACAATTGACTAGACACAAACAAAATCAATTGTAGAATCAAAAGGCATATCTGCCTTTTGACTTGTGACTATGACATGCCATAGCTCACATCCTAATATATTACAAAAAGGATAAAAGTACATAAAGTAGAAAGCATGGACTCAAGACCTCAATACACAGTTACCAAAAGCATGGACCTTTTCACCAACTCATGTAAGTTGGTGACTTTGCAGAGATGCAGCGGAAAGGTGTCTAGCTTTATGGAACAGTACATCAGATAAAGCATGTTACTAAAAGTCTTCGGAAGAAATCTGTCTTCATAAGATGAAGCTTCGGAAGACTTTGTCTCTGAGGCTTCGGAAGACTTCATATTTGGCTTCGAAAGATATTGGTCTTGGCTTCGGAAGATTTTACAATTAGAATATTTCTAGTGCATGGTGTAAAACTTCCGAAGCAATTCTACTTCAGTTCCTTAGAACATTCCTTGCAGAGAGACTTTGGATGTTTTGGTTGCATCAGACTTATAGGAATCCTTACAATCTTACATAAAAGCATTGCAGCGGAAACATTAAAAAACAACATTTTCATTTCATCAAAATGCCTTTGCAAAATAATACAACCGTTCATTACACAATATCATTTTACATTTCATTACAAAAGCATTATAACATTGGATGCCATCCCAAAGGAACTGAGTAGTCGCCCCGTGCCATCCTCAGCAACATACCTACCAACTGGAAACACATCAAAGTCAGCGTTGCTGAGTGAGTTCTAGTTTTAAATAAAACATACTTTTATTTTGTTAAAACCATTCTTTACTTTCTTTCAAATCATACTATTTTTCATACATGACCACACATCATACGTACATACAGATAATATAATTATTATCTTCCATTACATTCGTTACATTCTTCATTCATTAATCATCGAACTGTACATTATCATTCGCTTCATTCCCTTATAACATCTTTTCTTCCGTTCGTTCATTTCATACATATCGCACCTTTCGCACAAATCGCACCTTTGCATCTTCGTACCTAAAGTACATACCGCACAAATCGCACACATAAGGTAGCCAAAATCGCACGCTACATAGCACACAGCAAATACCATATCGCACGTATCGGAGCAGTTACCAAAACTGAACCCCCACTGTGTCTATAGTCCCTTATGATATCCATCGTACATATCGTACAAATCGCACCAACGGAGTGGTCACCAAGACCGACTCCCCCTGTGTGTGTGAGAACTCTTGGGGTTTAGCCTGATTCGCACACCATCTCATGGGTTAGCCAAGATCACGCTACATAATCCACATGAGGTAGCCAAAATCGCACGCTACATAGCACACAAAAAATACCACATCGCACGTATCGGGGCAATTACCAAAACTGAACCCCCTACTGTGTGTATGAACCCACATAAGTTAGCCAAAATCGCACGCTACATAGCACACAATAAATACCACATCGCACGTATCGGAGCAGTTACCAAAACTGAACTCCCTACTGTGTCTATGTCCCCTTATGAGTTAGCCAAGATCGCACGCTATAATACACACACAGTTGAGCTCACGACTCCCAATGAGTCATGAACCTCCTTTCTTCTTTTGCAAGCCATCCTTACTCGCATTTGCTCGTTCATGCTTGCATTCATTCATTATGTTCCTCTTTTCATTATCTTCCACTTTACGTTACATAATACTTTCATTACATTCATTAACGTTCAACGCAAATCATAGGAAGACAATCACACATAACAATAAGGAACATAACAACATACAACATCATACATACATAACATACATCATGCACAATCACATGACATCAAACATCACACGAATCACGCGCATCACATCATATAAAACTATACAGCATCACACATCATCATGCATCGCATCATCATCATCATCAGCTCATCATCATCATCATAAATCATCTTACATCATCCATGCCCATCACATCATCTACAACCCCAAAGGTCCGAGCATACGTCTGCACTTCCCGAAAGTCAGACGATACTATGGTCATTCGGGCGTATGGACCCTATTCGGTCGCATGGTCTCTCATGCGTATGAGAACCCTCAGGCGAATGGACCTCCTGTCGCATAACCTCCAATCGCATGCTTCCCATGCGAATGAACCTCAGTAGCATGACATTCGGGCGTATGGACCTCAGTCGCACACCTTTCGTGCGTATGAACCTCAATCGCACGACTCACAGGCGTATGGACTCCAGTCGCATGACCTTCAGACGCATGACCTTCATCCGCATTTCATTCAGTCGCATAACCTTCATCCGCATTTCCTTCAGTCCCATAACCCTCATGCGTATGACCCTAAGTCACACCAATTTCGTGCGAATGAACCTCACTCGCACGCCTTTCGTGCGTATGGACCCAGTCACATGCCATTCGGACGCATGGACCTTCAGTCGCATAGCCCTAGCTGGGTGCAGAATGCAGTTCATCCCGAACTGCAGCGGCCATTTTCGGCCTCCAAACTCTTCCAAACCTCTTTTAAGCTCAAATCAACCATTCTAAACCTTAGGGAAGCATACCACGACATCATTCAAGCACAACTAAGCCCGAAATCAAGCCCCAAACGAATCATACACATACACATACATACATAAACGGGTTTACACCCAAATACTCGAAAAAGGGTTTTCAGATTTGTTTCAGCCCCAAAATCATTCAAAAACATGTAAAAGAGGGGTCCTAGAACTCACACAAACGATCCTGACAAGAAGAGCTTCGATTTGACCCGCTACACTTCGATTTTCACGCTCGAATCCACCCGAACCAAGCTTTTCTCCTCTTTTTCTCCTTTTCTCTCTTCTTTGGCTGAGTTTTGCAAGAATGGGGAGGGTTTGGGCTGCCCTCCCCTTTTTATACTGTGACATCCGTCACTTTAAGGTCCGTCAATTAACGTGTTTGTCCGTTATCTATTCTATGTTTGGTCATACCTCATCTTTATTTGACTCTTTATGTGGATATCATGTGTGCAATATTATCGTTGTGTGTGCATTCGTTATAACCATGTGATGACCTTAAAAAGACCTTTAAAACTTTCATTTTTGAAAACGTTAAATATATCATTTTATAAATATAATAAATGTTTTAATATAACCATTTCTTAAGTCATAATAACATTAAATGAACTTTTACAATTAATATAAAACACCTAACAAAGTCGTTTTTCAACCGAACCATATTTGGAAAAACTCGGAGGTTAAGTGCAGGGACTAAACTTGTAATTTTGCAAACTTGGGCTGGGTATAAATACCCCCTTATCAGCCCTAAAACCCATTTCACCATCTTCTTCATCCTCATCTTCTTCACACACAAAATCACCATTTTAGCACCAAATCCAACCCGAGAGGTCTCGTTTTCTTCGTCTTGACACCGTCTACAGCCTAGACTACTTCTTTCTAGCAGGTAGTTGTCTTTGGTTGTCCGTTTTCTAGCCTTTTCACGGCTGTCCAAACTAGGGTTTCGGATGTTCGGGTTCAACCCGAACATACAAGGTCGTATGGGTGCGTGTAAGGTCTCTTTGCTTGTGTTTTATGCCTGTGTATGTTTGTTAAGTGTTTCTGGAGGTCCTTGTGGTGTAAAACCCGTGTTTAGAGCAGCTCGGGGGCTGCTCATCCCGACCACAGTCGAGATTCTGCAGATCAGGCGACTGGGTCATCCATGCGATTGAGCCGTGCGATTGAGTGGGTCGTGCGACCGGATCATGCGTCTGAGTCAATCGCGCGACTGAGTTGTGCGACTAGGCATGTCGTGCGACTGAGTTGTGCGACTGAGTGTCCGTATGCGATTGAGTCATGCGTGCGAATGAGTGTATGCGATTGAGTCATGCGATTGAGTGATTGTGTGCGATTGAGTCAGGTGACCGACTGAATGTGTGCGAATGAATGTGATTCGCACGACTGGAGTCCAATCGCACGAATGAAGGTTCAGTCGTACGAAAGTAGCTAATTCGCACGATTGAAGGTTGATTCGTGCGTATGGAAGTTGAGTCATGCGATTGGGTGTTGTGTGGTACGACTGAAGGCCAATCATACGAATGAAGGCTCAATCGTACGAATGAAGCTGATTCGCACGATTGAGGGTTGATTCGCACGAATGGAGGTTGAGTCGTGCGTCTGACCTTGTTATGCGACTGAATTTGTTGTGTTTGACCCCTTGTGCGTGGTGTGAGTATGTCGTGTGGTTTCGAGGTAACACTAACACAATAATGCCATTGTTCGGCCACAAAGATTAAAGTCAACGTGAGAAAGGGCACAGAAACTATTTTGAGCAAATTGAACTGATGCTTTACAACGACCAAATTGACTTATAACTATTGACACTTATTCAATGCTTCTTCAATAAACAATGATACTTTTACTTAAACATCATCTCTAATGGCGACAATGTCTTGTACTTGGATCTACATAAGATTTAGTACGTGTGTCAGTCTGCGTGTGTTGTACGTGACCCATCCGATACGACCCGAACCGACCCATCATTATTGCACGCTTATACATATATCATATCATTAATGCTATACAATAACTGTCAATAGGTGTTTTACTGTTTATTTGCATTCAACATTTGGGATACATCAATCATACATACTTACCACCTAACAAGTGAGTTTCGTGGCCCCTTTTACGCTTATACAATATTTCAATCATTTACAAATTGGGGGAAAAGTATGCTTACACATTTTTATGCTGTACAACTTACATACATTTTACATACAAGGAATCAACGTGATACTGTGTTGCAAGTACTATTTGATACATGCTTGGGTCTGCTGTGTGGTTCTATCTTTGCAACTATTTAATTCCAGTGTGGGAACCGACGGTTAGGTATTGGTAGTACTACTAGGTTGACAACCCCACCCTCGTTCGATGGTATACTAGTTGGTACCATCAGTGGCCAGGAACGGGCCCTTGGGTGAATATATGCCGACAATTTCTTTGTGTACGTCGCTAGGTTTGGTTGCAAAGCTCATGTCATGTGATATTTACTTGTGTATATAACTGTATTCACGGTATTCCGACGCGCTATTTATTACAGCATCACTTACATTTTTATTACTTAAACCTGCGAGCTCACCAACAATTATGTTGACCGTTTTAAGCCTATCTTTTCAGGTGATCATGCAAGTCCAGGAATCTAGGTGTGCTGCCTTAGTGGAGACCCTAGGATGCATTTTTGGGACTTAACATGTTTTGTTAAACAATCTTTTGAACAATGTTAACGCTTGTAAACAATTATCAACTTTTGAAACTTGTTCCCAGGTTGTGGGAATTAACATTTACATTTTCATCTTATGTGAATATGTGTTATCATTATCATGTAGCTTATGGCTATGTTGTCGTGAACATTGACTAAACACGACACAAGTCCCCTTGTTGTCGGGTGTCGTCATGACACGCATGTCACCATTTATTTATATTGCTCTCTATCGCTTACCATGTGTTATGACGATCCCGGTCTCTTTACATCCCCGTGTTTCCGCTTTTAGCGGGGGTGTGACAGATTGGTATCAGAGCCATTGGTTATAGAGAATTAGGCAATACGCTTGACCTAGACTATAACCTAGGAACCTTCATGTAGATTTGCATGCTAGGACTCTGTATGCATATTATATCTCGTGTATGTGTTCCTCGCTGCTTGATTTGTTAATCTATTTGTTATGTGATCTTTCTACCCTATGAGAGAGCCCTTGTGCTCACTCTTTTATGGGGATGCTTCTATCGAATCTTCCGTCCCCTCTGCGCGCCGAGTTAGTTTATCAGATCCGGGTATTAGACCCGAAGAGATCTTCACAGATCGTGCTATTGCGCTTGACCTTGGACATTGAGATTAACCCTGAGGAGGAATATGTCTGAAACCTCGAAAGACGAGGAAATAGACAACCTCCGCTAGACTAAACGTGATTGTATACATGGACTTACAACTGTTGTGATGTGTGATGAAAATAAGCATGATATTGACATGAAATACATGGACTTGATGGATTATTATGAATATGATGTAAAGGAAAGTCGGATGTCATGTAACCGGATCGGGCATCATTCTCGGTACATCGTGGGTGTGGTGGGAACGCTGCGGGGAACCCTATACATAAACATCACTGGTATACTGAGAATATGCTTGAAATGGGCTGCATGGTGGTCTTGGCTGACCGGAACATGAACATTGGAATTTGATAAGTGGAATACTTGTGTATCTTATGGTGACTAAAGCTTATATGTTACCTCTTTTATGATTAGAACATGCCTCCTCGAAGAGTCACCCGTAGCAGTAGTGGCGGGAGTGAAGCCCCAAGGGGCAGAGGCCGAGGCAGAGGCAGAGCACCAAGAGCAAACGATGCTCCTGCCAGTAACAGTCAAGGAACAGGGAACGCCGACATGGCAGCCCTGTTCGCTCAGCAATTGGCCGCGCTTATTCCTACTATAGTGGCCCAAGTGAGCGACGCACTTCAACAACACCACCCTCACGGGGATGGTGGCAACGATGATGGAGCCCAAGGTGGGATTGAAACTGAAACGGGAAACGGGAACCCGACTGGAAACGAGAGCAACCAGGAAACCGGGAATGGTGGTACTGCCGGTATCGAAACTGGAGTGGTTAATGCTCGTCGGGGATGTTCGTACAAGGAGTTCGTGGCTTGTAAGCCAAGGGAATTCGACGGGAAAGGTGGGGCAATAGCCTTAACCAGGTGGTTGGAAAAGATGGAGGCAGTGATCGACATCAGTGAGTGCCTCGACAGTCACAGGATCAAGTATGCTACTTGTTCTCTACAGGGTAAAGCCCTAACCTGGTGGAACACCCAGATTCAAGCACGAGGAAGAGAGTCTGCGATGCAGATGTCGTGGGACGAGTTCAAAGCCTTGATCACCGAGGAATACTGCCCTCTCAACGAGATGCAGAAGTTGGAGCATGAATTCTGGAATCATGCCATGGTGGGGGCAGGGCATGCAGCTTATACTGATCGTTTTCATGAGCTGGCAAGATTGGTTCCGCATCTGGTTACGCCGGAATCAAAGAGGATTGAAAGGTACATTTGGGGACTCGCGCCTCAAATTAGAGCTATAGTCATAGCAGCCGCTCCTCCTACTATTCAGAGTGCAATTCTGAAAGCTGGCGCTTTGACTGATGAGATGGTTAGAACAGGGGTTTTGGGCCGAGGGGCCGAGAAGAGGAAGGATGTTGGGGAGTCGAGCCGGTCGAGTGCCGGAAGGTTTGAGAAGAGGTCTAAGCCGACCAGGAATTTTGTGGCCGTGTCTCAGGCCAGAAGAGAGTATGTGGGGCCGCACCCCAAATGTGAAAGGTGCAATTATCATCATCCCCCAGGGACGCAGTGCCGGGTGTGCGCTAACTGTAGGCGCCCGGGTCATTTGGCAAGAGATTGCAGAACTGCGCCGAATCTTGTA
Source organism: Flaveria ramosissima (assembly GCA_025215565.1). NCBI lineage: Eukaryota > Viridiplantae > Streptophyta > Magnoliopsida > Asterales > Asteraceae > Flaveria > Flaveria ramosissima. Next base: position 22,057,347 of record CM046036.1, on the reverse strand, counting down.
GCACCCGTCAACGCGGTTAACCCCGCCGGGAATGCAAAGGCTTGCTTTGAGTGTGGGAGCCCCGATCACTACAGGAATATGTGCCCCAGGCTGAATCGGGCACCGGGTCATTAGGGGAACAACCAGCAGCAGGTGTTGGCTATCGCTGGGAATCAAGGCCCGGCTACTTAGGGGAATGCAGCTCGGGGACGTGCATTCGTCATTGGAGCCAATGATGCTCGTTAGGACCCGAATGTTGTCACGGGTACGCACTTACTCAATCATCACTTCGCATCTATATTATTTGATACTGGAGCAGACAATAGTTTTATTTCTTCCGAGTTTGTGCAATTGCTTGATTTGAGTCCTACTAGGCTAGAAACTAGCTACTCTGTAGAAATGGCCAATGGTAGAGTTGCTCAGGCCGATGAGATTATTAGGAAGTGTTCGTTGACGCTGGAGGATCATACATTTGACATAGATTTGATACCCTTCGAGTTAGGAAGCTTCGACGTGATCGTGGGTATGGATTGGTTGTCGCAGAATGGAGCAGAGATTGTCTGTCGAGACAAGGTAGTACGTATCCCTATGCCTAACGGGGAAGTACTCAAGGTTCAGGGAGAACGACCGGGTAAGAGCTTAAAGCTTATTTCCTGCATGAAAGCACGCCAGAGTTTACGAAAGCAATGCTATGCTTTTCTGGCTCATGTAGTCGAAAAGAAAGACGAAGAGAGGAAACTGGTGGATATTCCAGTAGTACGGGATTACCCAGAAGTATTTCCAGATGACTTGTCTGGTTTACCTCCTCCACGATAGGTGGAATTCCGCATAGAGTTGGTTCCTGGAGCTACACCGGTAGCAAAAACGCCATATCGACTAGCGCCATCCGAGATGCAAGAGTTGTCTAGTCAGTTACAGGAACTACTGGAGAAGGGTTTTATTCGACCGAGTCATTCACCGTGGGGAGCGCCGGTACTATTTTTCAAGAAGAAGGATGGATCGTTCCGTATGTGCATCGATTACCGTGAACTGAACAAGTTGACGGTGAAGAACCGATATCCTCTCGCCAGGATCGACGATTTATTTGATCAGCTGCAAGGAGCTTCGTACTTTTCAAAGATCGATCTTCGTTCTGGTTATCATCAGCTAAGGGTTTTCGAGGACGACATACCGAAAACTGCGTTCAGGACTCGTTATGGGCACTATGAGTTCTTGGTCATGCCGTTCGGATTGACTAACGCGCCAGCTGTGTTCATGGATCTAATGAATCGGGTGTGCAAACCTTATTTGGATAAGTTCGTGATCGTGTTCATAGACGATATACTTATCTACTCCCGATCAAAGGAGGACCATGTAGAACATCTTCGGGCTATTCTGGAGCTGCTACGAGAAGAGAAACTTTTCGCCAAATTCTCAAAGTGCGAGTTTTGGTTGCGGGAAGTGAAGTTTTTGGGTCATGTGGTTAATGAGGACGGGATTCACGTAGATCCCGGCAAGATCGAAGCGGTGAAGAAATGGGATATGCCCCAGACACCATCAGAGATACGGCAATTCTTAGGATTGGCCGGTTATTATCGTCGCTTCATCGCGAATTTCTCAAAGATTGCGCAACCGTTGACCCTGCTTACTCAGAAAGACAAGAAGTTTGACTGGGGATTTGCACAAGAGCAAGCGTTCCAAACGTTGAAAGAAAAGCTGTGCAACGCGCCAATACTGTCTCTCCCAGACGGAACAGATGACTTTGTGGTTTACTGCGATGCGTCACATCAAGGATTGGGATGTGTACTAATGCAGAAGGATAAGGTGATTGCCTACGCTTCGCGACAACTTAAAGTGCACGAAAAGAACTACACCACTCATGATCTTGAGTTGGGCGCTGTAGTATTTGCACTCAAGATTTGGAGGCATTACCTATATGGAACCAAATGCATCATCTTCACCGATCATAAAAGCCTTCAACATATTCTGGATCAGAAGGAACTCAACATGCGCCAACGACGTTGGGTAGAGCTTCTTAGCGACTACGACTGTGAGATCCGGTATCATCCGGGGAAAGCTAACGTGGTGGCGGATGCCTTAAGCCGTAAAGAACGTGTGAAACCAATGCGTGCACGAGCGTTGGGATTGACCATCCAAACCAACTTGAAAGCTCAGATTCAAATTGCACAAAGTGAGGCATTGAAAGAAGAAAACCTTGCGGGAGAAGAATTCCGGGGGTTAGATAAACAGATGACTTGCAAGGATGACGGTATTCAGTACTTCATGGATCGCATATGGGTACCCAAATGGGGAGGTGTTCGAACCTTAGTCATGGATGAAGCCCACAAGACGCGATATTCTATTCATCCTGGTACAGACAAGATGTATCATGATCTTAAGGATCTATACTGGTGGCCAAGAATGAAGAAAGACATTGCCTTATACGTCAGTCGATGCTTGACGTGTTCGAAAGTCAAAGCTGAACATCAGAAGCCATCGGGATTATTACAGCAACCTGAAATTCCCGAGTGGAAATGGGAGAACATAGCTATGGATTTCATCACCAAACTTTCTAGAACAAGCAGCGGTCATGACTCGATATGAGTCATTATTGATCGAATGACGAAGTCAGCACATTTCTTGCCTATCCGAGAAGATTACAAGATGGATAAGTTGGCTAGATTGTACATCAAAGAGGTCGTGACACGGCATGGGGTGCCGGTGTCAATCATATCCGACCGTGATAGCAGATTCACTTCACGTTTTTGGTAGACGCTACAGAAAGCGATGGGTACTCGGTTAGACATGAGTACAGCCTATCACCCTCAAACAGATGGCCAAAGTGAACGCACCATACTGACGCTAGAAGACATGTTGAGAGCATGTGTAATCGATTTTGGAGGTAGCTGGGATGCTCATTTACCGTTGATTGAGTTCTCTCCTACAACAACAGCTACCATACAAGCATTGGATGTGCTCCATTTGAAGCGTTATATGGAAGAAAATGCAGATCTCCCGTTTGTTGGGCCGAAATTGGTGAGAGTCAGCTGACAGGCCCAAAGATCATCCAAGAAACAACAAACAAGATTTTCCAAATCAAAGATCGACTTAAAGCCGCGCGAGATCGCCAAAAGAGCTATGCCGACAATCGTCGGAAGCCTCTAGAATTCAATGTTGGGGATCGTGTGTTACTCAAAGTTTCCCCTTGGAAAGGAGTCGTTCGATTCGGAAAGAAAGGGAAGTTAGCCCCAAGATACGTTGGACCATTTGAGATCACTGAAAGGATCGGTCCAGTGGCTTACCGGTTAAGGTTGCCACACGAGCTTAGCGGTGTACATGATACTTTTCACGTGTCCAACCTCAAGAAGTGTTTGGCCGATGAATCCCTTCGCGTGCCAATTGAGGAAATCAAGATTGACGACAAGCTTCATTTTGTTGAAGAACCCATTGAGATCATGGATCGAAAGGTCAAGCAACTGAAGCGCAGTAGGATACCTATTGTTCGCGTAAGGTGGAATTCAAAACGAGAGCCAGAGTTTACATGGGAACGTGAAGATCAGATGAAACTCAAATATCCACATCTTTTCGAGGATGACACTCTTGGACCTAACTCCAGCTGAATTTCGGGACGAAATTCTCTCAACTGGGGGATACTGTGACATCCGTCACTTTAAGGTACGTCAATTAACGTGTTTGTCCGTTATCTATTCTATGTTTGGTCATACCTCATCTTTATTTGACTCTTTATGTGGATATCATGTGTGCAATATTATCGTTGTGTGTGCATTCGTTATAACCATGTGATGACCTTAAAAAGACCTTTAAAACTTTCATTTTTGAAAACGTTAAATATATCATTTTATAAATATAATAAATGTTTTAATATAACCATTTCTTAAGTCATAATAACATTAAATGAACTTTTACAATTAATATAAAACACCTAACAAAGTCGTTTTTCAACCGAACCAAATTTGGGAAAACTCGGGGGTTAAGTGCAGGGACTAAACTTGTAATTTTGCAAACTTGGGCTGGGTATAAATACCCCCTTATCAGCCCTAAAACCCATTTCACCATCTTCCTCATCCTCATCTTCTTCACACATAAAATCACCATTTTAGCACCAAATCCAACTCGAGAGGTCTCGTTTTCTTTGTCTTGACACCGTCTACAGCCTAGACTACTTCTTTCTAGCAGGTAGTTGTCTTTGGTTGTCCGTTTTCTAGCCTTTTCACGGCTGTCCAAACTAGGGTTTCGGGTGTTCGGGTTCAACCCGAACATACAAGGTCGTATGGGTGCGTGTAAGGTCTCTTTGCTTGTGTTTTATGCCTGTGTATGTTTGTTGAGTGTTTCTGGAGGTCCTTGTGGTGTAAAACCCGTGTTTAGAGCAGCTCGGGGGCTGCTCATCCCGACCACAGTCGCGATTTTGCAGATCAGGCGACTGGGTCATCCATGCGATTGAGCCGTGCGATTGAGTGGGTCGTGCGACTGGATCATGCGTCTGAGTCAATCGCGCGACTGAGTTGTGCGACTAGGCATGTCGTGCGACTGAGTTGTGCGACTGAGTGTCCGTATGCGATTGAGTCATGCGTGCGAATGAGTGTATGCGATTGAGTCATGCGATTGAGTGATTGTGTGCGATTGAGTCAGGTGACCGACTGTATGTGTGCGAATGAATGTGATTCGCACGACTGGAGTCCAATCGCACGAATGAAGGTTCAGTCGTACGAAAGTAGCTAATTCGCACGATTGAAGGTTGATTCGTGCGTATGGATGTTGAGTCGTGCGATTGGGTGTTGTGTGGTACGACTGAAGGCCAATCATACGAATGAAGGCTCAATCGTACGAATGAAGCTGATTCGCACGATTGAGGGTTGATTCGCACGAATGGAGGTTGAGTCGTGCGTCTGACCTTGTTATGCGACTGAATTTGTTGTGTTTGACCCCTTGTGCGTGGTGTGAGTATGTCGTGTGGTGTCGAGGTAACACTAACACAATAATGCCATTGTTCGGCCACAAAGATTAAAGTCAACGTGAGAAAGGGCACAGAAACTATTTTGAGCAAATTGAACTAATGCTTTACAACGACCAAATTGACTTATAACTATTGACACTCATTCAATGCTTCTTCAATAAACAATGATACTTTTACTTAAACATCATCTCTAATGGCGACAATGTCTTGTACTTGGATCTACATAAGATTTAGTACGTGTGTCAGTCTGCGTGTGTTGTACGTGACCCATCCGATACGACCCGAACCGACCCATCATTATTGCGCGCTTATACATATATCATATCATTAATGCCATACAATAACTGTCAATAGGTGTTTGACTGTTTATTTGCATTCAACATTTGGGATACATCAATCATACATACTTACCACCTAACAAGTGAGTTTCGTGGCCCCTTTTACACTTATACAATATTTCAATCATTTACAAATTGGGGGAAAAGTATGCTTACACATTTTTATGTTGTACAACTTACATACATTTTACATACAAGGAATCAACGTGATACTGTGTTGCAAGTACTATTTGATACATGCTTGGGTCTGCTGTGTGGTTCTATCTTTGCAACTATTTAATTCCAGTGTGGGAACCGACGGTTAGGTATTGGTAGTACTACTGGGTTGACACCCCCACCCTCGTTCGATGGTATACTAGTTGGTACCATCAGTGGCCAGGAACGGGCCCTTGGGTGAATATATGCCGACAATTTCTTTGTGTACGTCGCTAGGTTTGGTTGCAAAGCTCATGTCATGTGATATTTACTTGTGTATATAACTGTATTCACGGTATTCCGACGCGCTATTTATTACAGCATCACTTACATTTTTATTACTTAAACCTGCGAGCTCACCAACAATTATGTTGACCGTTTTAAGCATATCTTTTCAGGTGATCATGCAAGTCCAGGAATCTAGGTGTGCTGCCTTAGTGGAGACCCTAGGATGCATTTTTGGGACTTAACATGTTTTGTTAAACAATCTTTTGAACAATGTTAACGCTTGTAAACAATTATCAACTTTTGAAACTTGTTCCCGGGTTGTGGGAATTAACAATTACATGTTCATCTTATGTGAATATGTGTTATCATTATCATGTAGCTTATGGCTATGTTGTCGTGAACATTGACTAAACACGACACAAGTCCCCTTGTTGTCGGGTGTCGTCATGACACGCATGTCACCATTTATTTATATTGCTCTCTATCGCTTACCATGTGTTATGACGATCCCGGTCTCGTTACATCCCCGTGTTTCCGCTTTTAGCGGGGGTGTGACATATACTCCCACTCATCGAAGTTTCTTCTCGTTTTGGCAAGTTCGGTCCCTCGACTTTGGACCTTATTTCTTTTCTTCTTTCGTTGGCTTCAAAAAAAATTTCCGGGTGTTACAAGTCAACCCCCCTTATATGAGTTTCGTCCCCAAAACCTGTTATTCCTTAAACCATCGTGGGCAATACTGTCTCATCTCTTTTCTAGTCTCCCACCTGGAGTTCAATCGGTCTACGTCGTTTATCCGCACACGACTTCTTGTCTATCTTTGGCTACCTTCATTAAGGCTTTGATCCTTTCGAGCTTCTCGGTCGTGGCCTCGATCACCTCAATACTTCCCATACGACATTTGGTGCTCGGCCTTCACTTGTAAACAAGTAAGGCATTTACTCTCGTACTCCATCATAGCACGCTTCATACCCAGCCACCAATAATCTTTACTTGGGTCTCGGTACATCTGACAGTTGGAATATTAGTGTATCCACATACCTTACATCGGCCAAGTAGGCAATACTTTCACGCCTCGTGCACTTTCCCGCCGCTGCCATCGAAATCACCTTCGGAATCGTTGTGACTTAATCACCTTAAACCGTCACCGTGATCCCGTCAGGCGCTGTCAACCGTATCATCTTTCTGTAACACACAGTGTTCGCTCCGTAGTCTGCCAAACAATCTACTCCTAGGATCACATCGAAGGGTGTATCTATATTTTTACCACTAATATGCAATTTAGCACAGAAAGCAGCAGGAATAAAACTTTTACTAGCGCCAGCATCGAATAATAAAAGGCTAAGGATTGATTTACTAGAAACGTACCTGACACAGCATCGAGGTCCGCCCTAGCCTCCTCCTGCATCATCAAGTAGGTGCTGTGTTCGCCCTCTGTCCTTCTCCTTCGGTCCTCTTCACTCCCGAACCTTCCGCCCTTGTCTTCTTACAGTCCCTGCTCATGTGGCCAATTTCTCCACAATTATAACATCTCACAGTCCCACATTCTCTAGCCACATGACCAGGCTTCCCACACTTGAAGCAAGTGTTTGGTCCCCTTTTGCATTCTCCCGAATGCTCCATCCCGTATTTACCACATCTGTTCGACTCCGCACTGGGTGTGACCACACGACGGTCGTTCCCCCGTGCGTGCTTATTATTCGTCGGGACACCACCCCGTCCAGTTCTCTTCCCCCTCCAGTTCTGGTCTCCATCACCTTTCTTGCTGTCTTCAGCCACCACCACTGCAGTTCTTTCATCGTACAACCTTCCTGCCAAATCAACTACCGACCTAAATATGCTCGGTCGGGCAGCGATCATGTGCCTACGGATATCCGCTGGCAAGCCCTGAAGATACCTCTTGATCTTTCGCAAAAGAGGTGTCACCTGATCCGGCACCAGCCGTGCCATTTCGTTGAATTTGGTAGTGTACTGCTAAGCGTCAATGTTCCCGCCTCTAGCTGCAGGAACTTTCTTTCAACTTTATCCATCTCACGGTGAAGACAGAACTCCTCAATCACCAGCCTTTTCAATTCTGACCATCTCATCTTTCCAGTAGCCCAACTACCCTCAACTTGGACTATGTTGTCCCACCAGCACAAAGCTGAGTCCACGAAAGAGTGGGTAGCAAATTTTACTTTCTGATCTTCTCGGCACTCGCTGATATTTAAAACAGCTTCCATTTCCCTCACCCATTGGTGAGCAGCAGCAGCAGTGCCATTGCCATCAAAAGTAGGGGGCTTGCATCGTCGAAACGCCCCATAATTACAGCCTCGTGCCGCCTTCGGCGCAGGCTCTTCTTCCTCTTCCTCATCATCGGAGAGAACCGTTTCGGTCTCCGGTTGCTCCCGTCCTCCCGAGGACCTGTTCCTCTCTTTCCTTTCTCCTTCCTTTACAACCTTAATCACTTCGGTCACCACAGACGGTAGGATTTTCTGCATGACCTGATGAACCTCCTCTGCTATTGCCTCTTTCATTGAGGCCCTCAAATTCGCACTCTCATCACCAGCCTTCGGATGAGGGGTCTCAGGTTCTTCATGAGCCACCTCCTCGGCCCTAGGCCTTCTTCTTGTGACCCGTGGTTCAGCACCACGTCCACCACCACCTCCACCACGAGAAGCTTTCAAAGATCTACCACCGGCCATTCTCTAAACACACTGAAAGATTCAAACACTAACACGGTCATTCAAGGGAACAGCTCAGTTTATGTCAAGTATAATAAGTCCCTAATTACAGTGGCCAGTTGTGACTAGCCACTTACTTTACTCTTCAAACCCCAAGCATTACCTGTCCTGACTACATCAGTATCTAAATCTACCAGAAACACATAAACCATATAACATGCGCACGTAATACCGGTTCACATTACAAAAATACCTGATGGCACGCAGCTACTCAGATTGGCATCTCATTCCCTTCCCGTCCAATTTTCAGTTTAAGTTAAGGTTTATTTTGAAAAGTTACCCATTTCATTTAAACTTTGGCTCTGATACCAATTTGTAAGGCCCTGTTCCTGGGACGCTTACAGTTGGATCCTCATCGCACATAAAACATATATTTTCATCATCTTACATAAAAGCGTTGCAGCAGAAACATTAAAAAACAACATTTTCATTTCATCAAAATGCTTTTGCAAAATAATACAACCGTTCATTACACAATATCATTTTACATTTCATTACAAAAACATTATAACATTGGATGCCATCCCAAAGGAACTGAGTAGTCGCCCCGTGCCATCCTCAGCAACATACCTGCCAACTGGAAACACATCAAAGTCAGCGTTGCTGATTGAGTTCTAGTTTTAAATAAAACATACTTTTCTTTCGTTAAAACCATTCTTTACTTTCTTTCTAATCATACTATGCTTTCATACTTGACCACACATCATACGTACATACAGATAATATAATTATTATCTTCCATTACATTCGTTACATTCTTCATTCATTAATCATCGCACGGTACATTATCATTCACTTCATTCGTTTATAACATCTTTTCTTTCGTTCGTTCATTTCATACATATCGCACCTTTCGCACAAATTGCACCTTCGCAACTTCGTACTCAAAGTACATATCGCACAAATCGCACACATAAGGTAGCCAAAATCGCACGTTACATAGCACACAGTAAATACCACATCGCACGTATCGGAGCAGTTACCAAAACTGAACCCCCACTGTGTCTATAGTCCCTTATGATATCCATCGTACATATCGTCCAAATCGCACCAACGGAGTGGTCACCAAGACCGACTCCCCCTGTATGTGTGAGAACTCTTGGGGTTTAGCCAGAACCGCATGCCATCTCATGGGTTAGCCAAGATCGCACGATACATAATCCACATGAGGTAGCCAAAATCGCACACTACATAGCACACAGTAAATACCACATCGCACGTATCGGGGCAATTACCAAAACTGAACCCCCTACTGTGTGTATGAACCCACATGAGTTAGCCAAAATCGCACGCTACATAGCACATAGTAAATACCACATCGCACGTATTGGAGCAGTTACCAAAACTGAACTCCCTACTGTGTCTATGTCTCCTTATGAGTTAGCCAAGATCGCATGCTATAATACACACACAGTTGAGCTAACGAATCTCAATGAGTCGTGAACCTCCTTTCTTCTTTTGCAAGCCATCCTTACTCTCATTTGCTCATTCATGCTTGCATTCATTCATTATGTTCCTCTTTTCATTATCTTCCACTTTACGTTACATAATACTTTCATTACATTCATTAACGTTCAACGCAACTCACAGGAAGACAATCACATATAACAATAAGGAACATAACAACATACAACATCATACATACATAACATACATCATGCACAATCACACGACATCAAACATCACACGAATCACGCGCATCACATCATATAAAACCATACAGCATCACACATCATCATGCATCGCATCTTCATCATCATCAGCACATCATCATAAATCATCTTACATCATCCATGCCCATCACATCATCTAGAACCCCAAAGGTCCGAGCCTACGTCCGCACTTCCCGAAAGTCAGACAATACTATGGTCATTCAGGCGTATGGACCCTATTCGGTCGCATGGTCTCATATGCGTATGAGAACCCTCAGGCGAATGGACCTCTAGTCGCATAGCCTCCAATCGCATGCTTCCCATGCGAATGAACCTCAGTCGCATGACAACCGGGCGTATGGACCTCAGTCGCACACCTTTCGTGCATATGAACCTCAATCGCATGACTCACAGGCATATGGACTCCAATCGCATGACCTTCAGTCGCATGACCTTCATCCGCATTTCATTCAGTCGCATGACCTTTATCCGCATTTCCTTCAGTCGCATAACCCTCATGCGTATGACCCTAAGTCGCACCAACTTTCGTGCGAATGAACCTCAGTCGCACGCCTTTCGTGCGTATGGACCCAGTCGCATGCCATTCGGACGCATGGACCTTCAGTCGCATAGCCCTAGCTGGGTGCAGAATGCAGTTCATCCCGAACTGCAGCGGCCATTTTCGGCCTCCAAAATCTTCCAAACCTCTTTTAAGCTCAAATCAATCATTCTAAACCTTAGGAAAGCATACCACGACATCATTCAAGCACAACCAAGCCCGAAATCAAGCCCCAAACGAATCATACACATACACATACATACATAAACGGGTTTACACCCAAATACTCGAAAAAGGGTTTTCAGATGTGTTCCAGCCCCAAAATCATTCAAAAACATGTAAAAGAGGGGTCCTAGAACTCACACAAACGATCTCGACAAGAAGAGCTTCGATTTGTCCCGCTACACTTTGATTTCACGCTCAAATCCACCCGAACCAAGCTTTTCTCCTCTTTTTCTCCTTTTCTCTCTTCGTTGGCTGAGTTTTGCAAGAATGGGGAGGGTGTGGGCTGCCCTCCCCCTTTTATACTCCCACTCATCGAAGTTTCTTCCTGTTTTGGCAAGTTCGGTCCCTCGACTTTGGACTTTATTTCTTTTCCTCTTTCATCGGCTTCAAAGAAAATTTCCGGGTGTTACATTGAAGAGCGGTCATAACCTCTAATCTATATCAATCTACTTTTAATTTTTCTTAAATAGCCAGCCACGTCCTTTGATATCATCCCACCTCCAGTAGTTGCTAAAGTAGTGCTTGGGAAGTGAGTTCCTGAGACTACAGATCACCATATCTTGCTATATTAAGACTTCATAAAGCCTTCCATCCTCATACACCAAGTATCAAAGTTATCACAAGTGATTAGTGGAGATTTGGTCATGGTGTCGGTTTTCATATCAGCATTAGTGAGAGCTGTCATATGAGCAAGTAAGTGTTCTAAGAAACTAAAAAGTGACTAAAGATGGTGAGATATTACAATCAAGAGCCTAAAAACTCTAATAACAATTGCAGGACCAGTTATGATTCCGCAACAGTTTCATAAGTTAGAGAATACAACACTTAATAGATCAAATAGGGAACCCGATAAAAGAAACAATGAACAAAAGTAAGAACACGAGTATTGGTTTTCAAGGATGATGTATGTTGTTTTCAAGTGTTTTACAATTGTTACAAGTCTTAGTCTATGACTGGTTACATGAGATACTTTATACTACATCCTACAGTCGGCCATACTTTGATGACCAACTATACACTAGTCTAGACAACAAATGTAAAGTCAAAAGACAGATTGTCTTTTAATAAGGAACTATTACATGTCGTAGCGCACATCCTATTCTATTACAAAAAAATAAAAGTATAAGTGTGGAAAGTTACAGACACAGACACCATAATGTACAGTTAATAAAAGTATGGAGATAATCACCAACTTGTATGAGTTGGTGAGTCTTTAGAGCTGCCAGCGAAAAGTTTTTCAGTTTTTATCAAAACTTTGTCACGACACATGTCTTCTAAGTTTTCGGAAAAACACTAGTCTTCAAGATTGGGAAGACTTTGTGTTCAAACTTCGGAAAACTTCACTTTTGGCTTCAGAAGATTTGTGTATCTAGATTCTAAAGATTTGACGCTTAGTGAATTTTTCTTTGTGCATTGTCAAATCTTCCAAATTGATTTTCTTGTACTTTAGTTGCATGTTGAGATATCTTTGATTAGCAGCAGCCTTTAAATAAACTCTTACATTTTTTATAAAAATTATCATATAAAAACCAATATTTTTGTTAGATTTTAAAAAGAGTATAGTATTGTTAAATAAAATGATAAAAGTATATATGTTTTTAAGTTAATATCTTGTCATTGCGTATGTAGTGCAGTTCATTATATTTTTTGTTAGTTATTGTGTTTTCTTAAATACTATTGTCTTTTTCTAAAATAATAAATTTTATAAAAATATAAGGACGAAATACTATTATTGTGTATCTCTAATGTAAACCATAATAATAAATTAATAATTAATTAATCTAATATATTAGAAACAATAACAAAATAATACAATTTCTCATTGTGTCTTTTGTTCGTGATTATGTTATATTGAACACTATTGGTTTTATAAAATACATTGTTGTAATAAAATCATTGTGCACTTTTTATTAAAACACAATGATAGATAATAACAACTTTATATAATCTTTTAAAAAATAATATCAAAATAACAAATTGTGTTATCTTTAACACTATGAATTTTGAAAAATACATTAGTAAAAATATATCATTATGTATTTTTAATTATAAAACACTCCTTCCATTTCAACAAAGATTTAATTAATCATATAAATAAAACCTTTATGACCTATGAAGAATCTTTGTTGAAATGGAAGGAATGCTTTAATTAACCTAACCTTTAGACCATATTTTCACATAAGTTTTGCAAGGATGGAAAAGAAGGTAATTGTTACATATTGTTGAATTTTTCTTGTTCCAGAATTTTTTAATATATAAATTATCTTTGATACGTGAGTATTAATTCAAGAAAAGTATAAAATGAAAAAATATAAAAAGTTTGTATATAAAAAGTTATAGTATGTTGAACTAGGTATGCATAGAATTAGTGTGACTAGATATTTGTAATGGTGCGTTAGGTGTTTTGGGTATGTGATGTGGGCCCAAGTGTAGATAAGAAAACTTTAACCTTTTTGCAAGCCCAAGATCGCTTATCAAATTGAGCTTCACTGAAACGGACATAACTTGGACTAGAAGTCTCCGTTTTGGGCCTGCGACCAGTGAAAACGACCGTTGGGCCGAGGAGCACGTTTGTGAAAACCGCTGTAGGCGGTTTGGGTCATCGTTTCGTCCCAAAAACGGCTTATTTTATCAGTTATTTACATATTTGTCTTATTTTTGTTGGACTTTACATTTGGCCCAGTTCTTGGCCCGTTTATGTTTTGTGGCTCATTCGACTTTGATTCTTTCTTTATATGCTTGTAAGAGATGGGTGAATTATTATTGAAGTTTATGAAAAATCTGTTTTTTCTCTCTATCACAGTGTGTGTTAGTGTAAACCCTAATTATCGGTATTCTTCGTGAATCAACGATAGTTAGAAGAATTGTTCCTGGTATTCTTGTTGAATCAACATGTTCAATTATCTATCTTTCTGTTTCCGACTGCATCAGTATGTTAGACTTTTATGTTTAGTATACATGCTTTTATACTATTCCTTTGTGACATTTGAGTATTTGACGATGCATGATAGCTTCTCGATCATGTTTTCCTGACTTTCAACGTGTTTTATTATATCCGTCTACGTATTCTTTCATATATTATGCTAAGCATTTAACTCACCTAAATATTTTTAATAATGGATCTAAACAAATCTTTAAAGTTAACAATAGCAGATGTAATTATGTGCGAAACTTTTAATTCCATATCAATAAGTATCTAATTTTTAACCTTAGAAATATTTTTAAATGCCATAAACTTAAATAAATATCGATGAAAACGATCTAAAGAAAAATAAATATGTTTTTCTGATTTGAGTCTGCTATGGTTTCGTTTATTGTTTACTGGCCGTTTAACAGTTATGCTCACAATTTTAAACCTAGAATAGGTCATAAAGGTTTTAGTTATGTTATTCAATTCGGTGTTTTATTTATTAGAATTTGTTAGTGCATACCCAACATGTTAGGTTAATTAACGCAAGCCATTAAACTGTCAAAATGGTTCAATACTTATCAGTTTGGATAGTGTTTTTAACTCTATCAATTGTAGTAGTATTCTACCTCTTCCTAGAAAAAAAAATAACATACTTAATACTTGACTTAGCTCCTACTTTATGTAAGGTATGGAAAGGGCTCAAATCGCTTTTTAATCTAATCTATGCTACTTTACCCTATAATTTGTTTAGAACGTTGTTACCCACGGCTTTTATCTCTAAAAGAAGTGACATGTACCTTATTTCTTTCTTTTAAGAAAATTAAAGAACAGCAATTGCACATCTTTGTGAACTGAAATTTGGCTTGGTGATAAGGTTCAAACTTCAAATTCCAAACCCTAGCTAGAAGTAGATTGTAAGTGCTACATTTTCGATAGGTTGCATATATAGCGACCTCTGAAATTGGGAATCAAGAGAAAGCCAACGCCCAGCAGAGAAGTGAGTCATGTTAATGTTGGCCATTACATTTATTATGTTTACACTATGTGGTTTTTAAATATGATTCACTCATATATAGTGCAATCTGTTGGGACTGAGAATGACCTTAAGCATTTGCATCATACGTGGTGAAGATAAATAACTTTGAATAACCTTCTCCAATCAAAGTTAATGTTTATTCTTCACGTAATTCCTTGATACAATCAATTTTCTTGCTAGTTTAATAAGTTTGCAGCCCCTAAAACCAAACCTAAATTCACTAGAGTTCCAATGTAATTTGATCAAGTACTTCTACAGAAAAATAAGTTAAAGCTTACTCTAATAGTTAAAATATGAAGTCAAATTCCTGGAGCCACACTGTTTAACTCATGACATACATTTGTATGTTTCAGAAAACTCAGTCACAACTTAAGCATAAGCATAATAGAGACACTTGGTGCCATTGGCAAAAGATCTTTTGTGATTCACTGAACTAACGTAAACATGTGGAAGTCGATGAAATACCAAAGGAGTGTGTAACTAATGAATGGGCTATATATGACATGACGAATTGAGCAAAATATATATATTGTCAAATTGAAGGAATAATTTACCATAGTTGGTTTAAACGCTTATAAAACACGAATATATCATCATTTACATTATTAAAACTAATTTTAAGTGAGAAGGTATATAGTATCAACAACAAATGACATTGTCGTTGATTGCATATGGTATCAACAAACAAATACCAATCACAAATTGGCAGATTAATTTGAGGATTTATCCGAACATGCTACCGATTGAATCATACATATTGTAATAGACAAAAGATCGAGAACAGCTAGAGATATTTACCAAATGACAAATTAACACACCATTCACCATTGTCTAGGCCCAACCCACAGCCACAATGTTGATTTATAATATGTCTAATCAAGATCATTAAGGTTCAGACTTACTCAGTGATCAGAAGAATAATCACCATTTCATAACTTGTAATCATCACAAGAATTGCCATTTCATAACTTGTAATCACCACAGAACAGTAGCACTAGGGAATGATTAACATAAAAGCATCAATGAACATTGACTCAAAATCATTTCATAGTATTTTTATATCAGAGATAATTTGATTAAAAGCATGAATTTAGTGATTGTTTCAATCAGAAAGGACGAATTAAAGACACGCTTACCTTCTTCGTATCAGGTCAGCACTCAATAACCGTTAGTACCGAGTTTTATATCCATAATCATCAATCTAATCACTTCACATAAACACCAGATCTCGAAACAGCGTATAGTTTTGTAACTTACCATTTCCAGCTTTCCATATATATGGAGGAAGAGATAGAGGGAGTAGCAGAAACAACTTTAGATTTTCCAAGAACAGTGACATACCAAAGTTTGAGGATAAACAGGCTAATCTTTGATTGTTTTGTTCATGAAAATCAACAGTTGCAAATAAGTGAAGCTTTTAGAGTACAAAAAATGACGTAATCAAGGCTTACAAGTATTATTAATTAAGAAGGTTAATTTTGTATGAGAACTTTACCCTTTCTCCCTGAGTAATCTGAGCTCTAGTTTTGATCTATTAGGATACCACAATCACCCTTTACAGCTGTTAGAAGCAACAGCTTCTAGATCTCAAGCACTAGTTTCATCTATATTATTCTGGTTTGAAACTGCTAATTTCGCTGATGACGCTGCAGCTGCTGCTGCTGCTCGCTCCCTCTCATACTCTCTATGCTTATGCAAGTATCGACCAATGGCCTGCGAGTAGTCATCGAACCCAAGCGACCCAAGAGCCCAACAGATGTCATCTCCATTGACAGTCTTGCGGTTCTCCTTTTGACACTTGTCGGACGCCTCACCGGTGACAAAACTAATGAACTCTGAGGCACATTCTTGTATGGTTTCCTTGGCTTCTTTAGAGATCTTTGCTGTGGGTGGTAGGACCCGTTTCATGATCCGACCCACATTTGCAACGGGTAGCAATTTATCATGCTCGTCCCCCATGTTTATGTCTATCTCTAGGTTTAGTCAAGATCTTCTAAACAGCAGACACGTTTCACTTTTTATATGTGTGTATGGATGCATACCCACACATGTGCATATACTTACATCTACATGAATAGATGTGTTTACACACATAGATTAAATTATGTTTTTACGTATTTGAGATGGAAAACATATATTAGTAATATATATGCTTTATTAAAGACCTTGAAGGGTCATTTGAAAAAGAAAAACTTTATTCAATGCAAGTAGACGAGTAGTTAATTAGTTCTTCAAGTATTATTTGTTTTCAGTTTTCACCCACCTATCACAATGATTTCACCCAAAGTTCTTCAAATTTATTAGTTTATTGGGATTCATGCTAGCTTCACGAATTACCCAACAAAATACACAAAAATAAACATATAATCCTGGGTACCATACTTATAAACAATACAAGCAATATATAGAGCACTCATATCACAAGATCTAGTAAAAGTAGGGCTCATATATACAATGTTATACGAATTTTTAATTTATGGAGGGCTTAAGAGTTCATCTAGTTGGAAAATGGTATCATAGTGGTTTATTGAAAGTCCACTAATTCAGCGAGCGGACTCTAGCATTGACAGTTCTACTTGTTGGAACGTGATGACCCACAAAACATGTCACTTCTAGAGTCTGCTCTACAAAAAATGCTCTCAATAGCGACGAGTTGTAACCGCTTAAAGTAATAGCGGCAACAAGGTGTATCTTTTGCGGCGACAGAAGTCGCCGCTAATAGTAGAATTCTTTGTAGTGGCTAGCTAGTCAGTTAAGCGATGTTAATTTTAATAACAAGTCACATTCCGCTCGTTGAGATAGTGCACTCTACATAAACCATTATGAAATCAATTTCAAACTAGAAAGCACCATACAAACTCTACGTCTTTTATAAGCAATAAAAGCTAATCGCATGAGCTTTTGGTAGGGCTGGTAATCCCTAACTTGTATATAATACAATTAATGAGGTTTAATAACAATTAAATTATCTAAATTTTTACCTTTTTAATATATTTAAAATTGGGATGCTTCACTCCATCATTTCTCCTTCTTGCTTTGCAAGTCTGTCAATTAAATATATAAAAGAAATTATAAAGCATGAGATAAAGTAGTTAAACAAGTGGTTTTCATATTTGATATTTGTGTTAATCGCGTTACTTTATCATGTTAAATATGATAAAAACTTGTAACTCCAGGCCTAGCTTGTGGACAATATTTACATGAGGAAAGGGAGGATGAAAATCAAAATGGGTTGTACTAGTCGCCACCCGAACCATTTTCCACAAACATGCCGAATAATTGAACTACATGATACCGGATAAATGGAATATATAGGAAAGACAAAAGGAAAATGTCACATTCTCACTGGATTGTGGGGGCTTGTAACCCATTCTAAGATTGTGTTGCATTTAAACAGTAGGGACAACAATGTTAATGTCATTGAGATTTTGTGGTTCTTGTGGTAATATTTGCTTCCAGTAGTTTCTTAGGTAATGTTGCTAAGGAGATCAGATTCAAAAAGCAACTGCGAATTCATAAAACGGATGTCGTAGTTTTTCTACACGAACAAATCCATCCATTGTTTAGATAGTTTGTAAGGCTAACTGAACTTTGCTCTTCTTCAACCCAAATATCTTTATCGACTTATCAAATTCAAGGAAGGAACCATGTAAAAGCATTCAGTAATATTTGATATTACCTACTTATCAAATTCTAGGAAGGAAATTAGGAGCATATATAATGTTAAGATAGGAGAACCATGCTCCAAATATGAGGAAGCATGTTAAATGGTGATGCAGTCGGAAACAGAAGGATAAATAATTGAACCTGTTGATTCAACGAGAATATCAGGAACAATTCGTCTAACTATCGTAGATTCGCAAAGAATACAGATAATCAGGAATTCACGTTAAGACACTGTGATAGAGAGAAAAAAAAAGATTTTTCATAAACTTCAATGATTATTCCACCCATCTCTTACAAGCATATAAAGAAAGAAACAAAAGTCGAATGTGCCACAAAACATAAACGGCCCAAAAACTGGGTCAAATGTAAAGTCCAACGAAATATAAAAATAAGACAAAAATTGAAATAACTCATAAAATAAGCCGTTTTTTAGGCAAAAAATGGTCGTTTTGACTGGTCGCAGGCCTAAACCGGAGACTATAGCCCAAATTATGGTCATTTCAGTGAAACCCCTTTTGATAAGGGATATTGAACCATCATAAAAACTATAACTTGATCATACACTCTTGCGCCCACATCAAATGGTATGGGTATGGACTATGGTTGATGGATGGAAAATAATACAACATGGAGCCAAAAGGTGACAATGAAAGATTACGAGTTCAAAACATACAATAGACGGATTTGAATGCTAGAGCAGCGACATGCAATATATATTTGAAGAACGAATATGACATTCGTATAGAAAAAGGATGAATAAGTTAACCTCATTAGTTTATCGTAAAAGCATTTTTGAAATGTTAACTATTTTTGTATCTTCAAGTTTATTTTACTATAACTAGATTTGATTATTACTAAATGTGAAATTCAAATATACATTGATACAAGTTCACATGCGTGAAACATAAGCTTGATCAACATTATTATATTATCTAGTAAAAGGAACCTATGATCAGTGGTAGGTTGTTATTCGATGATGATCGTTTCAATTACACCGAGCATCAGTAAAAATGTTCATCGGCAATATCTTTGACTTCGGCATCAACTTTAACATCAGTATCAACTTCGACATCGGTTGCATAATGATCTTTAGTAACTAATGTTGTTAGCATTTTCTACTATGTAACTAACAACAACTTAAATTTAAGAGGTTATAATAGTCGACTATCATGTATTTGCATTTAGGATTACGATGATTGACCCTTGTTTAAAGGTCTAATCTTGTCAAAGTTAAAACATGATTTGTACAAATCCCATAATTCTTGAATGTATCCAAAGAAAGTATGAATTCAAGAAAACACGATTTGGGTTATTGAGAGGCGACTTGTAGAATTGTAATATACGTACCCACATACATAAATTATGATATGCATTGCATTGGACAAAAGTAAGTTAGATTGTCCTTTTACAACCCCAAAATGTAACAAAGAGGTTGAAATATTATCATTTGAAGCGAAAGAATATTATTTGAAGATGATTTGGCTATTCCAAGATAAGATTCTTCATTATATATGAAGAGAATCTAGAAATACCTCGGTCAATAATGGACACTATATATTGGGAATTGTCAATGATAATTGAAATATGTATGGAAAACAATCTCTAAATGTATTCTTACTGCTTACATGTCTAGGTATCTCAAAACAAACACAGGAAAAATATAGGAAACAAATACTTACGTACAACACCATACCCTACGTTATTGCGTAATTTTTATGTTTTAAGATCAAAATTTTGTATAATATAACTACTGAACTGATCATTTGTAAAAAGTTAGTGCATCCTTTAAGCATAAAATATGACATGCCTTCGGTTTTTTTGTGAAATTAGTTATAAGCGACGTATGTATTAATTATTTATGACATTATGTTTCTGTTAAAAAATATATATAATTTCAATTGTATGTGTAGACATATACGCTGTACAGTTTTTTATGGAATGTTACATGTTAAAAAGGTCACACTAACTATTCCAAAACTACTAAAGGGGTTTTGGTTCAATGATACCAAGCTGTGTTGTAACATTGTACCCATGTAAATGAAAGTACTTTCAAGTTTTATGTAGTAGGTTTACTAAATACGTAACTTCGTAATTCAAAAATAAAATCTATTCCGTAACTACATAGCACACATAAACAATTACCTAACTGGTTATAAAAGATTGAGTACGTTACACTAAGGCAATATAGTCCTAGCAGAATATAACATTAATAGCATGAAGTTTCATACGTGAGTCAAAATGTATTTATATAGGTAACATAAAAATTAGCTTGATATGCTATTTAATGTGTAAATAACTTATATATACAACCTAAAGCTATATATATTTTTATGTACAACGTACACAAGCTCGCAAAGTAAAAGTGGAATGCCTCAGCACGACGACTTAGATGACGCTTTAAATAACAAGTATTTTAATATATAAAAATATACAAATTTAATAAAAATTTCTTTTTCCTTGTCAAAAATTTTATGTAGCACTTGTTTTTCTTGCACATCTTTAAAAAAATAAAAAAAATCTAAAACACATCACTTTTAACAAAAATTTCCATTATCTGAGAACAACCTAGAACTTGTTTTTTTGGGGAAACCACAAGAATTTCAATATATATACAAATATTGGTCATGAATCTTGATCCTGCACTCACAAATGAAGCTGCTGGAACATTTGAGAGAAGAGTACTACTGCATGGGTTACACTGTTTTTCTTTTGTATTAGTGCTACTAATCTTGTTAATTACCTGGTCCCCTCCCCTTTCTTCTGTTAATTAGTACACCCCACTAACTTGTTTTACTGGTCTCAAGCCTTTTATGTTCCCATAGTGCCTGAAATTAGCTTTTTGTAATGAATGGTTGAACATAAAATGTGCAAGTATGCATCTCTTATATGTCGAACCAACTAATTAATGTGATGACATATTTAACAAAAACTCATCAGGTTGGCCTTATCTGGAGCCATAAACTCATTGTACCCACATGTGTGTCAGCAAAACACTTGCTCTTTGCTAGCCACCTTTAAGTTGCACATACACACCACATTATTGGTGAATTTGTTCGATTCTTTTTTTGCTATTATCCATCTATATCTCTTCACCATTTGCCTATTTCAACAATGATTAGATGCTTTTGACGATTCGGTAGTTACAAAATGCATGCTTTTTTAATAATCTTGCTCATGTTTGAGTGTCAATAATCAAGTATGTTTTTATATAGATGAGTACCATTGTTAGTATAGTAATTGATCATTAATTACAAAAAATGGGATGGAGATTTTTACAGATAAGTGTAGAAGGAAAGATCTTGAATAAGTTTATCAAAATGAGTGTTTATTCAAAACGTTTTTTTTTTCACTTACAATATTATAGGATTAAAATAGTATTTTTATTTAAAATAATGTTATTTACAATAAGTTAAAGAAAATAAGTCTCGAATCTTTTTAAAGTAGGTATAGTAAATCATCTATTACATGTGTTAAATAAATAAAATATAAAATAATACTAATTATCAACTTAGTTGTGCATTATGGTTTATACCATATGTTTTGTACATTGTATCTTATTTTGTTTTCTCTTGGTTTTTTTACTTTTAACTCTATTGTTTTAAACATTTACATTTAACACTAACATTTTTTTTCACTTTCAACTTTGGTCCTATTTACTTTTTATTCTTTTACAAGTTTTTATTTTGCGTCTCGATCTAAACTTTTCGAGTTTATGTTTTTTTCAGATTAACGATCGCATTGTGATTTACGTTTCGGTCTAATTTATACAAATTAAACACCGTAATGCACGTGCATAGTTTAACGTTTTTGCACTAGTTACCAACTTAGTTGTGCATTATGGTCTGTACCACATGCTTTGTAGATTGTATCTTTTTTTTTACTTTTAACCCTATAGTTTCAACATTTACATTTAACACTAATATTTTTTTTTTCAGTTTTAACTTTGGTCCTATTTACTTTTTATTCTTTTACAAGTTTTTCATTTTACGTCTCGGTGTAAGCTTTTCAAGTTTACTTTTATTTCAGTTTAACGGTCGCATTGTGTTTTACGTTTCGGTCTAATTTATACACATTAAACGCCGTAATGCACGTGCAAGTTTAACATTTTTGCATCTATTTTTTGTCAGTTTTATTTTTATTTTTTGTTTTACGAGTTTTTTTAGTGTAGGTGGTGTGTGACATTGATGCTAGTTAGAATGGATTTACGCCTCCCACCGTAACGCATGGGGCTTGAATACTAGTTGATCATTAATTAAAAAAAAATGGGATGGAGATTTAAAAAAAACTGTAGAAGGAAAGGTTTATCGAAATGAGTGTTTATTCAAAACGTCTTTTTTGTCACTTACAATATTATAGGATAAAAAACTATTTCTATTTAAAATAATGTTATTTACATTAAGTTAAAGAAAATAAGTCTCGCATTTTTTTCAAGTAGATATAGTAAATCGTATATCACTTGTTGAATAAATAAAATATAAAATAAAAGATAATATATTAATTATAAAACAATATTTTACAAATAGACATTATTAAAATTACGTATTAGTAAGGATTACAAGTAATAAAACAATGATATTAACTTTTAAAACTTTTGTTTTAATTTTTACTTTATGAAAAATTAAATATTTTCTTTTAAAAATAACCATTTTAACGAATGTCATTTTAAAAAAATTTCTTATTATTATAACTTCTAATTTTAATTGTTCTTTTTTAAAAGAAATTTTACCTTATTAAAACACCTAAAAAAAGTTTAATATTCTAGAAAAATTTGTTCTTTTATAAAAAAATTATTTTTTTCAAAATAACATTAATAAAAAAATCTCTTTTATAATTTATTAGACAACTATAAAAAAGATAATATTATTATTAAAAGTAATTAGTTTATTAAAAAGAGAAAAAAATTGATAAGGATTAATGTAGTGCTAAGTAGTAAATGTTTCGCTTACTTACATTTTCTATTGTATATAGTAGAAAGATAAAAAGATTTTATCATTTCTATATATTTTCTTTAAAAAATTTTGTAAAACATTTTTTTAAAGAGAAACGTTGTAGTATTTGATAATACTAAATAAAAACGTTAAGGAATGTTTCTAATTATATAATAGAAGTTATTTTTAATGTTTTTTTCTTTTTACACACGTTATTTTTTTTCAAAACATATTTAAAAAAAATGAATTACATATTTCCTTAATGTTATTTTAGTGTAAGTTAAGGAAAAAGGTTTCAGTTTTATAAAAGCTGTTGTTTCCTTATTTTTCTAACATTTTCTTAAAATATAATTTTGAAATACAGCTCTAGTTTTCAAAGTTATTATATGTTTCGTAGTTCTTTTCTATATGTTGGTAACTAATTAGTTAAAATCTCGTATATTACATAGATAGCTTAGACGTATAGCTATACTCTTAGTAAAAAGATTTATATTTACATTTACATATTATGAAACATTATATATATTTTAAAACTAAATCAATAAACATTAAACAATTATCTTTAGAAATGTTTTATAAAAAAATAAAAAATGTTACAAAAATGGTTTGTGAACAACCGTAACTTTCTTTAAATATAAACACTTACAAAAATAATCATAAAAAGATATAATAGGAGAGAGACACAACAAAATTTTATAAAGCATAAACGATAAAAACTAAGTAATTTTATATAATTAATAAAAGAGAAAAATGGCGAAAATATTTTGATAAAACATGAGAGAATGACACATGTCAATAAACATTTTTATTTCTTAATATAAGCGCTAAATAAAACAAAAACTCTAATTTCTTATGGTTTTCTCTCTTTAGTCACACATGAAATTGTTTTGTTGGTAATTGGTTATTGGTGATACACATTTTTTATTGAACAAGAACGAAGCTAACTGAAGGTGAATTAAAGTAAGGTGTAAACAAGACACCGGACACATCAAATCTGAGTTCGTCTAGGCTCAAGTTCGGCTCATTTTAATTCAAGAGAGCTTAAGTAGCTCGTGCGTCAACTTGAATTATTTACACCCCAAATAAAACCAACAAAAACGATAAGAAATAAGTAATTATAAACATTTCAAAAATATATATCTTTTGAGAAAATAAAAAATAACGTTCGTGACTATTTTTGAAAAATTATATACATATAATGATAACAAGAAACTACAACATATTTGTTGAAAATAATTTTTACAAACAACTTTTATGAAAACATAAAGAAAAGAAAATATTAAACAACTTTTTTGTTACTCAAAAGCATTTTCTTAACCTTTTTTAAATAACCATATTTAAAACAGAAACATGTTTTACTATATAAGATTATGAGTGAGAAAATTGATACAAACCTTTGTGTATTTATGAGTGATTCATATGTAAGACTCTGGTGTTTGTGAGGTTCATTGATGGTGGGATGTTAGCTGATTCATCAATGGTGTTGATCGAGGATTTTTACGGTCTTCATGTGGGGAAGAAGTACTTGCTCTAGAAACATGATACCTAAGTGTGATTGATGCACCCGTGTATCAAGTAATTTCATAAGACATACTAATGCATTAATTAGCACACGTGTTAGCGAAATATAGTTCTAATCCAATATGTTACACTTTTTTCTATTCACCAAGTTTTGTCATTTTGGGTTTTTTAGGAAAAATTTTAACGAGACAACATAATTAATTTAGTAAAATCAGTTTATTATATATATTCTAAAGTGTTGATTTGATATCATTCTGAAATATTTTGTTAAGTATATACGATATGCGTAGTACTCTTTCTTTAGCTATGATTTTATCCCAATGGGTTTTTCTAAAAAGGTTTTTGACGAAACAGTTTCACTAGCGTATCAAAGAATTAGTCGATATTTGTAGAAACCGAGACATGGGAGGGTTCTATATAGAAAACATAGAATTTTAGTTAGTTGGTTATTCTAAGACATTATGTCTATCAAACTCGCATAAAGCTCGATCATGATGACACAACAAGTTCATTGCAATCAAAACAAGTCTAATATATAGGAAGACAACACATGTCTAGCACAAATTAAAGAATACTACATCAAAGTTGAAGTTAGCCGTTATCATAAAGACTCAAAAGACTAACATATACATGTTTAATTGTGAAGATACGGTTTACTTTTTTTTCTTAAGTAAGTTTTGTCTCACTAGGTTGTTTTAGTAAAGTTTTAATAAGACATCGTAACAGATCCTGCAATATCGATTATAATAGATCTTGAACAATCGAGTCAACATAATCTAGAAGATAATACTAAAGGGTTTCACGAATATATATATATATGATCTGCGTATTGTCTATAATAACTACAATAACATAAAATCAGTTTTCCTATCAATTCTATCTTTTCTCTCGTATTTCAAACATATCATAATTATTTTAGAAATAGAGTACTCGGTGTTGAAGATAAGCATTTATCATTAAAAAAATTATACTTACTAATTTCTAAATTGATTTTGCATATAGATATATATGTCACTAGTTTATTATTAAAATTAAGTAAAAAATCGACTACATAAACTAAGAGTTACCATCTTTTCATCTATTTCAATGTTTTATAAAATCCAATGATGTATAATTGAGCTTACGAAACGGCTTACATCTAAAATTGTTAACTAGATATGTAGTTCATTGTGTAAATAGAATTGAATTTATATAATTCACGATTGACCACGTGTGTTTTATAAATTGACATGTCACGTAAATATATGTTATAAGTCAGCCTTTATATAAAACTATCACCAATTATAAAAAAAGTTGAAAAGTCTGAATGAAATTTTAAGTTTTTTAGAAAGTTACTGTTTATAACATTTTAAATTAAACTACTTTGGGTTATGCTACATCTCTTTATTTTATCATTCTTTGTAACGGCAATAAAAGCCTTTCATCTATGTTTACAGAGTATTAAATAATAAATGTTATAAAACGAATAATGTGTAAATGTAAATTATTTTATAGTGATGATTATTATCTATTATATTATTATGCGAATAATTAATTTATTTAGTCGATCTATATACTACATTAAGAAAGTTAAGAATATGATTTTTTTTATATCTTAATTTCTTAATTTTTCATAACGATATTACATATTTGAGAAGATAAAGATAATATAGAGTTAAACAAAAATAAACTTGAAATGAGAAAGGTGGCGTTTACTTTTTCTTCATAATCAATTTGTTTTAAGTATAATACGAATTAGTTCTCTAATTATCAGTACTGTATTTCGTTCTATTGGATAAGTTATTTGTATACTTCATTACAAATGTATTCAGCATTTTTATAGGCGCGCAAATTTTTATTTACTCTATTAAACTCTTCATTTTAAAGTAAATTTTTAAAAATGTTATACTTTTTTTATAACTAAAATATCTTCTATAATATAATACATAAGGATTGAAATTAAGCATTTGATTATTTTCACATATTATGTTATTACAAAATTTTATAAAATCAAGACGAAAGGATCGTCTGTAACAGTTATATAAATGGATTCATTTTTTATTATTATTCAATTATTAAAAGTTTATAAGATCAAGGAAAAATATACTTTTGATTGGATAGTAGATGCTAAACGAAAAAGTAATTAAAATGTGGAGAATACTACTCTTGGTAACGCATCTAGGGTTTAGAAATGTATTAGGGTTCCAACATAAGTTATTAAAACATATATCTATAAAGAGACCTTGAAAAGCCCTAAAAAGGGTTTGAAAGTTCTAGACTCTCTTTCTCTCTCAGTATATAAA
Source organism: Flaveria ramosissima (assembly GCA_025215565.1). NCBI lineage: Eukaryota > Viridiplantae > Streptophyta > Magnoliopsida > Asterales > Asteraceae > Flaveria > Flaveria ramosissima. The sequence goes on along the minus strand of CM046036.1, from coordinate 22,030,153 downwards.
TTAATTAAGAGTTTATGGATTAAAGTTAATATATTAAGACTATAATTAATAGATATATGGTTATGCTTTTTGTTACTTTTCTTATCTTCAAGTTTAGAAACATGAGGTAACGAATGACGTCATGGTATACTGAAATATTATAAAATACTACAATCAGTCGTATGACCACTTACTAAATCAAGAAATAAAAATGATAAAAAATTGAATGTATGATAGCAAGCTAGTTCACTTTCAAATCAAATGCTGCAACGAGGACTATCATTTTTCCATGGACGATCTTTAAGGTGTATATACTTGGGACAACAATCAAATCGTGTTGAATCCACCAAACATTTTAAGAGACTTTTATTAAAAATTATTAATAGTTTTATCGCTGCCACTTTCTTCACAAAAGTTACATGTATAATTAATCTTCATCGTTTACATCCTACAACTTAGCTTAATGATAATTTGAGTAAAGGTTGTTTCGATCGTAACAATATGTTTTACCTATAGAACATAAACTTACATTTACCATTATGTATGTTTATTAACCATCACGTTGAACTTTCGTATAATAAACCGAAAACATTTTTTCAAACATGTCTACAATGTATATTGTGATATTGACTAACAGACAATTAATATCAACACTAGTTGACCCTAATTATCCTTACCTGACGATATGTGAACCTCATTACCAATATTGGCCAGCTCTAATTTTCCTTAACACACATTATTTGGCCCTATCCCTATTTAGCCATAGTTAACCTAAATCGACAGTAATTAATAACTAAGGTAAGGTCATATTAAATAAGATATTTAATTTAAAATGTATCAAAAAGATTTTCGGCTTGACATATATTTTTTCTAATGTCTTAAAAGAAATGACATGTTAGTCATTGTGTCTAATACGTTAAGTAATTATGTTATATCCATTTGTTATGTTAAATATTTTTCATCATTTATTATGTGTATTTATTATTAGGTATTACATTTAAGATCATTTCCATTGTGTTCCCAAGTTTACTTAATAAGAGAAGAAAAATAAAAATTGTCTTTTCTTTTCTTTTACTTTCTTTTTTTCTTATTTTTTGTTCTCTTCTTTTCTCTCAACTAATATCTAATTTGAAAGGATGATTATAACATTTATTTTCCCTCTACTTCCCCTCTTTTTCCTACTTAAGTGAAGTCGGAAACAAAAGTTTTTTAGTTTCTTTTCACTTTTTTTCAATAAAAAAACTCTAAAACACAACTATTTTTTCTTGCATTTTCCTTTTTTTCCCCTTAAATAAACTTAGAAACACAGTTCTTGTTATTTTTATCATTATATTTATATATTATATAAACTTATTGCTATCTTATCATTGCATATTATAATTATAGGTACACAATAATGTAAATTTGTTAATCTGATTTTCAAAACTCATTATGTCCATGATAATATAATAACGAGCAAAAATCAAAATAAGTAATTTTATTATTGTGTTTTACGTTTTATCATTTTGTGTTATTTTGTTATTATTTTTAATGTATTAGGTTAAATTATTTGTTACTTCATCATTGTATTTTACATATTACATTTACACAACAGTGTATTTCACTAGTATATTTTTTTAGAATTAGAAAATATGATAGTTTTCAGATAAACATAATAAATAACAAAAATACATAATAAACTTCACTGAGACAAAATGACGAGCAAATATAAAGAGCTAAAAAATTAAAAAAATATATATTTATATAATTATATTGTACTCATTTAAAAGATATAAACTATATGTTTTTATAGTATAATTTTAATAAAAAGTAATATCATATATAAAAGTCATGATCATTTAAAAAAGAAAAAAAACTTGAAAAAAAATCAACAAAGGTGATTATGACAAAAACACTCCTTTAACAAACTTTGTTACTACAATTAATTACCAACCATTGATTAACAATGAATCAAATACGGAACGTAGGTTGAACGATAAGAAATGAGATCAAGATTGAACACAAGCATAAGTAAATAAATTCTTTGTATTTTACTCAGTAAACTTTAAGTACAAAAGTGTGATAGCAAGTGTTTTACTACAAATGAAGGACAAAACCCTATTTACATTAAAAACAAGAGGTCTCGCGCGAGAACTAGATTCTTTTTTAATCAACCACCCGAATTGAGCAGTTATGAAGTGTATAGATTCATCAGCTTCGATTTGACACGACTGAAGCCTCATCAAATTTTAGTTTCCAAACTTGAGCAAATCAACAGTGTCGATGATACGGTATTCTTTGTCTACACCGTATATGAGATCATTACCCGTGCGCTTCTCACAAATCCATCTCTTAAGCTTTGATAAATTGTTAGATGTCACATAAGCATGGATTGGAATCTTCCTAGCATGCATTGGATTTGTAAAAAACACTCTTATCCATGAAGTTGGTCTTATTATGTCTCCATATCAAGTTCCTTATCCACTTTGCTTTGCAGTAGTTGCTAGTGTTAAAGAATGGCACTCCATAGCATAAAGATCTGAAGCTTTGATGGTATGAAAATCATGCTCATCAAAATAATACTCGATAGCTCCAGCTTTTCTCTTCAGCACATACATCTTTTTTTTTCATCATAGGTCTACCTCAACATATGTTCTCAATTCTCATACCGTGTGAATGGTTTATAATGTTTCAATGTGTGAACCTGTGTTGGTGGAGGTGGAGCGGACAAAATCAATCACCAACTTTTCTAGCAGGTTGTCCTATTATATTAGAAGGATCTGCAATGCCATCTTGTTGCTCAACTCCCATATCAGTCAGAATCTCTCCCTCTTCAAGCATAATATCTTCGAATAAGCTCTTTAGACTATTTCTAAACATATCATGTAGTCAATAGTCTCATCTAAGTCATCGAAAGGAGCCATCTCATCATCCAATCCTATTCTAAGATCTGCTATTGGAAAATGTATAATTCCTCCTCGTACAACTCTTTTGTAGCTGGATCTAAAGATTGGTAATCTTCTGGATCATCAGGGTTTGATCCAGAGACGTGTTCAGACCTCGAATCTCCAAAAGGACTAGCTGTTGAGCCCAGATATCAACCTTAGTCATCATCACCATCGTCTTCTTCTTCCCTTTTCACCTTTTATTAGATTAGGTTAAGGACTTAACAAGACTTTTATGTTTGATCGGCATATGCAAATGCGGAATCTAAGTCAACGATCTTACTTAACAAACACATATACTTTGAGTAATAATAAGAACACAAGAAGTTATTTCAAAGTATACACTTGATTAATCTTTTTGAGTATAAATTGTTACAATTAGCAGATAAACAAGTGGGCTTACTCGCTAACCTCGAAACTATAAAAGTGAGAGGTATTTATACTATGAAAGCTAAACACAAAGAATAAATCACTTTACATCTATTCCAGGTTTAGGAAAAGGAATGTAGAACACAGACAGGTGATCGACACTTCAAAAGTTAACAACTTCAGTACTATGTTGTCTCCAAAAGGCAGAATGCAGCAAACGCCAATATACTCCGATACAGACAGTCTTGCCTAATGTTTTAGTTTTTCAAAAACTCATCCATTTGAGTGCTGATAAGCATTTAATCAACACTTCATCACTTACATTGCTGACCGGTACTGGTTTAGCACTTGGCAGAATTTGACAGTTGACAACAGTGCTAAATCCTTGAGTTTCAGTAGCTTCACCCTCTTCACAAATCAACACCTTTACCATCATCACTACCATAATCATCGTCATCATCACCATCATCAGCATCCTCATCCTCATCATCAACATAATCAACTTTATCTAACCCATCATCCTCATCACCAAACTGTGAACTCTACATAATATGCTCTAGATTGACAATCACATCAATAGAGGGTTGCTTCAAACATTGGTCAGTTGTAGTGTCTTCAGTAACAATCACATTTGGCTCAGGATCAGGTACAACACTCTCTGTGTGAATAGTCTCATCAACAGCTTGATTCTCCAAACTCAGTTGATCTTCCCATATTAGGTTGCCCTGATGTAAATGAAGATGTGAATTCTTTAATCTAACTCTCTATAATCTATACACAACAAAATAGAAACTGTAACTGAAGCTCTGAACTCATGATCTTAGAATCCTTCTCCTAATTCTCCAACTGTAAGTACTCTGTCAACTTAGTCTTGTCTAAAATCTCCCTCTCTAAAAGTTGAACCCTCTGTTCCAATGTAGCAAGTTTTGGTGAAACATCTATGCTCAGTAGGAGTGTTAATCAGATAATCTATGTCAAATGCTTCATTATTGTCTTGACCTCGAGGAGGCGTACTTTATATATCTTCTGTTGTGGGTATAGGTGTATCTATTATAGTTATTGTTTCTTTAACAATCGCTAGTATCTCATAACGAGTAACATCACTAATAGTCTCTGGTGACTCAGACACATGAATATCTAGAAGGTGATACATTGGTCATCGCGGTTCGTGGCTTCCTAGTAACAACACCTCTTCCTCTACCCCAACCACGTATGCTAAATCAGGTGCAGCCCTCTTCTTAGCAACAAACTTCTTCCTCTTCTTTGTTGCTGATGAGTCTTCAGGAACAAAACTTGTATCAGTAATATTTGCAATGTGTCTAGGCAGTGTAACTGGCATTTTCGGTCTCTCGCAATATACAAGGAACTCTATAGATGTCTTCACTTGATGTCTCATCAGCAAGCTATCATCAAGCCAAGACTCAATCTCCTCATCTTTAGTCATAGCTCTCTTACATGTAGAACAACCAGGAATATCATCAGTCGTTCTGGTAAGAGAGGCAATATGCTTAGTTTGGTGAGAAATCTCTTCTTCTTGTTGATGTTGTTGCTCAGCTTGTCGATCATGCTGGAAATCTTTAGAAAATCTGCCAAGTTTGGCAAAATGGTTTCCCTTCCATGTATTTCCTCTAGTACCCGTCAAGTAAGTGAATATTTCCTTCTTCATTATCATAATCATATAAGAAGAAGATTCTAAATTAGGTAACTCAGGATGAGCACCATTGACAATAAGTTGGAAGAATCTCGGGTACATAATAAACTTCTTTCCAGCAAATGCTAACACATTCTTCTGCATCTCTGAAAATATGGCTCTTTAATTACTAGATGGAAGATTATCAATAAGAGATACCAACAGGAATTCGAAAACAACACTCAAACTACCCAAACCTTGCCTTCAGGTTGCTTAGACAATTTACCATAATATGAAATAAGAACTTCCAAAATGGTGGTAAATGCTTCTTCTCTAAGTTGGATATCGGTGATCACATCCCATTCTCTATAAGCAACCTTAAGCAATAGCATCATCTATCTTGGTTGGTGTATTAGGATGAATTCCCAACTATGATATACGGTTAATGATCTTAGAGAAATCACAACCCTTCTCCCTTTCATCGTAGAAACAATACATTACTCTCATTCTTCATCTCTCTTATTAGCAACTGATGTCCAAAAGTTATCAATAACCTCAGTGAAAATAGATGGATTAATGATAGCATAGGGAATGTGTGATGTCTTAAGTCCTTCTATAAGTGATTGGATAAGGCTTTGCCATCTGCCACTTCTACAAGATAAACCATGGTGTTATGGTTTTTATTGAAACGCATGATCTTGCCATCTGTTATCAAAATAGTCACTTAATCATTTTTGAATTTGATCAAAAATAAAACTTGATAATTTGAAATTTTTTCAATTTTTGAATTTGGCATGCGAGAACAAGAACAATTCGCATGTTAACTTTTGAAACAGATGCGACAAGTTTACTTATCGCATGAAATATATTTGACCAAAAGTCAACCATTCGTGCAATTACTCACACTTTAGCATGTAGCTAGTTCATGCAATTCATGATGTTCTCGCGTCTGTTTAAATTCAGTTTAACTATTCGCTTACTACAACTTTAAAAATCAGTTTCAAATTAAGACCATTTTAGCTTGTTCTTAAACGTCAATACTTATTGTATGTAATTCCTCTAAACATTAGTCTTACTGATTATTAATATCTTCTTGATATATTTAGAATAAAATGGTTAAGTTGATTGTCAATATGTTTGTCCAAAATTAAACTCATACTTCAATCTATACTAAGACTAGTATGTTGTGATCTTTATCATGTTTAAATTTCTTTCATGAAATTGATGCATGCGGATAGTATATATATTTTGATAAACATTTTTCGCACAAATTCAGTTTTAATTGGTCATTACTAATACTAAACCACAAACACAAAAGGCAAGTGTACCTGTCATGTGGTAATATAGTGTTGGTAAGGACCGAGTATCAATCCGTGGACACACTAAGCCAACTCAACAACCCTCATAATTGACTATCAGTTTTATGAATTATAAAATGATAAGTTAAACAAAATAACGATAAATAAAGATAGATTGAGACTTTTGTTGATTCTTTCTGTGAAGTAATGATGTTATCCTAATCTAGATTATATTTATGTAATTGTGATGAATGGGTGGTGTGGCAAAAGATATTGATTAATGTAATTATGTTAAGGTTTATAAATGTGAGCTGGCACAATTTCTCGTCTATCTGCTCCGTAGTGACTAGGATCACGTGAGGTTGAGTTTTACTACTTATATCAAAGCCCTAGTAATGTAGCTAAATCTCTTGTGACCTTTTGACATACTATTTCTAATAACATTACTTAATGTTAAAAAGAGAGTTGATAAGGTTCCTTTATAACATACCATTAATTTTAGAAAATCATAACAATTACTATAGATTTCTCAGACTAATAAAAGGAAACCCGCAAATGATCAGAAAGTTAAGGTGGTATGATTTCTAATAACCATTTCTAATTCATTAGCCATGGACTTATTATGAAGATCGGTTTCACAAATAAAAGTTGATCATATGTTTTTCAACCGTGTACGACAATCACAATTACAAATAAACCACACGATTAGTTCATCACAAGTTAAATAAAGTTTCACTAACTTAGGATAACAAATGAAGTTTAGCTTATAATGAGCTTGAACATAACAACAGAGATAAAAGATGGAAATGAAATCGGTAAATTAGAACAATCAAATTGGTGATCCATTATGGATGATGTTAAAAAATCCCAAGCTTTTTCTAAGCGTTGAATGAACCTCCAAAACCTTCTAAGGACCTCCAAAGGCTGGGTCCCCGAGAGAGAACACCAGCACTTCACCTCCCAAAAGTTACTCTCAAAGTTGCAAATGAAGGCCTATTTTTAGGTTTTCTGGAGTGTTTAAGCATGGCTCTGTGCCTAAAAGGCACAGCCCCATGCTAGTATAATGTGCGTAAAAGTTGGTCGACTCGTACGTTCAGATGTTGTCGGGCACGGCCCTGTGTTTGTGGTGGGGCACGACCCCGTGCCTCCTGGGGCAAGCCCCCATGTCTCAAGTCGAGGAACAGAACTTTTTGTCCTTTGGGACTGACAAACACGGGGGGTGTGTTGATTTTAGCATAAGGGTGTGTTTCAGACTGGGCATGAGGGCCTGCCTCATAAAGCATGACCCCATGCTTGAATTTCAAAGCTTGGTTTTCTTTATTTTATTTTTTTAAGCTCCTTATGTTCATATTAGTCTTTTCTAAGTCTGAAAACACAATATAAACGATTTAATTATCAAATCATCATTTTCAGTAAGAGTTTGTAGAATAATTGATGTGTTATATATATAATTTGAAGCACATCAAATATCCCCACACTTGAACTTTGCTTGTCCCCAAGCTAAATCACTCAAAATAGCAACACCACCAAAAAACCAAATAAATCAATATATAAACATGTCTTTCGAGAGCTATACAAGCAAACTTAGTTTACCCAAATATAAACAGTTAAGCACATATGGAATCTTATCCTTTCAAGCAATAGAATGGTTTGTAAAGATTTTTAACATGTTAAAATTCACACGTCTCACAAGGTGCACTCACACTCGGCTATATATATGGAATCATACATAAGATGAAGTATGACTAATACGCTCAATTGCCTATTATTAATGCATGTGAAATCATATGCTTGATAAGGGATCAAATCTCCACCTATATTAGGTATTTACTTGCATAAATCATTAGGTCTTTGATGGGTTGTAATTTGGCTCGGGTTCAGGGTAAGGGTTATTTGGGGAAAATTGGCTAAATGCCACAAACAACGGTCTTGGCTTATTTAATAACATAAACTAAAAGGAAAGCAATAAAAGGGTTCCCTATACTATACTCAAGCTAGAAGGGATATGCTAACTTGATAACTCGTTTATGGTCAGATCGTCAAGACCGTATTGCATTTTCAAAAATAGCACCTCGTCCTTAACCTGATGATATATGTAGGTATCCTCTTTTTTAAGGGTTGTTTGGCTTGAAGCCTAAAAGGACCCAACGGATTTGGATGTCGAATTCTTGGATTCAATTTGGTTTTGGCTGCATTTTCCTTCGTGATACTAAGTTCCCACAAGTTGGGCATCTTTCATATCATTTTTCCTTTCTTGATTATAAATTTTGAAATACCACAAAACAACGAAAATAGTTGTCTTCTTCTTTTTTTTCCTTTCTTTCTTTTTTTTTGAAATAAGCCAATTCATGTGTTTAACGAAAACGGGTTTTGTTGAAGGCTTTTTGGAGTAGAAATGCTTCGGAAGTCTTACACCATGCACTAGAAATATTCTAAGTATAAAATCTTCCAAAGCCAAGACCAACATCTTCCGAAGCCAAAAGTAAAGTCTTTCGAAGCTTAAAAGACAAAGTCTTCTGAAGCCAAAGAGTGAAGACAGAATTCTTCCGATGACTTTTGAAGATATGCCTTTATCTGATGTACTTTACTATAAAGCTGAACCATCGTTCCGCTGCAACTCTGTAAGTCACCAACTTACATGAGTTGATGAAAAGGTCCATGCTTTTGGTAACTGTACATTGAGGTCTTGAGTCTGTGCTTTCTACTTTATGTACTTTTATCCTTTTTGTAATATATTAGGATGTGAGCTATGTCATGTCATAGTCACTAGTCAAAAGACAAATCTGCCTTTTGACTTTACATTTGATTTTGTAGTTGTCTAGTCATATGTATCCAGCTGACCTTCAAAGTATGACCGGCTGTAGGATGTAGTATATGTATCTCAAGTACTTGTAACTTTCCTTTATGCTTTGTAACATTTGTAATAGAACTTGAGAAACAATATACAACATTCTTGAAAACCAATTACTTGTGTTGTTTGCAATCTTGTTCTGTCTCATTCTTACTTGTGTTCTTAAATCTTTCACTAAAGTTAACCAGTTCTCTATTTGATTTGTTAAATGTTCTAAGTAACTCTCCTCATTGTGTTGTTGTGTTGTAAGTGCATACCCTTCAACGGTGTGACATCCGTCACCTTAAGGTCCGTCAATTAACGTGATTGTCCGTTATCTATTCTTTGATCGGGCATTCCTCATCCTTACTTGACTCTTTATGTGGATATCATGTGTGCATAATTATCGTTTTGTGTATATTCGCTATAATCTTGTGTTAACCTTAAAAAGACTTTTAGAACTTTTATTTTTGAAAACGTCAAATATATCATTTTAAAAATATAATAAATGTTTTTAATATAACCATTTCTTAAGTCATAACAACATTAAATGAACTTTTACAATTATAATAAAGCATCCAATAAAGTCGTTTTTCAACCGAACCAATTTGGGAAAACTCGGGGGTTAAGTGCAGGGACTAAACTTGTAATTTTGCAAACTTGTGCTGGGTATAAATACCCCCTTACCAGCCCTAGAACCTCATTATCACAATCTTCTTCATCTTCCCCCTCTACACACACAAAATCACCATTCTTGCATCAAATCTAACCCGAGAGGTCTTGTTTTCTTCGTCTAGACACCATCTACAGCTTAGACTACCCCTTTCTAGCAGGTAGTTGTCTTTGGTTGTCCGTTTTCTAGCATTTTCACGGCTGTCCAAAACTAGGGTTTCGGGTGTTCGGGTTCAACCCGAACACACAAGGTCGTATGGGTGCGTGTGAGGTCTTTTTGCTTGTGTTTTCATGTTTGTGTATGTTTGTTGAGTGTTTCTGGAGGTCCTTGTGGTGTAAAACCCGTGTTTAGAGCAGCTCGGGGGCTGCTCATCCCGACCACAGTCGCGATTCTGCAGATCAGGCGACTGGGTCAACCATGCGATTGAGCCGTGCGACTGAGTGGGTCGTGCGAGTGAATCATGCGTTTGAGTCAATCGCGCGACCTGGCTGTGCGACTAGGAATGTCGTGCGACTGAGTTGTGCGACTGAGTGTATGTATGCGATTGAGTCATGCGTGCGAATGAGTCTATGCGATTGAGTGATTGAGTGCGATTGAGTCAGGTGACCGACTGAATGTGTGCGATTGTGCGTGATTCGCAAGACTGGAGTCCAATCGCACGAATGAAGGTTCAATCGTACGAAAGTAGCTAATTCGCACGATTGAAGGTTGATTCGTGCGTATGGAAGTTGAGTTGTTCGATTGGGTGTTGTGTGGTACGACTGAAGACCAGTCATACGAATGAAGGCTCAATCGTACGAATGAAGCTGATTCGCACGATTGAGGGTTGATTCGCACGAATGGAGGTTGAGTCGTGCGTCTGGCCTTGTTATGCGACTGAAATTGTTGTGTTTGTTTCCCTTGTGCGTGGTGTGAGTATGACGTGTGATGTTGAGGTAACATTAACTTAATAAGCCATTGTTCGGCCACAAATATTAAAGTCAACGCGAAAAAGGGCACACATACTATTTTAAACAAATTGAACTAACGCTTTACAACGATCAATTGACTTATAACTATTGACACTTACTCAATACTTCTTCAATAACAATGAGACTTTTACTCAAATATCAACATTTATGGCGACAATGTCTTGTACTTGGATCTACATAAGATCTAGTACGTGTGTCAGTCTGTGTGTGTATACGCGACCCAGCCGATACGACCCGAACCGACCCATCATTTTTACGCGCTTATCATATCATATCATTAATGCTATACAATAACTGTCAATAGGTGTTTGACTGTATATTTGCATTCAACATTTGGGATACATTGCTCATACATACTTACCACCTAACAAGTGAGTTTCGTGGCCCCTTTTTACGCTTATACAATATTTCAATCATTTACAACTTGGGGGAAAAGTATGCTTACTCATTTTCAATGCTGTACAACTTACATACATTTTACATACAAGGAATCAACGTGATACTGTGTTGCAAGTACTATTTGATACATGCTTGGGTCTGCTATGTGGTTCTATCTTTGCAACTATTTAATTCCAGTGTGGGAACCGACGGTTAGGTATTGGTAGTACTACTGGGTTGACACCCCCACCCTCGTTCGATGGTATACTAGTTGGTACCATCAGTGGCCAGGAACGGGCCCTTGGGTGAATATATGCCGACAATTTCTTTGTGTGCGTCGCTAGGTTTGGTTGCAAAGCTCATGTTATGTGATATTTACTTGTGTATATAACTGTATTCACGGTATTCCATTACGCTTACTATTACAGCATCACTTACGTTTTATTTACATAAACCTGCGAGCTCACCAACAATTATATTGACCGTTTTAAGCATATCTTTTCAGGTGATCATGCAAGTCCAGGAATCTAGGTGTGCTGCCTTAGTGGAGACCCTAGGATGCATTTTTGGGACTTAACATGTTTTGATAAACAATCTTTTGAACAATGTTAACGCTTGTAAACAATTATCAACTTTTGAAACTTGTTCACGGGTTGTGGGAATTAACATTTACAATTTCATCTTATGTGATTATGTGTATCATTATCATGTTATGCTTATGGCTATGTTGTCGTGAACATTGACTAAACACGACACAAGTCCCCTTGTTGTCGGGTGTCGTCAGGACACGCTTGTCATCATTATTTATATTGCTCTCTATCGCTTACCATGTGTTATGACGATCCCGGTCTCGTTATATCCCTGTGTTTCCGCTTTTAGCGGGGGTGTGACAGATTGGTATCAGAGCCATTGGTTATAGAGAATTAGGCAATACGCTTGACCTAGACTATAACCTAGGAACCTTCATGTAGATTTGCATGCTAGGACTCTGTATGCATATTATATCTCGTGTATGTGTTCCTCGCTGCTTGAATTGTTCATCTATTTGTTATGTGATCTTTCCGCCCTATGAGAGAGCCCTTGTGCTCACTCTTTTATGGGGATGCTTCTATTGAATCTTCCGTTCCCTCTGCGCGCCGAGTTAGTGTATCAGATCCGAGTACCAAACCCGAAGAGATCTTCACAGATCATGCTATTGCGCTTGACCTTGGACATTGAGATTAACCCTGAGGAGGCTATGTCTGAAACCTCGAAAGAGGAGGAAATAGACAACCTCCGCTAGACTAAACGTGATTGTATGCATGGACTTATAACTGTTGTAATGGATTATCATTGAAACATTATCAATTCATGGTGTGTGAACTGCACGAATTGCATGCGATGTGTGGTGACAATAAGTGTGCTATTAATTTGGGAATACTGGACTTGATGAGTGTTATGGATATACACTTTCAATTGATTTAAACTTACGTGTTTACTTTTCTATGGTTAGAACATGCCGCCTCGAAGAGTTACCCGCAACAATAGTGGCGGGAGTGAAGCCCCAAGGGGCAGAGGCAGAGCAGAGGCAGAGCACCAAGAGCAAATGATGCTCCTGCCAGTAACAGTCAAGGAACAGGGAACGCCGACATGGCAAACCTGATTGCTCAACAGTTGGCCGCGCTAATTCCTACTATCGTGGCCCAAGTGAGCGACGCACTCCAACAACACCACCCTCACGGGGATGGTGGCAACGATGATGGAGCCCAAGGTGGGATCGAAACTGAGACGGGAAACGGAAACCCGACCGGAAACGAGAGCAACCAGGAAACCGGAAATGGTGGTACAACCGGTGTGGAAACTGGGGTGGTTAATGCTCGTCGGGGATGTTCGTACAAGGAGTTTGTGAATTGTAAGCCGAGGAATTTGATGGGAAAGGTGGGGCGATAGCCCTGACCAGGTGGCTGGAAAAGATGGAGGCAGTGATTGATATTAGTGAGTGCCTCGACAGCCAGAGGATCAAGTATGCCACTTGTTCACTACAGGGTAAGGCCCTAACCTGGTGGAACACCCAGGTTCAAGCTCGAGGAAGAGAATCTGCGATGCAGATGTCATGGGATGAGTTCAAAGCCTTGATCACCGAGGAATACTGCCCTCTCAACGAGATGCAGAAGTTAGAGCATGAGTTCTGGAATCATGCCATGGTGGGGGCAGGGCATGCAGCTTACACTGATCGTTTCCATGAGCTGGCAAGGTTGGTTACGCATCTGGTTACGCCGGAATCAAAGAGGATCGAGAAGTACATTTGGGGACTCGCGCCTCAAATTAGAGCAATGGTCACAGCAGCCGCTCCTCCTACTATTCAGAGCGCAATTCTGAAAGCTGGCGCTTTGACTGATGAGATGGTTAGAACAGGGGTTTTGGGCAGAGGAGCTGAGAAGAGAAAGGATGTTGGGGAGTCGAGCCGGTCGAGTGCCGGAAAATTTGAGAAGAGGTCTAAACCGACCAGGAATTTTGTGGCTGTGTCTCAGGCCAGGAGAGAGTATGTGGGGCCGCACCCCAAATGTGACAGGTACAATTATCATCATCCCCCAGGGACGTAGTGCCGGGTGTGCGCGAACTGTAGGCGCCCGGGTCATTTGGCAAGAGATTGCAGAACTGCGCCGAATCTTGTAGCACCCGTCAACGCGGTTAACCCCGCCGGGAATGCAAGGGCTTGCTTTGAGTGTGGGAGCCCCGATCATTACAGAAACATGTGCCCCAGGCTGAATCGGGCACTGGGTCAACAGGGCAACAACCAGCAGCAGGTGATGGCCATAGCTGGGAATCAAGGCCCGACTACTCAGGGGAATGCAGCTCGGGGACGTGCATTCGTCATTGGAGCCAATGATGCTCGTCAGGACTCGAATGTTGTCACGGGTACGCACTTACTCAATCATCACTTCGCATCTATATTATTTGATACTGGAGCAGACAATAGTTTTATATCTTCTGAGTTTGTGCAATTGCTTGATTTGAGTCCTAGTAGGCTAGAAACTAGCTACTCTGTAGAAATGGCCAATGGTAGAGTTGTTCAGACCGATGAGATTATTAGGAAGTGTACGTTGACGCTGGAGGATCATGCCTTCGATATAGATTTGATACCCTTTGAGTTAGGAAGCTTCGATGTGATTGTGGGTATGGATTGGTTGTCGCAAAATGGAGCAGAGATTGTTTGTCGGGACAAAGTAGTACGTATCCCTATGCCAAACGGGGAAGTACTCAAGGTTCAGGGAGAACGACCGGGTAAGAACTTGAAGCTCATTTCCTGCATGAAAGCACGCCAGAGTTTACGAAAGCAGTGCTACGTTTTTCTGGCTGATGTGGTTAAAAAGAAAGACGAAGAAAGGAAACTGGTGGATATTCCAGTGGTACGGGATTACCCAGATGTATTTCCAGATGACTTGTCTGGTTTACCTCCTCCACGACAGGTGGAATTCCGTATTGAGTTGGTTCCTGGAGCTACACCGGTAGCAAAAACGCCATATCGACTAGCGCCATCAGAGATGCAAGAGTTTTCTAGTCAGTTACAGGAACTACTGGAGAAGGGTTTTATTCGACCGAGTCATTCACCGTGGGGAGCACCGGTACTATTTGTCAAGAAGAAGGATAGATCGTTCCGCATGTGCATCGATTACCGTGAACTGAACAAGTTGACGGTGAAGAACCGATATCCTCTCCCCAGGATCGACGATTTATTTGACCAGCTGCAAGGAGCTTCATATTTTTCAAAGATCGATCTTCGTTCTAGTTATCATCAGCTAAGGGTTTCCGAGGATGACATACCGAAGACTGCGTTCAGGACTCGTTATGGGCACTATGAGTTCTTGGTCATGCCGTTCGGGTTGACTAACGCACCAGCTGTGTTCATGGACCTAATAAATCGGGTGTGCAAACCTTACTTGGATAAGTTCGTGATCGTGTTCATAGACGATATACTTATCTACTCCCGATCAAAAGAGGATCATGTAGAACATCTTCGGGCAATTCTGGAGCTGCTACGGGAAGAGAAACTTTTCGCCAAGTTCTCGAAGTGTGAATTTTGGTTGCGAGACGTGAAGTTTTTGGGTCATGTGGTTAATGAGAACGAGATTCACGTAGATCCCGGCAAGATCGAAGCGGTGAAGAAATGGGATACGCCCCAGACGCCATCAGAGATACGGCAATTTTTAGGATTGGCCGGTTATTATCGTCGCTTCATCGCGAATTTCTCAAAGATCGCGCAACCTAACCCTGCTTACTCAGAAAGACAAGAAGTTTGACTTGGGATATGCACAAGAGCAAGCGTTCCAAACGTTGAAAGAGAAGTTGTGGAACGCGCCAATATTATCTCTCCCAGACGGAACCGATGATTTTGTGGTTTATTGCGACGCGTCACATCAGGGATTGGGATTTGTACTAATGCAGAAGGATAAGGTGATTGCCTACGCTTCGCGACAGCTTAAAGTGCACGAAAAGAACTACACCACTCATGATCTTGAGTTGGGCGCTGTAGTATTTGCACTCAAGATTTGGAGGCATTACCTGTATGGCACCAAATGTATCATCTTCACTGATCATAAGAGCCTTCAACATATTCTGGATCAGAAGGAACTTAATATGCGCCAACGACGTTGGGTAGAACTTCTTAGCGACTACGATTGTGAAATCCGGTATCATCCGGGGAAAGCTAACGTGGTGGCTGATGCCTTAAGCCGTAAAGAACGTGTGAGACCACTACGTGCACGAGCGTTGGGATTGACCATTCAAACCAACTTGAAAGCTCAGATCCAAATTGCACAGAGCGAGGCAGTAAAAGAAGAAAACCTTGCGGGAGAAGAGTTCCGGGGGTTGGATAAACAGATGATACGCAAGGATGACGGTATTCAGTACTTCATGGATGGCATATGGGTACCCAAATGGGGAGGTGTTCGAACCTTAGTCATGGATGAAGCCCACAAGACGCGATATTCTATTCATCCTGGTGCAGACAAGATGTATCTTGATCTTAAGGATCTGTACCGGTGGCCAGGTATGAAGAAAGACATTGCCTTATACGCCAGCCGATGCTTGACGTGCTCAAAAGTTAAAGCTGAACATCAGAAACCATCGGGATTATTACAGCAACCTGAAATTCCCGAGTGGAAATGGGAGAACATAGCTATGGATTTCATTACCAAACTCCCTAGAACAAGCAGCTGTCATGACTCGATATGGGTCATTATTGATCGAATGACGAAATCAGCACATTTCTTGCCTATCCGAGTAGATTACAAGATGGATAAGTTGGCGAGATTGTACATCAAAGAGGTCATGACATGGCACGGGGTGCCAGTGTCAATCATATCCGACCGTGATAGCAGATTCACTTCACGTTTTTGGCAGACACTACAGAAAGTGATGGGCACTCGATTAGACATGAGTACAGCCTATCACCCCCAGACAGATGGCCAAAGTGAACGAACTATACAGACGCTAGAAGACATGTTGAGAGCGTGTGTAATCGATTTTGGTGGTAGTTGGGATGCTCATTTACCGTTGATTGAGTTCTCCTACAACAACAGCTACCATACAAGCATTGGATGTGCTCCATTTGAAGCGTTGTATGGAAGGAAATGCAGATCTCCCGTTTGTTGGGCCGAAATTGGTGAAAGTCAACTGACAGGCCCAGAGATCATCCAAGAAACAACAGACAAGATTTTTCAAATCAAAGATCGACTGAAAGCCGCGCGAGATCGTCAAAAGAGCTATGCCGACAATCGTCGGAAGCCTCTAGAATTCAATGTTGGGGATCGTGTATTACTCAAAGTTTCCCCTTGGAAAGGAGTCGTTCGATTCGGAAAGAAAGGGAAGTTAGCCCCAAGATACGTTGGACCATTTGAGAACACTGAAAGGATCGGTCCAGTGGCTTACCGGTTAAGGTTGCCACAAGAGCTTAGCGGTGTGCATGATACTTTTCACGTGTCCAACCTCAAGAAGTGTTTGGCCGAGAATCCCTTCACGTGCCAATCGAGGAAATCAAGATTGACGACAAGCTTTATTTTGTTGAAGAACCCATTGAGATCATGGATCGAAAGGTCAAGCAACTGAAGCGCAGTAGGATACCTATTGTACGCGTAAGGTGGAATTCAAAACGAGGGCCAGAGTTTACATGGGAACGTGATGATCAGATGAAACTCAAATATCCACATCTTTTCGAGGATGACTCTCTTGGACCTAACTCCAGCTGAATTTCGGGACGAAATTCTCTCAACTGGGGGATACTGTGACATCCTTCACCTTAAGGTCCGTCAATTAACGTGATTGTCCGTTATCTATTCTTTGATCGGTCATTCCTCATCCTTACTTGACTCTTTATGTAGATATCATGTGTGCATAATTATCGTTGTGTGTATATTCGCTATAATCTTGTGTTAACCTTAAAAAGACTTTTAAAACTTTTATTTTTAAAAATGTCAAATATATCATTTTAAAAATATAATAAATGTTTTTAATATAACCATTTCTTAAGTCATAACAACATTAAATGAACTTTTACAATTATAATAAAACATCCAATAAAGTCGTTTTTCAACCGAACCAATTTGGGAAAACTCGGGGGTTAAGTGCAGGGACTAAACTTGTAATTTTGCAAACTTGGGCTGGGTATAAATACCCCCTTACCAGCCCTAGAACCTCATTATCACCATCTTCTTCATCTTCACCCTCTACACACACAAAATCACCATTCTTGCACCAAATCCAACCCGAGAGGTCTTGTTTTCTTCGTCTAGACACTATCTACAGCTTAGACTACCCCTTTCTAGAAGGTAGTTGTCTTTGGTTGTCCGTTTTCTAGCCTTTTCACGGCTGTCCAAAACTAGGGTTTCGGGTGTTCGGGTTCAACCCGAACACACAAGGTCGTATGGGTGCGTGTGAGGTCTTTTTGCTTGTGTTTTCATGTTTGTGTATGTTTGTTGAGTGTTTCTGGAGGTCTTGTGGTGTAAAACCCATGTTTAGAGCAGCTCGGGGGCTGCTCATCCCGACCACAGTCGCGATTCTACAGATCAGGCGACTGGGTCAACAATGCGATTGAGCCGTGCGACTGAGTGGGTCGTGCGACTGAATCATGCGTTTGAGTCAATCGCGCGACTGGGCTGTGCGACTAGGCATGTCGTGCGACTGAGTTGTGCGTCTGAGTGTATGTATGCGATTGAGTCATGCGTGCGAATGAGTGTATGCGATTGAGTCATGCGATTGAGTGATTGAGTGCGATTGAGTCAGGTGACCGACTGAATGTGTGCGATTGTGCGTGATTCGCACGACTGGAGTCCAATCGCACGAATGAAGGTTCAATCGTACGAAAGTAGCTAATTCGCACGATTGAAGGTTGATTCGTGCGTATGGAAGTTGAGTTGTGCGATTGGGTGTTTTGTGGTACGACTGAAGGCCAGTCATACGAATGAAGGCTCAATCGTACGAATGAAGCTGATTCGCACGATTGAGGGTTGATTCGCACGAATGGAGGTTGAGTCGTGCGTCTGGCCTTGTTATGCGACTGAAATTGTTGTGTTTGTTTCCCTTGTGCGTGGTGTGAGTATGACGTGCGATGTTGAGGTAACATTAACATAATAAGCCATTGTTCGGCCACAAATATTAAAGTCAACGCGAAAAAGGGCACACATACTATTTTAAACAAATTGAACTAATGCTTTACAACGATCAATTCACTTATAACTATTGACACTTACTCAATACTTCTTCAATAACAATTAGACTTTTACTCAAATATCAACATTTATGGCGACAATGTCTTGTACTTGGATCTACATAAGATCTAGTACGTGTGTTAGTCTGTGTGTGTATACGCGACCCAGCCGATACGACCCGAACCGACCCATCATTATTACGCGCTTATCATATCATATCATTAATGCTATACAATAACTGTCAAGAGGTGTTTGACTGTATATTTGCATTCAACATTTGTGATACATTGCTCATACATACTTACCACCTAACATGTGAGTTTCGTGGCCCCTTTTTACGCTTATACAGTATTTCAATCATTTACAACTTGGGGGAAAAGTATGCTTACTCATTTTCAATGCTGTACAACTTACATACATTTTACATACAAGGAATCAACGTGATACTGTGTTGCAAGTACTATTTGATACATGCTTGGGTCTGCTGTGTGGTTCTATCTTTGCAACTATTTAATTCCAGTGTGGGAACCGACGGTTAGGTATTGGTAGTACTACTGGGTTGACACCCCCACCCTCGTTCGATGGTATACTAGTTGGTACCATCAGTGGCCAGGAACGGGCCCTTGGGTGAATATATGCCTACAATTTCTTTGTGTACGTCGCTAGGTTTGGTTGCAAAGCTCATGTCATGTGATATTTACTTGTGTATATAACTGTATTCACGGTATTCCATTACGCTTACTATTACAGCATCACTTACATTTTATTTACATAAACCTGCGAGCTCACCAACAATTATGTTGACCGTTTTAAGCATATCTTTTCAGGTGATCATGCAAGTCCAGGAATCTAGGTGTGCTGCCTTAGTGTGACATCCGGTAAATTTCCGTTACCAAACTCCGTTAGTTTCGTTAAGTCTTGCATACACGTGTCGTGAACACACACTAGTTGTCGTTTAACGTTGGTGACCTAATAATAATGAATAATGTTAAATTAATGAGAATCTAACTGATTATGTGATTATTGTGTTATGTTTATGTGTTGCATGTTTTTAAAAGGTTAATTAGAAAATTAATCGCGTAACGCGGAAACGTGCCTATTTATTCGTATGTCTTGTGTTTTTATAAAGATAAGATATATAATGATTTTCATTAGTTTATATCTTTATATTATTAAGTTAAAAGCACTTTATAAAGAGTTTAAAGCTTAGTTTTTATAAAATACAAATTACAAGGGTAAAAAGGGTAAATATGTAAATTAAACTTAAACAAAACACAAAACCCTAATCCCCCCACCCATTGCGGCCGTGACTTGCTTCCACACCCATCCCCACTTCGAAATCAGCCTAGAAACATCATTCAAGCATTGGTTTGGATCGATTTCAAGCAATACAACACATAGGAAGCATCAATTGCAAGTCGAATTGTGTTTAAAGGTTAGATTTTTCGAGTTCTTATGTGTTGTTCATCATAGCCGAACCTTAAATGCGAAATTGGTCTTCATGGGATCGAATTTGATGTTGTTTGATGATGTTAGTATGTTAGTTAGATTGATTACATGTTGTTTAACGTTGATTATGCATGAATTCTATGTTTTTAGTGGATTGATCATGAACTTTGATTATGAAGCAAACCCTAGTTCGAAAATGGCATGATTATGCATGATGGATGATTGTTTGATGAATGTTTGATGTTTAATAGATTGTATGGATGCTAGATTACATTGATTTTGCAAGAGATTGGTGAATTGATGTTGATGTTCATAGGTTACTAAGAATAGTAACTTTATTTTGCATGTAATGTTGAATTAGTGATGAATTGATGTTATGGATGTGTTCATGGTGATGATTAGATGTTAGATTGTTGTTGTGAGCATTGGGAATTCAAGAACACATGCTATAGTTCATACCTTACTAAAGATAGTAACTTTTTAGGATATGAATTGATGAGTTATGATGTTTGGATGTTGTTGATCATGCTTAGATGTTGATATGAGCTTGAATTGGTATATTATTAATGAGTTCATGAATGTATAGGATGTTTGATAGGTTTTGGGATGTGCTTTCCCAAAAGGGAAACTTTATTTTTGCAACATGTGAAAGATGATGGTTTGATCATGTTTGAGATGCTAGGAGCATGTTAGTAAGTTCATAGATGAATTCTAATGTGGTTGGAACATGTTAATATTATTGTATGAGATGTTTGGTTAATCATGAGAGGTGTTAGTACTTTGATGAGCATGTATGATATTGATGTGGATTAGTAGTTAAGATATCATGCTTGGGATTGGAAATTGATTGTTGTGATGCATGTTGAATGTATGAAATGGTTAGTGAATGTGAATGTGATCATCATACATGCGTGCGAATCTGAGGCCCCTACTTAGTAGGATTGGCAGGGTTTAGGGTGTGAAGTCGTGAGAGGCTTCACATGGCATGTGGTGCGTGATTTGATCTTTGTGTGACATGTTAATTATGTTGTAATTAGTGGACATGTTAATGTTTTAAATTCGCATGACTTGTATGATACCTGGTTGTATGATGATCTATGTGATACATCTGGATTATGTAGCATACTCATGAACCATTTGAATGTTAAACTTGTATGATATATGTGTATGATTGTTTAAATGGTTTAAAACACATAAAGTCACCAACGGGTCAAACGGGTCAACTGAGTCAAATGTATTATTTTCTGAAACCTGAGTCTTTGGTTGTAGTGTACTTAGGGCTGCACATATTCTCTGTTGCACGTACTCATATAGTTATATGATCTAGGTAACCTCTGAGGGTTGTCTGTTCACTCTGTCAGTCAAGTCAAACTCTAAGTATCTATACGCATATCAGGTGAGTTCATGCCCCACTCTTTACATAATCTCTTTTGGGGGAGATAGCATACTGGTAAAACTACAAACGCTTTACATATATTTTAGTTGTGCATAATATTAATATAGTGCTGTTTATCATGGGAAAGTCCTCACACTTTCGAATTGTTAATATTGAATAGCGGGGAAACTTGGGTAGTACTACTGGGTCTGACGAGCCCCACCTGTGTGACTCGAGGTCAACCGGGTGCAATTTGTCCTATTGAACATTGTCACGACCTGTTGAGTCGTGACAGGAGGCAACAACGTAACACAGTCAGCTTCAATTGCGAAATCACTATGCATTAATATTTATTTGTTAATGGACTAGCTATCTGTTGCAATGCACTACTAGTATATCTCGATTATTAAACTGTTTATGTTTGAATATTAACTCTTGAACTCACCAACCATTGTGTTGACATTTAGTATGCTATTCTCAGGTCATTAGCTGCTTGCCTCTAGGAGCACTCCATGGTTCACTTGCATACTAAGACTCGGTTTTCAAGACATTTAGCATTTTAATGATTATTGTTTACTCTTTTGGGTTGGCACATGTTTTGCCATAGTTATACTTTTATTTCTTTGAGTTGTTTTCAAACGCTTTCGCACAATTTAAAGTTGAACTTTGGTTGTTTTATTTTAATCATGGCATATAGAGTCGTTCTGAGTAACTATTGACTGTGATCCTGGTTTGTTCACACGCCTCGCGGTAAAACTCCGCACGTGGATTTTGAGGGTGTGACACTTAGTGGAGACCCTAGGATGCATTTTTGGGACTTAACATGTTTTGATAAACAATCTTTTGAACAATGTTAACGCTTGTAAACAATTATCAACTTTTGAAACTTGTTCCCGGGTTGTGGGAATTAACATTTACAATTTCATCTTATATGATTATGTGTATCATTATCATGTTATACTTATGGCTATGTTGTCGTGAACATTGACTAAACACGACACAAGTCCCCTTGTTGTCGGGTGTCGTCATGACACGCTTGTCATCATTATTTATATTGCTCTCTATCGCTTACCATGTGTTATGACGATCCCGGTCTCGTTACATCCCCGTGTTTCCGCTTTTAGCGGGGGTGTGACAAACGGTCCTGCAAATATTACATTGAGAAAGGTAACAAAAACTCCCCTGAAATAATGTGTCAAATGCGTGCGATCATTTTTTCCACAGCCGCCTTGAATGAGCTCAAAAGAAGGCATCGGGTTTAATCTAAAACATCACCAATTTATTTAAAACATGAAATTAAAGTCCTAAGAACACATTACAAAATAAAATAAACAAACTGAAAGTAACATAAAGCCATGTTTTGGTTACGGGTCTTGGCTAGAACCTTCCCTACACTTTGTTTTTAATGAGGTGGAAGTTTATCACCTCCGAGAAAATCTTAGTTGGTACATCGATTTGGTCATTAAGAGATTATCATTAACTTTGAAGTTTAGCCCCTCATTGTTTTCAACATTGATAACATTATTGGATAGACTTCTTCTTCATTTTTTTTAAAATATTTTTTTGAAATAAAACAAAATAGTCAAAAAGTTGGATCGTCTTTCAAATTAACATGTGTCCCCAGCAACGCCGCCAAAAACATGATGCGTGCGGATAGTATATATATTTTGATAAAGGTTTTTGGCACAAATTCAGTTTTAATTGGTTATTACTAGTACTAAACCACACACAAAAGGCAAGTGTACCTGTCGTGTGGTAATATAGTGTTGGTAAGAACCGAGTATCAATCCGTGGACACACTAAAACTACTCAACAACCCTCATAATTGACTATCAGTTTTATGTTTTAGAAAATGATAAGTTAAACAAAAAAACGAAAAATAAAGATATATAAACATAGATTGAGACTTTTGGTGATTCTTTTAGTGAAGTAAGGCTGTTATCCTAATCTAGATTATATTTATGTAATTGTGATGAATTGATGGTGTGGTTAAAGTTATTGATTAATGTAATTATGTTAATGTTAATACATGTGAGCTGGCGCGATTTCTCGTCTATCCGCTCCGTAGTGACCAGGATCACACTAGGTTGAGTTTTACTGCTTAGATCAAAGCCCTAGTAATGTAGGTAAATCTCTTGTGACCTTTTGACATACGAATACTGAAAACATAACTTAATGTTAAAAAGAGAGTTGATCAAGTTCCTTTCTAACATACCATTATTTTGGAAAACCATACAATTACTGTAGATTTCTCAGACTACTAAAAGGAAAACCGCAAATGATCAGAACGTTAAGGTGATTTGAATTCTAATAACCTTTTCTAGTTCATTAGCCATGGATTTATTATGAAGATCGGTTTCGCGAATAAAAGTTGATCATACGTTTTTCAACCGTGTATGACATTCACAATTACAAATCATAAAGTTATAACTTCCTGTTCAAATGTAGATGCTACCCATCAAAAGTTATCTCAAGTCCAACATAACATTAACATAATACAAACCACATGATTAGTTCATCACAAGTTACATAAAGTTTTAGTAAATTAGGATAACAAATGAAGTTTAGCTCATAATGAGCTTGAACATAACAACAAAGATAAAAGATAGAAATGAAATCATCAGTAAATTAGAACAATCAAACCGGTGATCCACTCTGGACAATGTTAAACAGTCCTAAGCTTCTTCTAAGTGTTGAATGAACCTCCAAAACCTTCTAAAGACCTCCATAAGTTGGGTCCCCGAGAGGGAGCGCCAGCACTTCACCTCCCAAAAGTTACTCTCAAAGTTGCAAATGAAGTTCTGTTTATATGCTTTCTGGAGTGTTTAAGCACGACCCCATGCCTAAAAGGCATGGCCTCGTGCTAGTACAATGTGTAAAAGTTTGTCGGCTCGTACGCTCAGATGTTGTTGGGCACGGCCCCGTGTTTGTGGTGGGGCACGACTCCGTGCCTCCTGGGGCACGACCCAGTGCCTCCTGGGGCACACCTCTGTGTCAGGTTGAGGAATAATAATTTTTGTCCTTTCGTACTGACAAAGATGGGGGTGTCTTGATTTTAGCGCAAGGGTGTGTTTCAGGCTGGGCATAGGGGCGTGCCTCATGAAGCACGTCCCCATGCTTGAATTCAAATGCTTGGTTTTCTTAATTTTCTTCTTATTTAACCTCCTTTTGTTTATATTGGTCTTTTCCAAACCTAAAAACACAATATGAACGATTTGATTATCAAATCATCATTTTCAGTAAGACTTTGTAGAATAATTAATGTGAAATTGATGTGTTTTATATGTATAATTTGAAGCACATCAAATATCCCCATACTTAAACTTGGCTTGTCCTCAAGCAAAATCACTCAAAATAGCAACACCATCAAAATCCAAATAAATCAAGATATAAACATGTCTTTCATGAGCTATACAAGCAAACTTGGTTTACCCAAATATAAATAGTTAAGCACATGTGAAATCATATCCTTTCAAGCAATAGAATGGTTTGTAAAGATTTTTAACATGTAAAATATCACACTTCTCACAAGGTGCACTCACACTCGGCTATATATATGGAATCATGCATAAGATGAAGTATGACTAATACGCTCAATTTCCTAGTATGAATGCATGTGAAATCATATGCTTAACAAGGGATAAAATATCTACCTATGTTAGGTATTTACTTGCATAAATCATTAGGTCTTTGATGGGTTGTAATTTGGCTCGGGTTCAGGGTAAGGATTATTTGGGGAAAATTGGCTTAATGCTAAAAACAGCGGTCTTGGCTTATTTAATAACATAAACTAAAAGGAAACCAATAAAAGGGTTCCCTATACGATGCTCAAGCTAGTAGGGATATGCTAACTTGATAACTCGTTTATGGTCAGATCATTAAGACCGTATTTTATTTTCAAAAAATGCACCTCGTCCTTAACCTGATGATATATGTAGGTATCCTCTTTTTAAGGGTTGTTCGGCTTGAAGCCTAAAAGCACTCGACGGATTTGGATGTCGAATTGTTGGATTCAGTTTGGTTTTGGCTGCATTTTTCTTCCTGAAACTAATTCCCCACAAGTTGGGCATCTTTCATATCATTTTTTCTTTCTTGAGCATATATTTTGAAATACCATAAAACGACAGAAACAGTTGTGTTCTTCTTTTTGTCCTTTCTTTCTTTTTTTTGAAATAAGCCAAATCATGTCTTTAACGAAAACGAGTTTTGTTGAAGGCTTTTTGGTTTTAGTGACTTCATGGTTTGGATGCTTAATATTAAAAATGTTTAAGCTCAAGGGGCTAACTAGGGATAATGTTTGGGTAAGGATATTTGGAAATGATAGAGGCTCGAATGTCGGGTTTTCCTAATTGCCTAAATCCTTTTTACGCAAGAAACACTTATAAGGTTTTGAAATGCATACCCAAAACAAGTTCTAATTCACACGCAACATAAGACACCTCAATATATCCATAATGAAAGAAAAAATGCATAAATGCAAAGCTTGTTTAAGACTCAAAAATAAGCTCACATATCAGATGGAATTGGGTATAAGTGTTTTATTTTACATGTTTAAATATTTTTACAAACTCTTTTTGCTTTTTAAGATATCACAAAAAATATTTTTAATATTATTTGGGTTTGCTTTGCTTATTTATTTCTCGAAAACATATATTTATATTTTTTTATCAAAAATTATTTCATGTTTCCGGTGTTGTTGCCACAGACATTAAAATTAGAATGACTTTTTGCAAAAGATTTAATTATAACTTGGACCTATTTATAAGAAAGGTATTAAACATGTATTACCCTTCCCCACACTAAACTTCACATAGTCCTCAATGTGATTCACAATAAATATTACGTAGAGAAAGGCAAACGAAAACTCCCCTAAAATGATGAGTCAAATGCGTGCGATCGTTTTTTTCCACAGCCGCCTTGAATGAGCTCAAAAAAAGACGTCGGGGTTAATCTAAAACATCACCAATTTATTTAAAACATGAAATTAAAGTCCTAATCACACATTACAAAATAAAAACAAACAAAACTGAAAGTAACATAGAGCCATGTTTTGGTTACGGGTCTTGGCTAGACCCTTCCCCACACTTAGTTTTTAATGAGGTGGAGGTTTATCACCTCCGAGAAAATGTAAGTTGGTACATCGATTTGGCCATTAAGTGATTATCATTGACTTTGAAGATTAGCCCCTCATTGTTTACAACCTTGATAGCATTATTGGATAGACTTCTTTTTCATTTGTAATTTTTTTAATAAAACAAAATAGTCAAAAAGTTGGATCGTCTTTCAAGATAACATGTTTCCCCGGCAACGGCGCCAAAAATTTGATGCGTGCGTATAGTATATATATTTTGATAAAGTTTTTTCGCATAGATTCAGTTTTAATTGGTTATTACTAATACTAAACCACACACACAAAAAGGGAAGTGTATATGTCATGTGGTAATATAGTGTAGGTAAGAACCAAGTATCAATCCATGGACACACTAAGCCTATTCAACAAGCCTCATAATTAACTATCAGTTTAATGTTTTAGAAAATAATAAGTTAAAGAAAATTTCGATAAATAAAGATAGATAAAGATAGATTGAGACTTTTCGTGATTCTTTCAGAGAAGTAAGGTTGTTATCCTAATCTAGATTATATTTATGTAATTGTGATGAATTGATGGTGTGGTTAAAGTTATTCATTAATGTAATTATGTTAATGTTCATAAATGTGAGCTGACACGATTTCTCGTCTATCCGCTCCGTAGTGACTAGGATCACGTCAGGTTGAGTTTTACTGCTTAGATCAAAGCCCTAGTAAGGTAGGTAAATCTCTTGTGATCTTTTGACATCTGAACACATAACTTAATGTTAAAAAAAGAGTTGATTAGGTTCCTTTGTAACATACTATTTATTTTAGAAAACCATAACAATTACTGTAGATTTCTTTGACTAATAAAAGGGATCCCGCAAATGATCAGAAAGTTAAGGTGATTTGATTTCTAATAACCATTTCTAGTTCATTAGCCATTGATTTATTATGAAGATTGGTTTCACAAATAAAAGTTGATCACATGTTTTTCAACCGTGTATGACATTCACAATTACAAATCATAAAGTTATAACTTCCTATTCAAATGTAGATGCTACCCATCAAAACACCATGACATTAACATAATATAAACCACACGATTAGTTCATCACAAGTTACATAAAAGTTTCTTCAAATTAGGATAACAAATGAAGTTTAGCTCATAATGAGCTTGAACATAACAACAAAGATAAAAGATAGAAATGAAATCATCGGTAAATTAGAACAATCAAACTGGTGATCCATGACGGATGATGTTAAATAATCCCAAGCTTCCTCTAAGTGTTGAATGAACCTCCAAAACCTTCTAAGGACTTCCAAAGGTTGTGTCCCCGAGAGGGAACACCAGCACTTCACCACCCACAAGCTACACTCAAAGTTGCAAATGAAGTCCTATTTATAGGCTTTCTAGAGTGTTTAAGCACGACCCCATACCTAAAAGGCACGACCCCGTGCTAGTATGATGTACGTAAAAGTCGGTCGGATCGTACACTCAGATGTTGTCGGGCACGACCCTGTGTTCAATGGGACACGACCCCGTGTTTGTGGTGGGGCACGACCCCGTGCCTCCTAGGGCATGCACCCATGTCTCAGGTCGGGGTACAGTACTTTTTCTCCTGTCAGACTGATAAACATGGGGGTGTGTTGGTTTTAGCACGGAGGTGTGTTTTAGGCTGGGCATGGGGGTGTGCCTCATGAAGCACGACCCCATGCTTGAATTCTAAAGCTTGGTTTTCTTCATTTCCTTCTTATTTAAGCTCCTTTTGTTCATCTTGGTCTTTTCCAAGCCTGAAAACACAATATGTACGATTTAAGTATCAAATCATCATTTTTAGTAAGAGTTTCTAAAATAATTGATGTGCAATTGATGTGTTTTATATGTATAATTTGAAGCACATCATAAATCAATGAGTTTCACAATCAAAACTCTTGTTGAACTCCTATACAGTTTCAAGACACTATTAAGATTTCAAGTCACCCGAATTTGACTTAAAGCTTTTACTTCTAATTAGCGCCTTCATTATTATTACTATGAACTCTAACTATATCTACTTGAGTATAACTAGCTAGAGAAATGTTTCTGAACACAAAATTTTAACTAGTTTTAGGAGTTACTAACTGCAAGTCAGACTTATGTTTTGCCCTCTCAAGATATTTAAGACTTACATGCTAGTACGGAATTACAAGCTCCATCTTTTGATTTTGCATCCTGTCTCAGAATCAATTCTCAAAAATAAATATATTTATCATATAATATGCATGTCTGTGACATATCTTTTATTTGTGTGCTCATTGCAACGTTTATTTTTACCTGGCCATTTGGCATCTTTTTACTCATTTTGACATATGATGATTTAGTAATAATGGTTTAGTTCGGGTTACGTATAAAAAAAGAGAGAAAATGATTATGGGCCAAATTACCTTATAGGCTTAGGGTTTGATGGGTTTAAGAGCCTAACCACCCATTAAACACCCATAATCAGCCACATTCTCCATTTCTTGCAACCCAAGCCACTAACAACTTAAAGAGACAAAGTAGTAAGAGAAAGTGAAGAAACTTGAAGATTTGGAGTATTGCTGATCGAAAAAAAGAGCAAAACACCCATAATCACCCATAATCTGGTGTTTGAGCATCAAATCAACAAGAAAAGAGCAAGAAATCCGGAAAAGAATCACCATCTGATCATCTTTGTAGATCTGGGTTTGATTCATGAGTTTTGTGTTTTAGGGTTTTGAGAAAGATTTAAAAAAAAGATCATATTTTTACGTATGAAATGGTGTAAAAAGTTTAGATATAGCCTTAGAAATGATATACTATAGGTTTGAAAGTAAAATGAATAGATTTTGGTTGAAAAATGACGATTTTTGATGAAAAACGAGTTGAAAACTCGTCCAACGAAACTACAGTTTCATCATGCAAAACTGCGTGAGAAACTAGCTGCGAAACTAGCTGGGAAACTACAGTTTCGCTGGTAAACTCCAACGAAAGTTGGACAAAGATCTCATGCAAAATTACGTGAGAAACTACTTGTGAAACTATGTAAGAAACTGCGTGCGAAACTGCATGTGGAATTAGCTGTGAAACTAGCTTTATCGTATAGAAAATGATAGATTCGTGTGGTAATTTGCATGTAGATTGTGCGACTTAATTATTGACCTGAATTCCTCTTAGACTGAAAGCAATCTACTCATCAGATGAGTTTTAGATCCCCTATTTTATACAAGTTTTAAATGTTTTGGGGCGATATGCATACTAAATGACCAGTTCTTTTAAAGCAAAGTTCTATACACTATCTTATATGGCAAAATGGGGTTTTCTAATGAATTCATATCATGCTTTTCTTATTGTGATATGACCTTGGTAATGATGATATGTCTTGTAATATGTTGTGTTATATTATGTATAACCTAAAGATGAAAGTGAAACCTAAAGAAATGTTATTGGGCCTTTAATATGTAAATTTGTAAAGTAAAACCTTGCAAGCAAATAATAAAGGAGGGTTGCATTTGTTGTGTCCTCGTGATAGTAACGCCTGGATTGGCATGTCAGTAAAATAAAGGCCTGGACAGGAAGGTCAGTAAGGCCTAGATTTGCATGACAATAATGGCCTGTATGGGTACAATAGTAAGGCCTGGATTGGCATGTCGGTAAAGTACTGTGTTCATCATAGGCACCGATAGTGACTGGGAATTGAAGTATAATGAAGAGACTTAGATATCAAATGAATGAAAGTATTAACTATAAAGCGATAGACTGTGTATAGTAATGTTCGAATATGTGATGACTACTTTTGAATGATAAAGCTAATATATCTTACTAAAAAGTTATTTGATAAAGTAAACCTATATTCACTCAGCGAAGCTGACTTTTGTATGGATATTAGTTGATAGGTGAGTTGTTGGACTTGAGAGAATGTGGGCATGGATTCTAGAAGCTACTTGGCATCTGAAGGTTCGCATCCCTGATTAAGAAGATTATTAAGATGACTTTTAAAGACTATTTGATGTTTTAAAGACAATGTTAACGTTTTATTTGAATTATGTCGTAATGGATTGAAACTTAATGTACTTTTCCGCTGCAATGTTTATCTAAATGAATGTTTTAAATTTATGTTTTTGTTGTGAATGACCAACTGTGACGTTTCCTGGGATAAGGCCTTACAAGTTGGTATCAGAGCCAAAGTTTAATTGAAATGGGTAAACTATTTATTAAAAGAAAACCTAAAATTAAACTGAAAATGGGACCAAAGTGAGGATGTCAGTCCAAGTAGCTCCATGCCTCGAGGTAATGGTATCTGTTGTAAATATTAGTCGATTATGTAGTACCTTGTTACTAAGGTTAGACTTGAGGATAGAGTAATATATCATTAATCTGTTATGCCTACCTTAAATTGTGTGATCTATACATGCTTAGAATATGAATAGTAGGTTCGAGTGTTAGTATGACTCAAGATAGGGAAGTTTAGAATATGATAAGTTTTGTAAGTAGTTAATCATAATTGGCCACTATTATTAGAAACTTATAATACTTGTCATTATCTAAACTTGCCTTGACAGACCATATTGATACCCTGAACCTTATAGGAAGTTGAGAAAGGGCACCAAAGAAATCAGTTTCAGCTATGGCTACTCGGAGAAGTACTAGGGAAAGGCCCCCTGCTAAAGCAAAAGAAGCAACAAAAAAGCTGCAAAACTAACAAGAAAGTCAACCAGAAAGCCAGTTGAGGAAGCTATTGCCCAAGAGGTGCACCAAATTCTGACTAATGTGATGCCCGGTTTGTTTGCGGAGGTTATGGAACAGGTCAAGGGTGATGATAAGAAAGATACGGTTCAGAAGAAGGTTGATAAGAAAAAGATGGTTAAGGCTGAGGAAAGTGGTGATGAGAATAAAGATGATGACTTCGAGGTTGAAGTAGTAGTAAAGGAGTGTAACTATGGGGCTTTTCAAAGGTGTAAGCCCCAACTTCTGATGGTACTGGTAATGTTGTTGTTGCTCAACGTTGGATTAGGGAAATGGAGGTAGTTGTGGAAATCAGTGAGTTTCGTGAAGACCAAAAGGTGAAGTTTGCTTCCCATTCAGTTTTGGAACCAGCATTGTGTTGGTGGGATAACCTCGTTGACGCCCTTGGGGATAGGGCTGTTAAGAGGATGAAGTGGGAAGAGATAAAGAGGTTAGTGATCGATGAATACTGTCCGGAAAGGGAACCGGACAAGATTGAAAGGGAATTCCTGAACATAGAAGTTGCAACATGAGTCACCGAGAGTACATCTTAATGTTCGATGAAATGGCGCGTCTGGTGCATATATATATATAATATATATATATATATATATATATATTATGTATATATATAAAATCCTTTTCTCTCTCTCTCTCCTCCTCCTCAATCTCCTCAGGAGTTAAAATCCTTTTCTCTTTGTCACACACACACCTTTGTGACACATGGTGGAGAGAGCTTTAGCCTTCATTGCTTGGTGTAGCATCCAAGCTCTTGCCTGAGAGAGGTTGTGAGACACCTTTACCAACAGGTGTTTCACTAAGGGAATAAATTTCTGAAGCAGATATTGGTGTGACAGGGCTCTCAGGCTCTATCACTGGGCCTTCAGCCGAGGTTTTCCCTTTGAAGCTAATCTCAAGGTCTGCCTCAACATCCAATTGACCAATTACATTACCTGATTGCCTTTGTCTCCTTCTAAAGCTGAACTCTTCAGTAATTCTATCTTGAATCCTGAGTGCTAACCTGTCAGCTTGTCTTGATTGACTTGTGTTGACAAGTGGCATGTTGATCAGGTCAAGACCTTCATAGTAGTTTAAGGTCTGAAAATTAGATACTTCTTGCTGCCCTTGAACTCCGTGAAGAGTAAGGGCTCTTCTATCAGCATCATACCTCCACCCAATAATGTAGTAGTTCAAGGTCTGAAAATTAGATACTTCTTGCTGCCCTTGGAATGCCTTCCTCAAAGAGACTCCTAATGACATAGTCTATAATGTCCACATTAATGTGAACTTGAGGAAATTGCTGAGTATGCACAATTGCAAGTGAGGATGGTGAATCCTCAATGTCCATACTCCCTGAAGAACTCTCAGGTTCTGTGACTGTAATGACTTTCTCCCCCTTTTTGGTAGCATCACCCTCTTGCATAGGTGAGCTAGGAGTTAGGTCAATCACATTCACAGGTTCCTGTGTTCTTGGTTGAGCTCTTCTTAAAGGTCTCCCAACTAGTTTTTCCCTGAGATAAGATATCTCAAGTTGCTGACCATTGACCCTATTTTGTAGGGTAGTCACCTGATATTCAAAGTGACTAACCTTAGAGACTAAATAGGAGTATGTTTTTGACAGTTTTTGCACCTTTAGTCTCAGATTCTCCTCATCTTCATCAAAAGAATCATTGGGGGATGAGATGATTAGACCAAGTCCTCTCTCTCACCACCAGCCTCAGGTTCTTGGCTGCTGGATTTCCTCTGCACATTGACAGCCTCAGTTGAGGTGTCAATGGGCTGAGTTGCCATGGTTGAGGTCTTCATGATGTAATCAATTGCAAAAGTGAGAGCCTCATCCATATGGATATCCTGAACAGGTTCACAAGTATTCACCTCAGTGATGGATGACTGATGTGGGCTAGACAAAGGAGACTCAAGAGTACTCATCTCTCTTTGAGTAGGGGAAGAGTAGAGAGACTCATGGTACCCACTGAAACCTAAGTCTTCATCAGTATAGAATGAGAGGTTGGGATGGGTTGATTTAAGTCTAAAGGTTGGGGATGGTAACTGTCAGCTAAAGGTTGTTCACCTGAGTGTTGAGACTCAAAGTGAGGGCTTAAGGCAGTTTGGCTTATGAGCTCATCAGGGTGAGCATGAGGAACCTCATCCCTAATTGTTGAAGAGATGGGAGTGGTTTGCTCCTCAGGAGATGTGGGAGCTCTAGTGTCCACTTCCTCCTGTATGGGTGAGTATATGGGGGCCTGCACAGACTCAATAGCTTGAGCAGGGCTTTGTTTGGATTTTCTTTGGTAGGTGAGGGTGATTTGTGGCCTTTTTGGTGGTTGAAAGGTAGAATGTGTGGGTTCAACACTAGCTTGTGTTGCTAGGTTGTCACCTTGAGCAATGAGCTCTAACATTTTTGAGACAATGGCTGTTTCTACCCCTGAGAAGCCTACAGTTGGCTTCTTTATAATTTTAAAGATGTCGGGCTTCATCTGTCTAAATTTAAGAATATTATCTGTTTCCCTAAACTATGAGCCCAGTTCGCAGTTGAGAATGTGTTGAACATATCTAGGAAACATATAATACTCTACGGAGTCCAAGTTAACAAGCAAATTTGTATAAACAAACTGAGAGTACCTGAACTTGACCCCTTGAACGATTCCATGTACTATGAAGGAGAGATCCTCAGAAATCTGGTCCTACCCTCCATGCTTGTTTGACAAGCTGTGGATAATCACATGAAGCAGGTATTTCCACTAGGATGAGACCTTCCCTTTCTTGAAGGTCTTTACGGAGAAATCTCCCTCATAGCCCATCTACTCAAAAGGAATGATTTACAGCTTCCTTAGGGAAGGACAACTCACCTTCTTCATCATCCAGCTGCAAGTGAGTGTTGATGATGGCCGGAGTGATGAAGATTGTTCTCCCTTGCACTGTGGCAGACAGTGCCTTCTCCCCATCCATAATGACCTCTTGGCAGGTCTTCCAAAATTCAAGCAGATGATCCTCATAGAGAGTAGGATCAATGGTTAGGGAGGTGAAGTAGTTTGATAGAGCTAAGAAACGGCAAATCTCTGAGAAACTTTCATCTTTCTCAGAGCTTAACAGAGCAACCTGGTTGTGTTGCTTATGAAGTTTCATGGAGAAATCCGGGTCGTTTCTGCGGTTTAGGTTGGCCATTTTAGAAGCTTTAGGATGAAGAAAGATGAAGAACAAAGGCTGTTTGGGAGAACTTAGGTTTAAGGAATAGTGTAATTATGGAAGATAGTGAAAGAGGGGGGAACCGTTGGGCATTTATGTAAAAAGCATTTGAGACAAAGTTAATGAAAGAGGATAAACTTTGAAATCCGGATGTTGGTCCCACCTCTGAAAAGTAGTTTGCTTTTGCCCAAAAAGTAGTTTTCTTGGAAGTCGAGAAATCTTCCGAAGGTTATTTGCTTAGGAAGTTCTGAAGAAAAAGCTTCCGAAGGCAATTTGGCTTCGGAAGATATTTCAAAGGTTTTTTATAATTTTGCTTCGGAAGAGAGTTTACACTCAGGGATTTTTATTCAAAGGAGAATAAAAACTTCCGAAGGTAAATTGCTTTCGGAAGAAACTTGTTCTTTGAAAACATACAGAGTACTTTAATTGATTTTAAGCTTCGGAAGATATTTCAGAAATTTCTTCCGAAGGTAAAATTACTGAAGCAATTATTTTTTTACTAAGACATAAATTTCTTCAGAAGGAAATTTTAAGTCTTCCGAAGAGAGATCAAGATTTTCAAAAATCTAAGAAAAGTCTTTTGAAAAGATTTTCTTCCAAAGAAAACAAGAGCTTATGAAGAGGATAAAATAGACAACTTAGGACACACAGGTTTTAGAAATAAATATGATTAAGTTCTAAGAAAAGCTATTCAAAGTTAATCATCCCAATAGCTGATACAAGATATTTAAATCTCTGCTCATCAAAAGCTTTGGTGAACAGATCAGCATATTGTTCATTTGTGTTAACTTTGACTAGTTTGATTAATCCCTTTTCAAAGTTATCTCTAATCAAATGATACCTGATATTAATATGCTTTGTCCTTGAGTGTTGCACATGATTCTCTGTGATGGAGATAGCACTGTTGTTGTCTATGTGGATGGGAGTCTCTTTAAAGTTGAATCCATAGTCCAGCATCTGATTTTGAATCCAAAGCACTTGAGCACAGCAGCTTGCAGCAGCAATGTATTCAGCCTTAGCAGTTGATGCAAACACACAGGATTGTTTCTTACATTGCCAAGAGACTACTCTTCCACCAAGAAATTGACATCCTCCTGATGTAGACTTTGCAGTCATGTTGCAACCACCATAGTAACTATCTGTATAAGCATACAGATTAAAATCAGAATTCTATGGATACCAAAGGTCAAGTGATGGAGCACCTTTGAGATATCTTAGGATTCTTTTGGCAGTGACCAGGTGTGACATCTTGGGGTAAGCTTGATATCTTGCACAAATGCATGTAGCAACCATGATATCTAGCCTGCTAGCTGTGAGGTACATAAGAGACCTAATCATTGCCCTATAGAGATGCTCATCAACACACTCTCCCTCAAGATCAGGTCCAAGGGAGTGATTTTTGGCTATGGGTGTCTTAGCAACCTTACAATCAGTCATGTTGAACCTTTTAAGTATGTCTTGTACATACTTTGACTGACTTATGAAGATGCCATTGTCTACTTGCTTCACTTGAATTCCTAGAAAGAAATTAAGTTCCCCCATGCCACTCACTTCAAACCTATCCTTCATCAACTTCTCAAGTCATTGCAGAGCTTTGGATTAGTTAACCCAAAGATAATGTCATCTACATATACTTGAACTAGCATTATGTCATTTCCTGTTCCTTTGATGAAGAGAGTTTCATCCATAAAATACCCCTTTTGTAGCCATGTTGACAGAGATACTGAGATAGAGTCTCATACCACTTCCTTGGTGCTTGGTGCAACCCATAAAGAGCTTTATCAAGCCTGCAGACATAATCAGGATGATCAGGATCTGCAAACCTAGGTGGTTGTCTGACATACACCTCTTCATCAATCACCCCATAAAGAAAATCACACTTGACATCAAGTTGGTAGACCTTGAAGTTCATGGATGCAGCAAAAGCTAGGAATATTCTAACAGCTTCAAGTCTTGCTACAGGAGCAAAAACATCTATGTAGTCATTTCCTTCTTCTTAAGTATACCCTTGATCAACTAGTCTTGCCTTGTTCTTGATGACAAGACCTCTGTCATCCTTCTTATTCCTAAAACCCCATTTGGTTCCTATGGTAGTCTTCCCTTGAGAAAGAGGACATAGGTTCCACACCTTTTGCCTTTTGAATTGAAGCAACTCCTCTTGCATAGCTTCAACCCAACTTCCATCCTTTAGAGCCTCATCAATTTTATTTGGCTCTATCTGGGACAAGAAACAAGAGTGAAGACAAACATTTGCTTCATGGGTTTGTCCTCTTGTTCTCACCCCTAAATCAACATCTCCAATGATGTTTGTGGTAGGATGAGACTTGTGGATCCTTAGCTGAGAGATCACAGCAAGTTTCTTAGACACA
The DNA here is from genome assembly GCA_025215565.1 of Flaveria ramosissima. Lineage (NCBI taxonomy): Eukaryota > Viridiplantae > Streptophyta > Magnoliopsida > Asterales > Asteraceae > Flaveria > Flaveria ramosissima. The sequence goes on along the minus strand of CM046036.1, from coordinate 21,993,241 downwards.
TCTAAATTTGAAAAATTCTGATCTGGCAAAGAAGATTCACCCTCCACATCAACACACTTATCAAGATTGACTTGATCCAATGAGTGTGTGACATCATTGATGTTGTCTTCAATGCAGTGGTTATGGGTATCAAGAAATTCCTGATCACTTTCACCACCACCATTTTCTCCAACATTTGAAGCTCTTTCCTCTGAGTTTTGTGCCTCTAAGCTGGAATTCGAAGGCACCCAGAAGCATCAGCAGGATTTGTCATTGATATGCTGGTAAAAGCTTCATTTGTAGGATTAGTTACCACTGGAGCTGAAGATGTGTAACTAGAAGGTCTTCTTAGCTCAAATCATGGATCAGGATCACATGTAGATAATATATCTGTAGATCCTGAAACATTCTCACAAGATTTGTTAAAACAGTTGGTAACTAAATCAAGATCAAATAGCCAATCCGGACTAGAACCTTTAACAGTGGGAGTGTGCTCATTGAAAGTCACATTGGCCGACTCCTCAACTACTCTAGTTCTAAGATTGTATACTCTATAAGCTTTAGCTTGAGAAGAGTATCCAATAAAGTGTCCATCATATTATTTCTCAGCAAACTTGGCAATTTGATCTTTGGTATTCAAGATGGTACAAGGACATCCAAATGACCTGAGAAAACTAATGAAAGGCTTTCTCTTGTGCCAAAGTTCACAAGGAGACTTACCATGTGTCTTAACCACTAAAACTATGTTTTGCACATAGCAAGCAGTGTTCACTGCCTCTGCCCAGAAGGTGATGGGTAGTTTAGAGTCAGACAACATAGTTCTTGCAGCTTCAATTAATGTCCTGTTTCTCCTCTCAGCAACACCATTTTGCCGAGGAGTCCTGGAAGCACTATATTGTCTTGTAATACCCTTTTCATCACTAAATGTATCAAGGATTTGATTCTTGAATTCAGTTCCTTGATCACATCTTATGGTTTTGACCTTGTGATCACATTGATTCTCAATCTTTAAGATGAAATTCTTCAGAATCTCAGGGTCTCATCCTTAGTTCTAAGAAAGAAGACCCAAGTGAATCTTGTAAAATCATCTGTGATCACCAAACAATAAGAGGTCCTTCCTAGACTCATTACACTGGTGGGGCCAAAGAGATCCATATGTAATAAGTGTAGGGGAATAATTATGGAATTTCTTTCCTTTGGCTTGTGAGATACCTTGTGTTGCTTTCCCTTCAGGCATGCAACACAGTGGTCATCACTTGTAAACTCTTTCTTTGGTATTCCAGTTAGCAAATCATTCTTAATTAATTTATTCATGTTTTTAAAGTTTACATGGCACATTCTTTTATGCCAGAGAAAAGATTCATCATTATTTACTTTAGACAGAAAGCATGAAACTTCTCCTGAGGGAGATGTTTCTTGCAAGTCCATCTTGTACATGTTCCCTTTCCTGGGGGCTCTGAGTAGGATGTGCACATGAGGAATGACCATGCCAGGCCTAAGAACAATGCACTCATGCTCAGTAAAGAGTATGTTATGAATCTGATCACAAAATTGGGATACACTCAGAAGATTGTACCCAAGCTCCTTGACAAAGTTTACCTTCTCAATGCTGAGCTTACTATTTGTGGCCTTGCCCCTTCCTGTAATGTAACCTCCTGCATCTCCTCCTAAAGCAACTGGTCCTCCATCAATTCTTTCAAACTTTTGGAGTAGTGACCTATTGCCTGTCATGTGCCTGGAACATCCACTATCAATGATCCATACATTTTTGTTTGTCTTGAGCTGATCCTGCATAAAAGATAGGATTAGTTACATTTGGAAACCCAAGCCTCATTGGTCTTGGGCTCATCAAAAGAAGTTAAAGACAATGCAACAGTAATTGATCTTATTGTCATGCTAGAAGGATCATTTGCTGATGTTGATGAAGAACTTTCAGCCACTTGGTCTTTCTTTGACTTCCACACCACCTTTGGAAGCATAGACTTGACCTTCAATACTTCAAAAGTTCTGATGACTTCGGAAGTTTTGATGACTGGACCTTCGGAAGATCTTGCTTTCACTACAGCAGGCTTCAGTGTTTCGGAAGTATTCCTTTCTTTCGACACCAAATTTTCTTCCGAAGGCAAGTTTCCACTTGTCTTCTTCTTCATTTTGGAGCTTCCGAAGGAAACAGATTTTCCTTCCGAAGCTTGCTTCTTCTTTTCCAAACTCTTAGAAGTTTCTTTCTTGGTCATGTGGAGAGTACTCTTTGGATTGTAAACACAATCCTTAGCAAGATGAGAAGTGCTCCCACACATAACACAATCCATTTTTCTTTCTTCTAGGAGTTTTCCTTTGTGAACAAGGCTGAACTTGATCACTTTCCTTCTCAATCTTCATCTTTGTAGATGCTATGGCAGTCCTTGTGGGGATAGAACTACCTTTGGAGATGGATGGTTCAGGTTGTACAGCAGTGATGCACAACTGATCAGCCTTCTTCTTGATGATGGGATGATTTGGACATGAACCAGAACTCTTGTTGATGGAGTTCAAGCTGGTGTCTTCAGCCTTTACCATTTCAAATCTTGCAAAGATGAAGACTTGTTTCTGTGCAGAATTGAAGGTGGCCTTGATCTCTTGAGCCTTTTTGGACTTTCTTTTGGCCTTTCAGATCAAGTTCTTTCTTCATGACTTGGTCATCCCAACAGTTTTGCTCTCCTCAGAGGGATGGTGACCCTTCTTAGAATTCTCTTCTTCACTCTTCTCAGAGCCATTCTCCATCATCTCCTCTTCATCCTCTTCGGTCATAGGATCTATAAGGGGAAGCTCATCTTTACAAGTTCCACACCTAGGAGATCTTACAGACAAGATTGTGTGTGGAGGAGCTATCTCACAAGACTAGTCCCTGCTTATTTTGATAACAAACTTTTGCATGCAAGGATGAGGATATTATGTTCTTAAAGGTCTCTTCTTCAAGAACACATTTTTCTGCCTTGGCTTTGATGATCACAAGCTCAGCCTAGCATTCAGTTAATTTAGTAATGAGGTCTTTGATCTGAGTCCTGCAGTTTGTATGCTCATGTTTAAGAGTTGAAATAGTTTTCTCTAAGTCCTCTATCTTTAGTTTATAATCATTTTCAGCTCTTTTAAAATCATCTTTTAAGATATTTAAGGACTCAAGATTAGATCTCATTTTTAAATTATAGGACCTGTATCTACTGACTTTAGCAATGCATTCAGGAGTACAAAGATGTTTCAATACCTTGGCTTCATCGTGGTCTGCCATGAGTGGTTGGTTTGGAGATGCATCTTCTACCTGAAAGCTCCAATCAAAGCCTCCTTCTTCAACAGCAACTGCAGCTTGCTGCTTTGGCTTCTCATTCTGAGGGGCTTTCTCAGTGTAGTTCGGTCTGGTTTGTGTTTGGCCACCATTTGTTCTTGGTGCCTTACACTCTCTTGCAAAGTGTCTCATCTGGTTACAATTGTAACACTTTACTTTGCTTTTATCCAGCCCAAACTTTCCACTGGCTGCATTGCTTGGAAACTTTCTCCCTGTCCTCTTGTAGAACTTCTTGGCTCGGTGAGTGAGAAGAGCCATTTGCTAGACTATCTCCATATACTCCAGATCATCTGGAGGGATACAGTTCAAATCTTCAAGGGTGAAGAGAAAGTTGCCTGAGGTTTCATCAGCAGAGACAAAGGCATGAGAAGAACTTGTCTCTTGGAAAGGACTTCCTTAAGTGTAGCTTTCCCTTGGAGTCTCTGGGAAGGTGATGAAAGGGCCCTTTTGTGAGTTGTTAGGGAAGCATATAAGATGATGCTGTGGTTCAATGCTTTCCCTTTCAACCACATGGAGGGATGAACTCAATTGATTGCTGGAGTTACCAGATGAGTTTTGTATGTTCATCTCCATCTGGTAGCCACTAAGAATACCATACAACTTTGTAAGAGTAAGAGTCTTAAGGTTCTCAATCCTCTTGATAACAACACAGTAATGTGTCCATTGTCTAGGAAGTGGGGACATATGTTGGACCAAAAGAACCAATGAGCCGGATCAGAAAAACCTTTAAGTCCCACAGACGTCACAACAACCGCTGAAGTCCACAACAGCTGAAGACAACAACTGATTACAAAGTCTGAAGACAAGTGCTGAAGACAAAGTCTGAAGACAAGTGCTGAAGACAAAGTCTGAAGACAAGTGCTGAAGACAAAGTCTGAAGACAAGTGCTGAAGACAAAGTCTGAAGACAAGTGCTGAAGACAAAGTCTGAAGACACAAGTGCTGAAGACAAAGTCTGAAGACACAAGTGCTGAAGACCAAGTATCAGATGTTGTCATAACAGGAAGAGGACTTCTTCAGTAGTTGTGACGGTTTACTTTTAGTAGTTTTATGTTTTCAGTAGTTTTGTAAACGACTGAAGAGCTTGTTCTTCAGTCGTTGTAGTTTCAGTAGTTTCTTATCAGTAGTTTTATATTTTTTACTTAGCACTCTGATATGTTCTCAGTAGTTGTGAACATTTTAGTAGTTTGTTAAGTGTTAGTTATTTTTGTAATAGACCTGCCAGTTGTCACTATCCCGTGATAACAGTAGTGATTGCACTCTATATAAGGAGTGTCAACCTTATTGTAATGGGTGAATGATTGAGCAAAAATATTTTTTTTAATTGAAACATTCCTTGTCACAGAAATATATTCTCTCGTATTTGTTCTTAATGCATACGAATATCAAATTCTTGCTACAATTTGTCTAATTCTTGATCTTATTCCGCTGCGTTACACTCTAATCCATCGAACTTGTGATCACTGATCCTGACAAATGGTATCAGAGCAGGTCAATCATTGATCGATCTAATAATTGATCATTGAAAACTACTATTCAAGATCCAAGTTTGATTGAATTAGCATTTTTGCAAGAAACGGTTATAGAGATGAATTTTCTGTGTTTTTGGTCATTCATCCTGAGATTTATTCTTGGTTTTCATTGAGTCTGTTGTGGTCTGTGTAAAATCTTTTAAAAGCTTGAATTAAATTGTTTTTGGACCTAAAATCTACTCCTTCCAATGATCCTCACAATACTGGTTCCTCAACCAAGCCTCCAATGCTGGTTAGGAATGAGTATAACATATGGCAACGACGTATGCTCCATCACCTGTCTGTTAACAGTTCAGGTTGCTGGACATCAGTGGTACATGGTCCACACAAGCCTATGGTGAATAACCCGGAAACCAATCAAATGGTTCCGAAGAGGAGAGGATCAATACTCAGATGAGGATAAGAAATTGTTTGAGATTGATGCAAAAGCCCATGGAATTCTGGTCATGGAACTGCCCAATGAAATCTATTCTGGGCTAATGCATTATGAATCTGCCCATGACCTCTGGAATGCCTTGAAAGAACAATTTGGAGGAACAGATGAAGTCTTGGCAAATAATAGAGAGATCCTTGCCCAACAATATGAGACATTCTCTCATAGGAAGGGTGAGACATTGACTCAACAGTTTGAGCGGTTCTCTTGTTTGATCTCTGAATTAAAATGTGGTTAAACATGAGTACACCAATATCCAGATGAATAACAGATTCTCAGATCACTGCCTGAGAGATGGGACACATATACTATTGTCCTACGCTCCAGTGCAAATTTGGACAAACTATCTCTCACCCAACTCCATGGGAAATTGCTCACATTTGAGAGAGAGATAGAGCAGAAACGAAAACTGTCTTCATCTGGTAAGCTCACTGAAGACTTTGTACCAGGCAACACTGCCTTGGTTAGTCATGAGTCAGAATATGCTTCATCTGAATGCCAGTATGATGAGCATATTGATTTCTCTTCAAACATTTCTGATTCTGCATTTGTGAGTGTTGATAGTCATTTTACTGGGTGTGTAATAATGACAATCTATGCTTCATCATGGATGATCTCAACGGGAATTGCTGATGATGACTTAGAAGAGATGGATATTTTGAGCCAAATGGCCTTGATAAATATCAGATCTCAGAAGTTCTACAAAAGAATTGGAAGAGAAGAAAGTTCCCAGGACTCTCTGGCAAAACCAAGTTGGTTTTGACAAGAGTAAGTTGAGGTGTCACAAATGCCAAAGGCTTGGACACTTTGCTAGAGAATATAGATCATCTGGATCTAATTCCTCTGCACCTTTTGTTACTTTCCCTGGCAATAGTCAACAAAATAGAGGGCAACATTTTGTCAATTCTAGTCATCATTCTCAACCACAATCTCCTGCATATTTTGTTCCTCAGGGTCAAACGCCATACCCTTACCCTTGTTATTACATGCCACAAACCAGTCAAGTTCAAGCTCCTATGGTATCACAACCTCATGCACTACCAGAACCTCAACCATCTCATCAACCTCCTCAACCTCAACAACACAGCTTCTTCACCCCTGGAGTTGTTGACTGGAGCAGTTTGCCAGATGACATGTCGGTCATGAACAACTGTTCACAGGTGCTGATCAACATGGTGGTGACAGTCCTTTTGGGAATCTGGCACTTATGGCTCTGGAGTCTACTGAGGGTTCCTGCTCAAATGCATCATCTTCACAGGTAACTCAGGTATCTTCAGAGGCTAAAGCCAAGTTATGTTCTGAATCATGCATAGCTGCCTTTGTCTCTATTAGAGAGGCAAATGTAGCATTAATAAATCAAAAACTTGAGTTTGAGAAAACCATTTCCAAAAGAAAAGCTGAGTATGAGTCTGCTCTTAATAGTAAAAGTGATGAGATTTATAAGCTTAAATGCCAATTAAATGATGAAAAGGCCAAGCTAGAGGTTATTCTGGAAGACCAGAGAAGTCTCAAAGAAACCCTTGCAGTCACCCAAGTAGAGTGTGATCGATGGGTACAATCATGCAAGGTTTTGAAATGCTTCTTAGTAAGCAATCTGCTTCCAATGTGAAGTTTGGCATTGGTTATAATCACACTGCTCCTCCTACAGATTTTGCTTCAAGAGTAGAAGTGAAATCTGATGGAGAAAGAAATAACCAATCCACCTCATCATGTGATTCACTTTTTGATAGAGCATCATCAAAAGTAGAAGTCAGCACTAAGCCCTCTCAGAACCAATCAGCTGATGTTGATGGTTCCATTGCTGACACTCACATGATCAAAGAGTTGATCAACTCAGGAGTTATTTCTGGAAGTCCTGAAAGGACTGGAGAGCAAGATTTAACACCTGAAGTTCAAACTCCAACTACTGTCAGCACTGAAGAGAAGAAAACTGTCAGTAGAAAGAGTTTGAAGACTACTAAAGAGGAATTTAAGAAAGCAAATAATGCTTCCAAAGTACTGAAGAGCAAGCCTTCAGTAGTTTCATTCTCTTTAGTTGATGATCAACATAAGATGAAGAAGAAACCATGTGAAGTATGTGGTTTGTTTAATCATCTTACAGATGATTGTTGGTACAAAAGAGGATCCAAACTCAAACATAAAGAGGAAATTAAAGAGAAAATGGTTAAAATGAAAACTGAGTTTGAAGCCACATTTGTACCAGCAACATCAAATCCTGTAACCCTTAAGTCCAAAAAGAAATCCAAAAAGGAAGGGGTTAAACAGGTAAAGCTGAGATTGCTCAAAAGAAGAAGGTGCAACATAGGAACTTATCAAACTCCAATGCCAATGTGTCTGAAGAGCTGAAAGCTTTATCACAAAACCAGACACAGCTGGTTATGATGGTTCAACATCTATTGGGAAGAGTTAACCAATTAGATGTTCCTGTGTTGAAACCACAGATTAGGAGGTCCAAGCCAAAGGATTCCTCTTCTTCACCATCTTCTTCCTCTCAGGCTGTTGTTTCCAACAAACTTGTTAGTCTACCATCTGTTGATGTGAACAGGTCCAAAACCAAAAAGGTTTGGGTCTCAAAATCTAACTAATTTGTTTTGTTTTGCAGGGTTCTTCAACATGCCACAGAGGCATCTGGTATGTAGACAATGGAGGATCCATGCATATGACAGGAAACAGATCACTTCTTAATGACTACTCAAGGAAGGAAGGGGTTTGTGTCATTTGGCAATGATGCAAAGGGTTACATCATCGGCAAAGGCTTTGTTTCCAATGGGGAAATAAAGTTTGATGATGTTAACCATGTGGAAAATCTCAAGTACAACCTCTTGAGTGTCAGTCAAATGTGTGACAAAGGCCATGTTGCTCTTTTCACCAGTCAGAACTGTCAGATTCTGTCATCCAAAGTTCTAAGTTTGATTGATAAGGTGTTGGATGAATACACTCTACTAAAGGCCAACAGGACAGGAAGAGTGTATGCCTTAGATCTTTCCAAGAAAATAGATCTCAAAGGCCATCCTTGCCTATTTTCCAAGGCTTCCCCTCAAGAATCTACTCTATGGCATAGAAGGCTGGGTCATGTTAATCTCAAAAACATAAATCAGCTGATAAACCATGGTTTAGTAAGGGGACTGCCTATGAAGGAGTTCAAATGTGAAGATAACTGCACTGCTTGTTTAAAAGGAAAACAACACAAAGCTTCATTCCCTCCATAGAAGAACCTAAGTCCACTGCCTGCTTACAGCTTCTTCACATGGATCTCTTTGGTCCTGTGAGAGTGATGAGTATGGCTAAGAAGAAATACTGTTTGGTAATTGTGGATGATTACTCCAGATTTGTATGGACTTTCTTCTTGCATTCAAAGGATGAGGCAGCTCAGAAGATTATCAACTTTGTGTTGTATGTTGAGAAGCAGTATTCCTCTCAGTCAAGTGTATTAGAAGTGATAAAGGTACAGAATTCAGAAACAATACACTTGATGAGTTCTACCTCTCAAAGGGAATCAAGAGGCAGTTTAGCATTCCAAGAACTCCTGAACAAAATGGAGTAGTGGAGAGAAAGAACAGGACCCTTATTGAAGCTGCAAGGTCCATGTTGGCTGATTCTGGACTGCCAATGACTTTTGGGCTGAAGCTATCAATACAGCTTGCTATGTACAGAATAGAGCTCTAGTAAATCAGAGGTTAATGAAGACTCCATATGAAGTTCTTCATCATTTGGCCCCTCTAATTTCATTCTTCAAAGCCTTTGGGTGTCCTTGTTTCATTCTCAACACACGGGATCAACTCCAAAAATTTGATCCTAAGGTGGATGCAGGGTACTTTGTTGGTTATTCATCAACTTGCAAAGCATACAGAGTCTTCAACTGTAAAACAAAGATGGTTGAAGAGACTCTACATGTTAAGTTTAATGAATCTCCAAAGGACAAGATTCCACAAAGCCCTGTGGAGATATTTGATTTGGACATACTGCAATATGTTCCTTATCAAACTCTTGCTGTTGCTCCTGTCAACAGTTCACCACTGGTGGTACTGATGGTGCTGATGATGATGATGATAGCAGTACTCACCTCTTCAAGTTTAGTGATCAACTGCCTGATTCAGCTAGACCTGATGTTCCTGTAGCTCCAGTAGCACAATCCACAACAAATGCTGATGAGATTTCTACAACTTCAACTTCCTTTGAATTACCATCTACTGATTGGTTTCAAGGAAATGCTTCACCATCACCATCTGTTGCTGCTGAGCCTGCTACAAACACTTGCACTGATCTCATTGTGTACCAAGATCTGATGAATCACCCAATGTCTCAAATCATTGGTGATATCACTGCTGGCGTATCAACAAGAAGTCAATTGTCAAACTTCTGCTTCTATGCTCTCTTCATCAGTCAGCAAGAGCCAAAGAATTATCACATTGCTTTAAAGGACAATGGATGGGTTGATGCCATGCAGCTTGAGCTTCTTCAGTTCAAGAAACAGCAAGTGTGGAACTGGTTCCTCTACCTCCAGGGTAAGTGTGCAATAGGCACTAAATGGGTGTTTAGGAACAAAACTGATGAAAATGGGCTTATTGTTAAGAACAAGGCCAGACTGGTTGTTCAGGGGTTTGCACAAGAAGAAGGTATTGATTATGATGAAACCTTTGCTCCTGTAGCCAGACTGGAAGCAATTCGATTGTTTTTAGCTTATGCTGCTTATCAAAATCTTAAAGTTTTTGAAATGGATGTCAAAAGTGCATTTTTGTATGGGAAAATTAAAGAAGAGGTTTATGTATGTCAACCACCAGGTTTGAGGACAATAAACATCCTAATTGGGTGTATAAGCTTGATAAGGCTCTTTATGGGTTGAAACAAGCTCCTAGAGCCGGGTATGAGACATTATCAAACTTTCTTCTGGAAAATAATTTCACTAGAGGCTCCATAGATAAGACTTTATTTATTAAGAAAGCTGGGCAGCATAATCTACTTGTTCAAATTTATGTAGATGATATTATTTTTGCATCCTCTGATCCACAGTTGTGTGATGCCTTTACAAAGTTGATGCAACAGAAGTTTGAAATGAGTGCCATGGGAGAATTACAGTTCTTTCTAGGTTTGCAAATCAAACAAAAGGCTGATGGAATTTTCATTCATCAGTCCAAATACACAAAAGATCTTTTGGAAAAGTTTGATTTACAAAACTGTAAGCCTTGTTCTACTCCCATGTGCAACACCACACAACTGGATACAGATCAGAAAGGTAAAGTGGTTGATGAAACACTTTACAGATGTATGATTGGGTCCTTGATGTACTTAACAGCTTCTAGACCAAAATATGTTGCTACATGTGTTTGTGCTAGATTTCAGGCTGCACCTAAAGAGTCTCATTTGATTGCAGTCAAGAGGATCTTTAGATATCTGCAAGGCACTCTATCTCTAGGTTTATGGTATCCTACTAGACATTCTGGTAAATTAGTTGCTTTTTCTGACAGTGACTTGCAGGGTGTAAGTGACCAGGAAATCAACTTCTGGTGGATGTCAATTCCTAGGCAACTGTTTGATTTCTTGGCAGAGTAAGAAACAAACCTCAGTTGTACATCAACGCTGAACAGACATTGCTGCTGCAAGGTAAATCTCAGTATCTGCTGATTATGGCAAGACTTTAACATGTATGAGGACAGAACTTCACAGTAACATCAGGAATTAGTTCTGAGATATGAAGAAAATCATTGAAGAGATTGATGAAAACAAGATCTCATGGTATGCTCTAAACTAATTATTGGACTTTATTTAAGAGAGACGAGTCCACTATAGGAGAATTAAGTGAAAGTCTCAGTATTCTATAAATATGATGCTATGGACTAAGCACACATGAAATAGATGAGATATTACCAATTAGACTATGAGAGCTTGATGTAGATTCCAGCACTTGTAACTGTGACATTGATTGTTTTAACTGAGACAAAATTTGCTAGTGCTGATGAGCTAGACATTACTAAGCTTTGATAGTTCCACAACCTGGTGTTAAGGCTTGGTATGCTGCAGCTAGAATAAGTGACAACTACTGATGATCTCAGTAATAAGTACTGATGATCATTGGTAACCATGTCACATATAAGTACTGATGAGTTCCTTTACCCTCAGTAGTTTTTCTAACTACTGAGGGCTACATGCCTCACAAGTACTGAAGTACTTTATTTGTTAAAACAGCTGATGTAGTTACAACAGCTGATGAAATCACAACAGCTGATGTAGCTACAACTACTGATGTCAGAAATGCAGATAAGTACTGATGACCAATGAAACCTCTGAAACTCAGATTTAAGTCTGATGAGAGTAAGTGTGGAGGTCAGACTGAAACAGCTGAAAAGCTATGAATTGACGAAAACAGCTGATGAGTAATTTCTCTTCAGTTGTTTCTACAACTGCTGTTTCTAAACAACTGAAGCCAAAACTATGTCTTCAGTAGTTTACAACTACTGAAGATTAACACCAAGTCTTCAGCTGTTTACAACAACTGATGACAAAACCACTGTCTTCAGTAGTTTCACAACTACTGATGACAAAACACCAAGTCCTCACTTGTTTCACCACCTGAAGTCAAAACTGTCTTCAGTAGTTTATAACTACTGATGACTAAATCAGAGACTTCAGTTGTTTCAACGTCTGACGGTTAAAACCAAGTCTTCAGTTGTTTTATAAAACTGATGATCACACCAATATGGTCAGTCATTTCAAACCTCTGAAAGTTAATACCACGTCATCAGTAGTTTCAACAAATGATGACTAACATCAAAACCTTCAGTCGTTTTCTAACCCTACCCTTTAAATACCTTATCCTACCTTCAGAGTTTTTCTCTCCTCTCTTCTCAAACCTAACGTTCAAAAACTCTGTAACCTCTCTTCATCAATGGCGACCATGCAACTAAAACCACGACACAACTGTGTCGCACACCTCACAAAATCACCATACTGGACCAAGTTTCACAACGCCATTGATTTAATGGTCCAGTCACCTTACCAAACGGATTTTCTGTTAAATCCCACCATATATGCCGAATCTCTTAACCAATTCTGGACAAACGTCACTCTTGTCTCTGAGGAGAATGACACAGAGTCTCTTCAATCGTTTGTCCATCGTCAAAAAGTGGTCATTACTCCAGACACTCTTCGCCAAACCCTCAATCTGGATGATGCCACTTTCCCAACTGGTTATCCAAAGGGCACAACAGATCTATCATTTGCTCACCATGGATACCAAGGTAACCTGAGTGCATCTACCATATTGAAGAAACATTTCCAGGATGCCGAACGTCTCATCTTTCATATGGTAAATGTCTGCCTTGCCCCCAAGACTTCATCATGGGATCAAATGTCCACAAGGTGGCAACAGGTAATGTACTCCATCCTTGAGCAACAACCTTTAAATTTTTCTGAAATACTATTTTTAGAGCTCAAGGATATGGCCCAAAAACAACTTGCTAACTGTTGGATATTATATCCTCGATTCATAATGGCCTTAATTGAAAACCAGCTTCAAGCTGAGGGGCTTGTTGGCCTGGGAGTCCCTGCTATGGCTGTATTGCCTGAAGTATACTCCCGGCACAACTCTGACCAATCACTAAAAATGGCTGCCAAGCTGCGCAAACCCACGCAGCTGGAACCCACAGCCACCACCACCAGATCCAGAGTCCCCACCAAACCAAAAACCAAACGCCCCAAAACAGCTATTCAGGGAGATGAGTCCCCTGAAGATGCTCCTGTACCACCAAGGCAGGATATACTTGCTGGTTTAAACCCCCCAGCAGTATCAGAGACTCTACCAGCCACAGCCGCTCAGGATTCCTCTCAAAAGGAGCCTGCAGCAACCAGAGATGGGGTACCCACTAATCTGGAATCTTCTTCATTTGAGGAGATTACCATTGAAGAGCACCATTCTCCCCAGGTGCATAATGCTTTTACCCCATCTCCCATGCAAATGCCCCCCAAAGTCCAACCATTATAATTGCAAACGTGCTGGACTCAGCTGCATGCCTCTCCTCCTCCCCACCAAACACCAACAAAGGGGACAACCACAGCCATAGAGGAAGAGGATCAACATGCTTCTGACAACCCACAGCACCGGGGTTTAAATGTTCTGTCTCCTGGTGTGGATATGGAGATCAGAATATCTGGTGAGGCTGCCACCTCTTCTGAATCAGCACATGATCAGACTGAGGCTGGTAACATTGCTAAGACCTCATCAGAGGCAACAGCTGATGAAGGACATCGTCCTGAGGCTGGAAGTCCCCAGTTCCAAGAAAAAGGGGCACATGCTAAAACTGGTGTACACCTAGTGCATGTACATCCTGCTACAAGCAGGAGGTCAGGTGATTCAGCATCTGCTGATGATGACCTGGGCTTCTTTTATGATGTTCTGGCCCAGAACACAATTCTTGAGGAAGAAGTCCGTAGACTACAAAGCTTACTTGACCAATTCTCTCAAGAAGCAAGTCCATCTGACACCAACATAAACCCACAGATGGCACCTTCACCTGAAGGTCTCCCACACACTCAGCCACTCAAAACTTCCAACCCACCAGCCTCTATTTCTGGCACTGCTTCTCAGGGACAGAACCCCTCTGAGCAAACAGCTGCTATCTTTCAGCAATCCCTACCTCTCATCACCCCAATGATCACAGACATTGTGATCAAAACCATGGATGAGAGGCTTCCCTCAATCATACAACCTCTGGTGGAGGAGGCTGTGAGCACAAGGCTTTCTGCTACTCAAACCCTTGCAACCAATGCAACCAAAAAGGGGGAGAGTCAGTCAGTGAAAGCAAAGAGGAAGAGCAGACTGAAAGAAAAGGAGACTGAGAAGGAAGAGGAGTTTGTGAAGGAGACTGAGAAGGAAGAGGAGTTTGTGAAGGAGACTGAGAAGGAAGAGGAGTTTGTGAAGGGAACCGACATTGATCAAGTGGGTGAAAGTCACAAAGACTTTCATATCACATATAAGAAGAGGAAGGTTGAAGGAAAAGAAAAAGAACTCCAACTCGATAAGATGATCAAAATGGCGGATGCTACACATAGTAAATCAATGGACTCCATTATTGATCAACTGTATAGACAAGGGTTCGATACTGCACAGCTTGACTCAGAGATTAGGAGACTTGAAGTTGAAGAAATTAACTCAAGATGGGCAAGTTATGATGCATTAGAAAGAGAAAGACTAGAGATCATGATCAGATTCATTGCAAAGCACCTTGGGAGATCATTGATCGAGATTAAGTCATGGACCAGGGACAGTATCTTGGCAATAACCACCAAGATCTGTTCGTCTGAAGCATACACTAAGGGATTGGTGATTGAAGCACTAAATGAGGCAGGTGCTGGGAATAGAAAGGAACTAGCAAAACACTCAAAAGCCTCACTCACTACAAGAATGCTAGAACAACCTGCAAAACTTCCCACTTCAAAATCACCACTACCACAACCCATTAAACCAACTCCTTTACCCTCAAAACCAACAGCCGATGATGCACCCAAGAAGAAGAAGAGAAGGATGTTGAGGCTAGAAGAAGAAGAAGAAGAGGATGATGAGGAAGAAGATAGGCTGCCTCTTTCCGCAGTCCTAACTTTGCCTTAAGCCAAACCTATGCCCATCACTCCCACCTCACAGATGGAAACTGTGAGAGTAAAGATAGAAGAAGAACAGCAGCAAAGGCTTCATGATGATGAGATGCTGAAAAGCATAGACAAAACTTATGCTGCTTCTTCATCAATAATCAGTATGAAGAAAGAAGCTTTGAGATTGTACACCCTTGCTAACACATTTCAATATCAAAAGGAAAAGGTGAGAATATGGCCTGATCCTAGGGTGGCTCACAGAATTGTGAAGAAAGACATTCCTGCGAGATACAAGGGCCAAGTAAAAAAGGATCGTAGATGAAGAGATCACAGTGGTCCTAGTAGTATCACCCTGGGAAATTGTAGAAGATTTCAAGAAGGCCTATGAGACTAAACAGCCACCCAAAAGATGTTAGAGAAAAGAGTAATTAAAAAGGGGTTAGTCTACAAGAAGCTTGAGAACTTCAAACAAAATGAGCTCAGTCTGTTACTTGAAGGTACTCACCCAGATGAGTTTGCATACAGACAGATTACAACAGTTGAGCTCAAAAATGGCAAACAGGCTAAGTACATTTCAGAGCTGTATGGGCGTGAAGGATTGTTTGATGGTGAAGCTGAAAATCTTACCATGGAAGAACAAATTATGTTTCTCAGAGCATACACCAGAGAATCCTACAGGCTTATACATGGGAAGTGAGTCTCATGGATGGGGGAACAGCTCAGTGTCCAATTCCCCAATACAGAGCCCATCCATACATTGCCAACCAAATCATCAGAGACTCATTCCCAGGACAGTGCTTATAATGGGTCATCTTCTCAACTGATCAAGAAGGAAAAAGACCAACCATTTTGCCAACAATATGTGGGACCTCAATAAAGTTAAAGGTTTTGGCTGCATTGGTTCAGGGGGAGTTTGTTGGACCAAAAGAACCAATGAGTCGGATCAGAAAAACCTTTAAGTCCCACAGACGTCACAACAACCGCTGAAGTCCACAACAGCTGAAGACAACAACTGATTACAAAGTCTGAAGACAAGTGCTGAAGACAAAGTCTGAAGACAAGTGCTGAAGACAAAGTCTGAAGACAAGTGCTGAAGACAAAGTCTGAAGACAAGTGCTGAAGACAAAGTCTGAAGACACAAGTGCTGAACACAAAGTCTGAAGACACAAGTGCTGAAGACCAAGTATCAGATGTTGTCATAACAGCTGAAGAGGACTTCTTCAGTAGTTATGACGGTTTACTTTCAGTAGTTTTATGTTTTCAGTAGTTTTGTAAAACGACTGAAGAGCTTGTTCTTCAGTCGTTGTAGTTTCAGTAGTTTCTTATCAGTAGTTTTATATTTTGTACTTAGCACTCTGATATGTTCTCAGTAGTTGTGAACATTTCAGTAGTTTGTTAAGTGTTAGTTATTTTTGTAATAGATCTGCCAGTTGTCACTATCTCGTGATAACAGCAGTGATTGCACTCTATATAAGGAGTGTCAATCTTATTGTAATGGGTGAATGATTGAGCAAAAATATTTGTTTTAATTGAAACATTCCTTGTCACAGAAATATATTCTCTCGTATTTGTTCTTAATGCATACAAATATCAAATTCTTGCTACAATTTGTCTAATTCTTGATCTTATTTCGCTGCGTTACACTCTAATCCATCGAACTTGTGATCACTGATCCTGACAACATAACTTCCTTACAATGTCCCTGTTCTCAAGAGTTACTCCAACATCCATTAGAGTATCCACAATCTCAACATACCTGAAGTATTGTTGAGTCATGGTTTCACCTACCTTGAAGGTGAAGTTTTCAAACTGCTGCTTCAGGCGATCTTTCTTGTTCTCCTTTGCTTCAGTAGACCCCTCATACATCAGCTTCAGTGCTTCCCATAGTTGCTTGGCAGTTTTGCACTTCTTGAAGCATCTGTAGATGGAGTTTGGAAGAGTAGTTTGAAGGGCTGTCATGGCTTTCTGATCAATCTCTATTTTCTTTTTATCTGCTTCAGAGTAATCATGTGACATCCGTCACCTTAAGGTTCGTCAATTAACGTGATTGTCCGTTAAACACTCTTTGATCGATCATTGCTCATCCTTATTTGACTCTTTATGTGGATATCATGTGTGCATTTATCGTTGTGCGTGTATTCGTTATAATCCTATGTTAACCTTAAAAGACTTTTAAAACTTTTATTTTCGAAACCGTCAAATATATCATTTTTATATATATTAAATGTTTTTAACATAACCATTTCTTAAGTCATAACAACATTAAATGTACTTTTACAATAATATAAAACATCTAATAAAGTCGTTTTTCAACCGAACCAAATTTGGGAAAACTCGGGGGTAAGTGCAGGGACTAAACTTGTAATTTTGTAAACTTGGGGGGTATAAAAACCCCATACCAGCCCTAATTCACCATTTTCACCATCTTCTTCATCTCTTCACTCTCTACACACACATCTTCTTCATTCTAGCACCAAATCCTACCCGTGTAGTCTCGTTTTCTTCGTCTAGACTTCATCTACAGCTTAGACTACTCGTTTCTAGCAGGTAGTCGACTTTGGTTGTCCATTTTCTAGCCTTTTCACGGCTGTCCAAAACTAGGGTTTCGGGTATTCGAGTTCAACCCGAACACACAAGGTCGTATGGGTGCGAGTGAGGTCTTTTTGGTTGTGTTTCATGTTTGTGTATGTTTGTTGAGTGTTTCTGGAGGTCCTTGTGGTGTAAATCCCGTGTTTATAGCAGCTCGGGGGCTGCTCAGCCGGACCACAGTCGCGATTCTGCAGATCAGGCGACTGGGTCTACCATGCGATTGAGCCGTGCGACTGAGTGGGTCGTGCGACTGAATCATGCGTTTGAGTCAATCGTGCAACTGAGTTGTGCGACTAGGCATGTCGTGCGACTGAGTTGTGCGACTGAGTGCCTGTATGCGATTGAGTCATGCGTGCGAATGAGTGTATGCGATTGAGTCATGCGTATGAGTGATTGTGTGCGATTGAGTCAGGTGACCGACTGAATGTGTGCGAATGTGCGTGATTCGCACGACTGGAGTCCAATCGCACGAATGAAGGTTCAATCGTATGAAAGTAGCTAATTCGCACGATTGAAGGTTGATTCGTGCGTATGGAGGTTGAGTCGTGCGATTGGGGGTTGTGTGGTATGACTGAAGGCCAGTCATACGAATGAAGGTTCAATCGTGCGAATGAAGCTGATTCGTACGATTGAGGGTTGGTTCGTACGAATGGAGGTTGAGTCGTGCGTCTGGTCTTGTCGTGCGACTGAAATTGTTGTGTTTGATCTCCTTGTGCGTGGTGTGAGTATGACGTGTGTTGAGGTAACACTAACACAATAGCCATTGTTTGGCCACAAAGATTAAAGTCAACACAAAAAAGGGCACAAATACTATTTTAAACAAATTAAACTAACGCTTTACAACCATCAACCGACTTATAACTATTGACACATATTCAATACTTCTTCAATAACAATGAGACTTTTACTCAATATCATCATAAATGGCGACAATGTCTTGTACTTGGATCTACATAAGATCTAGTACGCGTGTATGTTTGTGTGTGTTATACGCGACCCAGCCGATACGACCCGAACCGACCCATCATTATTATGCGCCTATATCATATCATTAATGCTTTACAATAACTGTCAATAGGTGTTTGACTGTTTATTTGCATTCAACATTGGGATTACATCGATCATACATACTTACCACTTAACAAGTGAGTTTCGTGGCCCCTTTTTACGCTTATACAATATTTCAATCATTTACAACTTGGGGGAAAAGTATGCTTACTCATTTTCAATGCTGTACAACTTACATACATTTTACATACAAGGAATCAACGTGATACTGTGTTGCAAGTACTATTTGATACATGCTTGGGTCTGCTGTGTGGTTCTATCTTTGCAACTATTTAATTCCAGTGTGGGAACCGACGGTTAGGTATTGGTAGTACTACTGGGTTGACACCCCCACCCTTGTTCGATGGTATACTAGTTGGTACCATCAGTGGCCAGGAACGGGCCCTTGGGTGAATATATGCCGACAATTTCTTTGTGTACGTCGCTAGGTTTGGTTGCAAAGCTCATGTCATGTGATTTTACTTGTGTATATAACTGTATTCACGGTATTCCAATACGCTTACTTATTACAGCATCACTTACATTTTTATTACATAAATCTGCGAGCTCACCAACAATTATGTTGACCGGTTTTAAGCATATCTTTTCAGGTGATCATGCAAGTCCAAGAATCTAGGTGTGCTGCCTTAGTGGAGACCCTAGGATGCATTTTGGGACTTAACATGTTTTGATAAACAATCTTTTGAACAATGTTGTCATGTGTAAACAATTATCATCTTTTGAAACTTGTTCCAGGGTTGTGGGAATTAACATTTACAATTTCATCTTATGTGAATATGTGTATCATTATCATGTTGGTTAAGGCTATGTTGTCGTGAACATTGACTAAACACGACACAAGTCCCCTTGTTGTCGGGTGTCGTCATGACACGCTTGTCATCATTTATTTATATTGCTCTCTATCGCTTACCATGTGTTATAACGATCCCGGTCTCGTTACATCCCCGTGTTTCCGCTTTTAGCGGCGGTGTGACAGATTGGTATCAGAGCCATTGGTTATAGAGAATTAGGCAATACGCTTGACCTAGACTATAACCTAGGAACCTTCATGTAGATTTACATGCTAGGACTCTGTATGCATATTATATCTCGTGTATGTGTTCCTCGTTGCTTGATTTGTTCATCTATTTGTTATGTGATCTTTCCGCCCTATGAGAGAGCCCTTGTGCTCACTCTTTTATGGGATGCTTCTATTGGATCTTCCGTTCCCAAATTGTTTGGGTATAATACCAAATGCTTGATTATGGACTGAACATATAAGACACCACCATTTTGTATGATAACTCAACAATTTTGAACATTATGAAGAATCCAATTCAACATTCTAAAACAAAACTCATAGCATCTGCATGCACTTCATTAGTGATTGTTTCGATAAAACACTTATTCATTTAAAACAAGTCACATCTCATGAAAATATTGGTGA
>CM046036.1:21890814-21970814 GCA_025215565.1 Flaveria ramosissima | reverse complement strand
TTTGTTTTAGAATGTTGAATTGGATTCTTCATAATGTTCAAAATGTAGAGTTATCATACAAAATGGTGGTGTCATATATGTTCAGTCCATAATCAAGCATTTGTTATTATACCCAAACAATTTGGGAACAACAGCTTGATGCAGCACCATATTCAGCTTCTGCAGTGGATATGGAGATAGTGTTTTGTTTCTTGCATTTCTAGGAGATCAACTTATTTCTAAGAAACAGAAATCCTCCTGTTGTTGATTTCCTATCTAAATTACAACCACCATAATCACTATCAGTATAAGCATACAAAATAAATTCAAAACTTTTAGGATACCAAAGTTCGAGTTGTGGTTGGCCTTTGAGATACTTAAAAATTCTTTTAACAGTTTTCATGTATGATTCTTTTGGATTACTCTGATAACGTGCACAAAAACAGTAAACATAATGTCATGTCTGCTTGTAGTAAGATACATCAAGGAGCCAATCATGGATCTATACATATGCTGATCAATATCCTCTCCTATTATATCTGGCGATAAAGTAGGACGAGAAGACATAAAAGTTGGAGCAATTTTGACTTCTTAAATTTTATATTTATCTAGAATTGTCTAAACATATTTTTCTTGATGAATTAAGATACCCTGATCATCTTGTTTCTCTTGAATTACCAACAAAATTAAATCTCTTCAAGAGAACTCATCTTAAATTTCTTCTTCATTGCTACTTCAAACTCCTTGAACTTATCTTCAAATGTAGATCCAAAGAAATGTCATAAACATAAATTAAAACAAGTATAAGATCATCATCGGTCTTTCTAATAAACAAGGTTTGATCAATAGCTCACCTAGTATAACTATTTGCAAGAAAATGTTTAGTGAGAGTGGCATACCAAGCACATAGTGCTTGATGTAAACCCAAAAGATCTTTGTCTAACTTGTAATCATAATATGGATGATCTGAAACTTCAAAACCTAGAGGTTGACAAACATAGATTTCTTCTTTCATCTCCCCATACAATAAAGCAGTCTTGACATCCATTTGATATACTTTGAAGTTCATGAATGAAGCATAAGTAAGAAATATACGAATTGCTTCCAGTTTAGCCACAGGAGCATATACTTCTTCATAATCCAAGCCTTCAATCTGATAGAATCCTTGTACAGCAAGACGAGCCTTGTTACGAACAATAACACTTTCCTCATCAATTTTGTTGCGAAATATCCACTTCGTTCCGGTAGGCAACTTATCATTAGGTAACTCACATAAATACCAAATATTAAGTTTCTTGAACTTAATCAATTCATCTACATTGCTTCTAACCAACTGTTTTCTTTTAATGCTATTTCAACATTCTTGGGCACAATTGGTGAAATAAAGCATGTATGGAAGTATGAGTTGATTGCCCCTGACTGACTTTGAGTTCGAACACCATTAGACAATTGACCAATAATAGCATCAGTAGGATGATCTTCGTGAACTCTTAGATATGGAATAGCATCTTGAACCATGACTTCTTTAAGATTAAAAATATGACCAACAGGTTCATCTTCAATGACTCCACCATCTGGTTGATATATTTCTTCTTGTGGATTATCATGCACGGGGGTTTCCAAAGAAACTTCCTTAGCAGAGGAGTCATCAAATGGTAATTGAATAGTTTTAGTTGGAAAATCTTGTGTAGTAGATGTAGAAATATCTAGAGAAACGGAAACTTGTAAAGTAACATGTTCTTGTTCTTTCAAAACATTTTCAAAAGCAGTTTCTTGTAAAGAATTAGAAGTAGATGGTTGATCGTCATGATGGTTAAAAGAAGTAGTTTGTTATGATTCATGTGAGGAATCAAGAGTTGTTTCATCAGAGAAGATATTAGACAATGTTATGCTAATTGAACTAGAATCTGTAGAGATAGAAGAAGATCGATTAAAATTTCCAAACAATGATGCATAATCATATACCCAATGTAGAGCTGATCTTGTGTCAGTATTATTAGATTCATGCCAATAAATTTTAAAAGACTCAATGATTTGTTTAGATCTTTTATTATAAACATGATATGCTACTTTATTTGCTGAATAGCCAACAAAGTAACAATCATCAGCCTTATCATCAAATTTTGATTTCAAATTATCTGTGTGAAACAAAGTACAACAACAACCAAATGCTTTAAAATATTTTACTTTAGGTTTATGTTTAAAGAATATTTCATACGGAGTCTTTTGTTGTTGTTTGTTGATCAAAACATGATTCTGAACATAACATGTAGTATTTACTACTTCAGCCCAAAAGAATAAAGTTAATTTGTAGCATATAACATTGTTCCAGCAGCTTCAATCAAGGTCGATTTCTTCTTTCAGCAACTCTGTTTTGTTTTATTTTTCTTGCACGACTAAATTGTTTGGCTATCCCTTTTGAGTCATTAATATCATTTAAGATATGATTGCAGAATTCAGTTCCATTATCACTTTGAATGCACTTAATCTTCTTGTTAGTTTGCTTTTTCATAAGTGTCATAAACTTTATTAGCAAATGTGGAATTTATTCTTTGTTGCTAAAAAGAAAACCCAAGTAAATCTTGAAAAGTTGTCAGTAATAACCAAACAATTAGATTGTCTTCTCAAACTGAAAACACTAATAGGACCAAAAAGATACAAAATTGTGAACTTTGGTCTTGTGAGGAAGTTCATGTTGTTCACCCTTTAAACATGATAGACAATGTTCAACAAGTTGAAATTCTTTCAATGGTAGACCAACAACATGTTTCCTCTTACCAATTTGTTCATTTTATTGATATTACATGTCCCAGTCGATGATGTCATAACATTGAATTACTTTCTTAGGCTTTTGATAAGAAGCATGATGCTTTTACCAAAGAATGTGAACTATTAATATCTAACAAGTAAGTATCCTTGTCTCTCGGAGTTCTCAGTAATACCCATTCATTAGGAATTACAAAACTTGGTTTGAGTATTAAACACTCTTTTGCAGTAAAATGTGTTTAATAGTTTGTATCACATACCTGAGAGACATTGTTTTTTTAACTCTTCAACAAAGCTTACATCTTCTAAACTCAAGACTTCGTTAGTCATAGTACTTTTTTGGCAATATTACCTCCTTTATCTCCCACAAATATAACATATTCACCATTATGATGTTGAACATTATGTAATAGTGAGATGTTACTAGTCATATGTCTAGAACAACTGTTATAAACATGCCATAGGATGTCAATTGTTCGCCTTGGTTGTTCCTATACATATTAAGAAGTCATTTAGTTTTAGGAACCCAAGCCGTTCTTGACTTGAGAACATTATTTTCATCTAAGTATGTCACTGGTTTCAGCATCATATCTCTTTTATCATTAAAGGTATTAGTAATAGTAGATTCTAAAAACCTTTTTTTTCATTTGACTTTCCATACATGAATAGCCTTTAACAATTTTGTATCATTTTTTCATATTCTGTAACAGGGTTTGATCTTGCTTTCATCAACAGCTTGAGATCGTTTGATCTTAATGGTTTTTCTTTTGTCTATATTAGATTTATTTTTTGCTTTAGCAACAAAAAATGTTTTCTATTATATGAAATAGAATTATGAAATCA
This sequence comes from Flaveria ramosissima, assembly GCA_025215565.1. Taxonomy (NCBI): domain Eukaryota; kingdom Viridiplantae; phylum Streptophyta; class Magnoliopsida; order Asterales; family Asteraceae; genus Flaveria; species Flaveria ramosissima. Next base: position 21,967,226 of record CM046036.1, on the reverse strand, counting down.
TTTTGTACTTGTTGACTTATGTTGATAAATGTAATTTCGTGCCTTATGATTTGGTTTGCCACAAACAAAGCAACATGACTTATGTGTCCTATCCAAAGAATATAATTAGTTACAATTGTGTTCCTATAACACTGTTTAAGATAAACCCCAAAGTTATCATAGGATTCAGCTTTAGTATTCTTCATACATAGGTCCCTAGTTTATGTGCTTAATGTAAAAGTTTGTTATGTCTTACACATATGTAATGAATGAGTTGAATGAAATATAATATGTGATTGATGCTTATAATGTTTAATATTTCATAGTATTATTGTGTGTTAAAGTATAATGCACTTACTATATAGGTTTGAGGTTGTTGTGCATAGTTGTTAGTCAATAATGATTGAGAAATGTGTTCAAACTTAGTTGTATGAGTCTTCATGCGAATGGACCATGCTAATGGACCATACGCATGAATATCTCATGCTAATGGATCAATCGCATGACTGAACCAGTAGACTGGATCAGTCGCATGATTGAGACTTAAGATTGACTCAGTCGCACGACTGAACATTCAGTCGTGTGTATGAATCAATCGCACGACTGAATCATGCTAATGGTTCAGTCGCACGAATGAAGACTGCAACCTATAAATACCACTTAATTCGTGGAAAACATAACTTTAGACATATACTCATAACCTAGCCGTGCAGAGTGTCCAGAAAGCCTATTTCAAGTTCATAGTTCGCATCTGATCGTTTTCTACTCGTTCTTAACGTTTCTTTAATCGTTAGATTGATCGGGATTGCGTTCTCACTTATTGGATTGCCAATCAAATAGGATTCCAAACTATTTGATCTCGTTTCACGCATTATCAGTTAGTATTCCAAACGTACATGGTTCTGACAAGTGGTATCAGAGCTTTGGCTCTTGATTTTGCATGTGATTCGATTAGTCTAGGTGTAAAATCAAGTTTTTCATTCAAAAGAGTCACCTTTTTTCGTAAAACAGTGTTTTCGACGTCTCCAGGTCTCAAGTTTACGTTTTTCGGCATAGGGCAGATTAGGGTTCTTGAAAAATCGTGTTTTTGTGTCCAAGTGTCAAAAACCTTCGATTTTGCAAAAATAGCAGCCTTCAGTCGCACGATTAGCTCAATCGCACGACTGAACTCAATCGCACACCCCATTCGTACGATTGAACTCAGTCGCTCACTCATTCGTACGACTGAACAACCCCATTCGCTTGTCTCCAATTGCACACTCCATACGTACGACTGAATCCAATCGCACGATTTAATTCATTCGCACACTTCAATCGCATACCTCATCCGCTCGGCTGAACCACTTCAGTCGTTTGAGTCCATTCGCCTTGTCCATACGCACAACTGAATCCAATCGCACGATTGAATTCATTCGCACTCTTCACTCGCACGATTGAAGTTGTCCTGTTCTCAAAGTACAAAGTTCATACAAATGGAAGATCAGTTTTCAGCGTTTACTGCCGGGAAGGACTCACGTATCCAAAACCTTCTGTTTCTGGAGAATGAGGTTGGAAATCATAATAAGCCGCCGAAGCTTATAACATTGGATGATTACCCACAATGGAAACAGAGGTTCGAGATCTATCTAAATGGAGTTGATCCCAATCTTTGGGAATCCATTGAGAAAGGTTATAGTATGCCAGTCGGTGCTGATGGTGTTAAGCTAACTTTGGGAGGTATGACTAACACCCAGAAAGTTAAGTACAATGCTGAAATGAAGATGTATGCCCTGTTGACTCTTTCGATACCAAAAGATATATTTCATCAGTTTTCTGAGAACAAACATGCAAAGAAGTTATGGGAAGCTTTGGAGAAAAGGTATGATGGGAATGCAACGTTTAAAGCTTTGAAGACAAAGGCTCTGAAGAAGGAGTTTGACAACTTCTCTTCGATGGGAAAAGAAAGATTGGATGATGTTATCGACAGATTCTATCATCTGATGAGTGAGCTGCACACTCATGGGGTAACAACGTCTATGGAAGATAAAATGTCAAGTCTTGCAGATGGTTTGCCGGAGAAATGGGACTCGTTTGTGTCTAATCTGAGATAGAACGATATTCTTGCAAAGTTGGATATAAATGATTTCATCTTGAAGCTAAGGGAGGAGGAACTTAGAATGAAGTACAAGTCACAGAAAGGATCCTACGACTAGAATCCTTCACTTTACAACTCAACTCCCAATCCAACCCGTTCATGAGCACCACTTCAAACTGCCTTTGTGTCTAGTTCAGCAGCTCCTTCCCAATCCACTACTTTAGGATCAGAAACGTCAGGGTCGTCTTGCACCCAATACATAGTGTCTGAAGCCAATGCTACCAAGTTGAATACCGAGAATCTCGATAATATCACAGTGGAAGTTGCAAAGGAGCATATGGATCTTCTAGCAGCTGTTGTCCATTCCTATGACGGTCTAGTTGTAGGGAAGATTGGCAATTGCCATCTTGCAAATGAAGATTACGAGAAGGTGGATGAAAATGAATTAGAGAGAATGGATATCATGTGGGCCTTGGCGAGTGCTGTCAGAAGGGTGAAAAAGTTTGTGAAAAAGACAGGACAAAATTTAGTAGCCACAAAAGACACAACCTTTGGTTTTGACAAAACCAAAGTTACCTGCTTTAATTATGGTGAAATGGGGCATTTCAAACGTGAATGTGTAAAGCCCAAGAAAACAGGTAACGGAAATCCGTTCTCAACCTTCAACCGTCAAGACAAAGACATGGTTGGAACTAGTTCTTCAAATAAAGAGACTAAGGGACTAACTACTCAAGATGATGAAGGATAAGACTGGTCTTTCCGTTTTGTCTCTCCTAGAGAATCAAACATTGCTTGTGTTGAAGCATTGGATGATGGGTCTGCTAGTGAAGGTGATATTGCAGCTGCTCAAGCTATGTCAGATTCAGAAGAAGCTGTAAAAGTGGTAAGTCACGTGATTGAGGAAGAGCTCAGAGCAACAAGTTCAGAATCTCTAGCATCCAAAGAGTCCAATTCTGGATTGATGGCAGATTTAACTGAATCTTCACAGGTAAGTAGAAAAGATCAACTTTTTGAAAAACATGCTTGTAATGAATGTAACAAATTTAGAGAAAGCATTGATCTTAAGTTTGCTAGGTTATTAGACCACAATGATAGCTTAGTAAATGATTTACAACTGTGCACAAAAGCTAATCGGATTTTAAAAAACGAGTGTAGTTATAGAGAGAAAATAGAACTTTTAAATAAACAACTAAGGGAAACCGAGGTTGTGCCTTTATTCAAGCCAATGATATAAAGTTCTATTTAAATTCCTGGGAAGAAACTAAGAAAGAAAAAGCAGTTTTAGAAGTCAATGTCAACTCATTAAAACAAAAACTGCACAGTTGGACCAGTTCTTCTCATATAGTTCAACACTTAGTGAAAGAACGAAATAATAGGGAGGGGTTGGGTTACAAAGTAGTTCCACCACCACATGAGATCCTGTTAAATACAAAATGTAAACCTGTAAATAACAACCCAATTAAGGATCATGTGGTGTCCACTCCTCTGGTTAGTGATCCGGATTCCACTGATAAACTGGTGAATTCTGTCACTAAACAGAAGGAGGCTACTTTGAAATCTAAAGGTAAGATGCCTATTGTAAATTTGGATGAACAATTTGAAAAGGTTAATGTAAAGTCAGGTTCAAACATGTCTATTTCTGAACCCAAAACGACCAAACCAGTTAACCAACCACGTGCTTCACGTCAAAGTCCAAATAAACAAAAGGCCAATGATGTTAAAAACGTTCAAACAATGAATTTTGTTAAAGAAGCAAAAACATCTAAACAAGAAGTGTCCAAACCAAACCAGACTCGTGTCACACCTGTATCACACTCAGCTCAACATAAACAGTTTCCTCAACATGTAGAAGGGAGATTATGCTACAGTTGTGAAAAGAGAGGACACATTTCTTCTAACTATCCTTATTATCAGACTCCAAGACAGAAAATTGAACTTTATGATACAAAACCAAGTTCTTCGAAAAAGAGTTCTATTACTCTACCAAAAAGAATTAATGAACCTAAAGTTCAAACTGTAAGCCAGTCGTCTGTTTATCACAAACAGGTCGTACACAAAACTGGCTTATGGAAAGAAAAGTCAAGTCCATTGTCTGGTAATGAGAACAACAAGAAGAATGATATGCCCTCACCCTCAAATGGAAAGTGGGTTGAGTTTATGATGTGTGATTCCTCCGGGTCACCCAAGCCAGTTAAGGCTTGGGTCCTAAACCTAAACTGATCATTTCCTTTTAATGTGCAGGGTGTCCGTTGCAGTACTATCACAAACACCTGGATTTTTGATAGTGGGGCGTCTAGGCACATGACCAGGAACTTGTCTCTCCTTTTCAATGTCAAACAAATCAAAGGGGGACATGTATCATTTTGCTGGAAATAAAAGAGGATACATCACCGCTCAAGGCGAAGTAGGAAACCAGAAAGTTAAGTTTGATAAGATCAACTACGTTCAACAACTACATAATAACTTGCTTTTAGTCTCCCAGATCTGTGACAAAGGATTCAAAGTTGTTTTTGACGACAAGAAGTGCTATGTATTGAAGAAGGATTACATTATCCCGGAGGACAAAATCCTTATGTCAGCTTCAAGATATAATGACTTATATGTCTTGGATCTATCAAAAGCCTCCACAACCAATCATAAAGTTTAATGCTTCTTGTCAATGGCAACAGAGAAGTACTCCATCTCCTGACATAGGAGAATGGGACACATCAATCCACGAAAGATGAATCATCTGATCCAGAATGATTTAGTGAATGGAGTAAATGTCAAGAATTTTCAACTTCTGGATTTTTGTGTAGCGTGTAAGAAAGGTAAACAGACCAAGAAGTCTCACAAGGCAAAGAAAGTTAATTCCATTGACCTGCCTCTCGAATTTCTACACATGGATCTGTTTGGTCCCGTCAGCACAAAAAGCATCGTTGGTTATTTGTACTGTTATGTAGTCACTGATGATTACTCAAGATTCTCTTGGGTGATGTTTTTGAAATCTAAATCAGAGACATTTGAATTTTTCAAACAGTTGGTAACTACATTGGAATCACTCTACAAGCTGAAAGTGAGACAGATTCGATCAGACAACGACACGTAATTCAAAAACCAGTGGATGGAGGCGTTCTGCAAAGAGAAAGGAACTGTACACCAGTTCACATCTGCCTACACTCCACAAATGAACGGAGTCACTGAACGAAAGAACAGGAGCTTGATAGAGACAACAAGAACGATGCTAGCCGACTCGAAGTTGCCTATCCAATTTTGGAACGAGGTAGTTGCCAATGCATGTTACCCCCTCAATCGAGTCTTAGTGATCAAACGACATGGGAAAACGTGTTATGAGCTGCTCCAACGACGTAAACCCAACTTGGAGTATCTAGAACCGTTTGGCGCACCGTGCATGCTGCTGAAGAAAACTCAGACTGGGAAGTTTAGTGAGAAGGCAGAAGAAGGGATCTTTCTAGGATACAATATACCAGACAAGAGAGTTTATAACAACTCAACGGGTCAGGTAGAAGTGTGGTGCAACGTTGATGTTCAGAGATACACCACCCCCTGCTGGAAAGGGACCCTCATTCTTCTTCGACTATGATGGATTCTTTAAGTCCTTCAACATCCCTCTGTCCCTTCCTGATGATGAGCTATCGACAAGAATGATGTACGATGTCTTAAACACACCGTCCCTAGACTCGACAACATCAGTTCCACAAGGTGAGTCTTCTAGTCCTTTAGGGGGAGCACTTGATGTAAGCGACTCCTCCTCTGACGATGAAGTAGTGGAGACTGAACAGGTGAACCAGGAGGAACAGGTTCCTGCTACAGCAAGTACACAAGCATCAAACCCTGATGCCTCTGACACTTCGAAACCTCATACTCCAACAGCTTCAGATACTAAAGCTGTGGTTCACAATCTGGATACTGAGGTAGCTATTCCCACCACTCCTGGATCCCGGATAAATGTTTATCATGCTTTGGAAAATGTCATTGGAGATGGTCGATCAGGAGTACAGACCATAAATCAGCTATACTCAACGGATTATGCATCGGTAATGGAAAAGGGATATCTTCACGACGGCGCATATAGATGTTTTGTGTCTCAATTTGAGCCAAAATATGTTAGTGAAGCATTAAACAATGAGGCATGGGTAAGTGCGATACAAGAAGAACTCCTACAGTTCAAGAAGCTAGGAGTATGGACCCTTGTGGACAGACCAAAAGGTGCTAAGGTGATTGGCACAAAATGGGTCTTGAAGTGCAAGAAAGATGACCAAGAGGTTATAATCAGAAACAAGGCTCGACTTGTGGTTCAAGGTTTTAGACAAGTCGAAGGCATTGATTACAATGAAGTGTTTGCACCTGTGGCTAGAATGGAAGCAATCCATATCTTCCTAGCCTATGCATCTTACATGAAGATCAAAGTTTATCAACTAAATGTAAAGAGTGCGTTCCTTCATGGGGAAATTCGTGAGACAGTATACGTCAGTCAACCCGAAGGATTTGAGGATCCTTATCATCGGGACAGAGTTTACAAGCTGGATAAGGCTCTCTACGGGCTCCATCAAGCCCCTAGAGCATGGTATGGAAAACTCTCAACTCATCTGGTGAAACACAGTTTTTGCAGAGGAGTTATTGATTGTACACTGTTCATCAAAGAAAAGGATGACGACTTACTGCTAGTACATATTTATGTTGATGACATAATCTTCGGTTCCAGAAACAAAGAGTTATGTAAAGAATTTGAATCTGTAATAAAAGTAGAGTTCGAGATGAGTGCAATGGGGGAGATGAAGTTCTTCCTAGGACTACAGGTGGATAAGACACCAAAAGGAATCTTCCTGCATCAGACTAAATATGTAGAGGACATCCTCAGTCGGTTTGACATGGAGAATGCTTCAGCTGCTGGAACTCCACTTGCCACGAATCATGATGTGGCACCCTACGAAAATGGTGATCTGGTTGATGCTACAATGTATAGAGGAATGATCGGATCCCTTATGTATCTCACAGCGTCTCGTCCTGATATCATGTACGCGACGTGTTTTTGTTCCAGATATCAAGTGAAACCGAAGGTCAACCATCTCATAGGTGTTAAACGGATTTTTTTCTATCTGAAGGGTACTCCAACACTCGGGTTGTGGTATCCTCATGACGATGATTTTGAGCTTACAGCGTATAGTGACTCGGATTATGGTGGTTTCAAGATGAACTACAAGTCAACTTCTGTAGGATGTCAATTCTTTGGTAGACGGTTAGTCACCTGGCAGTGTAAGAAGCAGACATTGGTTGCACTGTCAACCTGTGAAGTTGAATACGTTGCTGCTGCAAGTTGCTGTTCGTAGATCATTTGGATTCAACAGCAAATGCGCGACTACGGTTTGCAATTCTCTAACACTCCTATTTTTGTTGATAATTCTGCTGCTATTGCTGTCACCAAAAATCCAATCCAACATCCTAAAACTAAACACATCGGTATTAAATATCACTTTATACGTGACTGTTTTGAAAAGCAATTAATCGATGTTGTTAAAATAAATACAGATTTTCAACGCGCCAACCTCTACACAAAAGCATTTGATAAACCGAGGTTTTTATATCTTTTAGAGGTTAATGGCGTGAAAAAGAAAAGTGATGTGATTCTAGAGGAAGAAAGTGCATAGTCCGACATGTTTTTATTTTCTTTTGTTTTATTTTATTTTCCTGTTTATTAAAATCCAAAAACACAAAAAGATTTTCGGTTTTAGAATTTTAGGGGGTGAATAGTTTAATTTAGTATTAAATTCGTACAGTATTTAATTACTTAAAAAAACTAGGGAGGTGGGCAGCTTAGCTAAAAGAAATGAAATCAAATCTGTGATTCTGATTCAATGCTTATGGAAAATGATAGTACACAAGGAACAAAAATAATTAAGATGCAAAATTCTAAGTATAAATTTGAGAAGTCTAAGCAAAATAAAAGGAAAAATAATAGTAAAACTAGGCTGCTACTGAGGTAACATAGAGAAAGTAGACCTAGAGGTTGCTAGTCCATTGTATGATGTGTCGGCAGATTCAACACAATAGATGAGTAAACCTCATTGGTGATTTAAATTCAAACTAAGTTGTTGAACATGCTGTGGGTTCCCATCTTATCCCTGGTTAACACAATCTACGTAGTTCCAATAAGGGGTGACGAGCAAATAAACGGCATAAATGTGTGCGGATGACCATAAAAAGAGCAAAGCACATGGAATAAATTGTAAAGCGCAATCAAGCTAATGAAAAATGTTGTTGGTGCGTTACGTGCAAAAAGAAAAGAAAAAAGCTCTCACAAGAAGATAGGTTGTGTGTCTTTCTACCATATAAGCGTGGGATCCACAAATGCTTGTTGAAATAATTAAACCTCAGTTTATCGCCAATGTGTGTCAAAAATCTGTGTATGGATTTAAGAGGACAAATATATTGACAATCATCGTGGGTGCAATTCTTGAAAGTCAAAATCATTGTGTGCATCTTATAGCTATAGTATGATTTCCTAAATTGCTATTGAGTCTCGGTCAAAACAAGAATCTAGCATCAAAATTTTTTATCAAAATGTTTATCAAAATGTCCCAAATGATTCTGATATACTTGTATGATTCCATACTGAATCGTACCAGAAATGATAAAATAGAATTGAAGTTGTGCTGTCCAGGAAGTAAAATCGGTTAAAAGTACTCAAAAAGATTTCAATCCATCTCTTATCAAAAACCGCAAAAATATGGTAGGTAAAAGTCGGACTATACATCTGGACTCAATCTGTGAATCACTCACTAAAAGGGGTCACGTCTGAGGTGACCAATCAGTTTCAAACTAAAAGGGGTCACGTCTGAGGTGATCAAAGGTTTTCAAATTTAAAGGATCACGTCTGAGGTGATCAACAGTTTTTCAAATTAAAAAGGTCATGTCTGAGAAGATCATCGGTCATAATGTCTTATCAATAGTTAACAGGTAAAGTGTTTGAAAGTGCCTGAGGTCAAACTGATAAGTCTGAGCCATTCGCACGACTGGACCATAAGGATGGACCCGTCGCACGATTGGATCATAAGTATGAGCCAATCGCACGATTGAACCATACGTATAGACCAGACGTACGATTGGACCATAAGCATGGGTCAATCCATGCGATTGGATCACCAGAATGAACCAATCGCACAAATGAATGTGACCGACTGAGCCAGTCGCACGACTGAGCCCCAGTCGCATGAATGAAGCGTGCGAATAGGTCCAGTCGCACGACTGAAGGTAAACCTAGTATAAATAGAGGGGAGTCGGTCGCACATTTTCATCACCCTTCAATCGCTCCCAAATCGCACGAAAGCAAAGTTACTCTGCCAAAATTCGATTTGATTGATTTCGCACTGAGATTGTGATACTAACGTGTACTCTCATCTTCTACATGTACTTAGTGAATGAAATAATGTGTGGTGTAATCAAACTCTAACATGCCCTATGATTAAAATCAAGAAATCTGTAAAAATATTCAAATAGACCACCTAAATGTGCAAAATCGTTAAAATGAAGGACATACAGTGATAGTTAGGGTCCCTGCAAATCAAATGAGTCTAAACACGATGTTTAACATCAAGTTTTGACCTAGATTCAAGGTTAGAGTGTCGAACAGAGAGTTAGGCGAATAGACACTCCGAATGAACTTCAATCACACGATTGAGCCGGGCGAATGACTCAATCGACCAAATGAATAAGGCGTATGAGCTCAATCGCTCGATTGAACTCAGCCGCATGCTCAATCGCCCGGTTGAACTCAGCCGCATGCTCAATCGCCCGGTTGAACTCAGCCGCATGCTCAATCGCCCGGTTGAACTCAGTCGTATGGCTCAATCGCCCGATTGAACCAAACTGATCTCAGAACAGTTTAAATTTCAACAGTTTTTGTTATGGACAAATCTCATGTTTATGTGTCTTGTGTTACAGAAACATGGCAGATAGGTGGATCATCACCACCAAGCACAACATTTGTGATCACTTGGATGCCACCACTTGGAATGCTGCTGAGTTTGTTGGTATTATTGCGTTTCTGAGGAGATCAAGGATCTAAAGAGCCATATCTGCTCCATGCACACCCTACCGGTCGATACAGCACACCTTCTAGGAAGGTGCGTCAGTTGATAGATCTACTGAGCCCTACTGTATTCGGAGCACCATTTTTGGGCAAGAGATTGAGGTTACTGCAGCAGACCTTCGACGGGTACTGGATCTAGGTGATGATGCTGCCCACCCGACCAGGTTACATCCTCTGACAGTAAGGGATGTTTTCTAAGGACGAAGTACACTAGGGATATCAATACAGGGGTGCTCAACAAAAGCAACTTGTGTCCCCAGTTCAAGTACCTAGCCCATGTCATTCTAAAGTGCATTGCTTCACAGAGGGGTGGATTTGATGATCTATCTGACCAAATCCAGAATGCTTACGTAGCACTGGTGCTGAATCACCCCTTCAGCTTCTCCAACATGATCTGCTCCTACATGGTCGAGAACCTTGAGGCCAAGGGTAAGGAGGGCTTTTCCATGTACCCTCGGTTCTTACAGCTTATTATTGATGAGAAGCTTTCGTCTTTGCCAAAGGAGAAAGAAGATGCCGTGGTACTCGAGGTGATGGATGATACCACCTTGGGTAAGATGAAGGTTTACAGGGGGAAGTAGGTGAAACCCCTTGTCAAGAGATTGTTCGGGCACTTGGCTAGTGCTGATTACGTGGCGCCTTCTCACAAGAAGTGGCGTCACGATGAGAGTGATTCAGGCGTCGAGCCAATTGAGCTACCCACTGATGATTCAGATGATGACGACGACGACCATGGTGATGGTCAAGGCGGTGAGGCTCCGGGTGGATCTGACCAGGCACCAATCCACCCCTCCTTTCAGATAGATGAAGAAGAGGATACAGATGATGAGCCTCTGGTATGGATGGTTGGGAGCTGGGTTGTGGCCATTGAGAGAGGACTCAGGGCGGTTGGCGGACGCTAGGGTGAGTCCAGGGATGCTGCTACTACTGATACTGATCCATCATACATCCCTGACCATCCTATGAGCCCAGGGGGAGCATCCTCTTCCAAGGGATCAAGGAAGAAGAGGATTGCTCAGCCCCACGGCATGAAGGGCAAGAGGAGGAGGATTACACTAATCACCACCACGACCATAACCACCACTACCTCTACCACAGCTACCACCTCCACTACCACACCTCCTACTACTACTACCATACCTCCTACCACCACCACCATAGCCACCCCATCACCATCCACTCCTATACCACCTCGCATATTCACCACATCCACCACCACCACCACCTAACGAGCCGGGACATCTACTCACGTCCCACTGAGCCATGGATCCACTCTACCCTCCATTAGGGTAAAGGAACAGCTAGCCAACCTAAACAGAATGGTGCTAAAGCTGCTAGCTGCCGAGAGCAAAGAGCTACACAGCTAAACCAGCTTATAGAGTTCAATGTTGATCAAGCTCAGCAGATTGCACAGCTTCAGGAGCAGAATGCTCATTCAGTTAAGAGGATTGAGGATTTGGAGGCAAAGAACAAGAAGATCATGCTCAGGCTGAAAGGATCCCAAGATGAGCCTTTAAAGATCAGGGAAGGTGATGATGATGATGATGATGATGATGATGATGATGATGATGATGATGATGATGATGATGATGATGATGATGATGATGATGATGATGATGATGATGATGATGCTGATGATGATGATGATGATGATGATGATGATGATGATGATGATACTGGTGAAGAAGATGAGGATGATGAAGAAGGACTGAGTGGAAAGAAGAGAGGAGATGATGATGATGAAGAAGGTGATGCTGTTGCATCAGCCTCTTCTCAGGGTCAAGAAAGGCGTACTAAGAGAGCACAAGATCAAGAAGCATCGTCCTCAGCTCCTGCAGTTGATGAATTGACCGATCAAGATAAAAGTAAAGATTAGATGTTTTGTATTTTTACTTGATTCAAATATTATATTAATGTAATTTATGATTATCTATGTTTGTCTAGGTTTTAAATGTCTTGATTAACTACTAATGATTGATGTGTTACATGTTTAAATCAAGCAGATCAAACCTTCCAGCAAGATGAATATGATGTTGCTCCCATGCAGCAAATCAAGACTCAATTCACCATGATTCTTGATTTGCAAGGGATAGTCAGACGGTCGGTGAGCTACACTCCCGAAGAAGGAGAAATTATTCACGATCTGACCGATGAGCAACTCGCTGAGATGTTCAGACTGAATCCAGACGAGCTTGTCAAAGACGCTCCAGAGGTAGATGTCATTAGTGATTATGAGCTAAACGATGTTGATGAAATAGAGATTGAGGATGTCACGTCTGAACACTATCCAGAGTACACTGACTGAGAGGGCAATGTGATCCCCAACTTGGGTGAGACTCTCGGCAGTGCTACATATGAAAAGCTGGATGAAATGGAAAAGGAAAAGGATAAGGTTGAAAGCCAAGCCCAAGCCTCAGATGCAGATGTTGATATAAAGAAGGCTGAATGGGCAGCTTGTTTTGCTGAAATACGAGCCCAGCGCACAGCTCCAAAGCAAAATGCCTACACCAAACTCTACAAAGTCAAGAAACATCAGAAGGTGTCTGGCAAGATCATAGCATGGGCATATTTTGAGGATTTAAATGTTTATGTTGTGAAAAGGGAGAAGGGAATAGAGTACTTTAGGTATCCTCATGATCTGAAGACTCTATCTGGCTTTGAGCTCTACCGACTGGCATGCTTAAATCTGTTGTATGCTGATCCTGGAAAGATGTCAGGTTGGTTTGAGGCTGCTCTAAAGAAGGAATACCACACCAGATGGGCAAACTTCAGGCCTCAACAACCGAAGAGGTACATCCGTAGGTTTGAGGTGGATCCCATATCTGGAAAGCCTGAAGTAGTGTTGAAATGGAGTCCCCCACGCATGATATCGAAGATTTCCTTACGGGAAATGCCTCAGGACTTCACTCCACATTTCAAATGGTGGTATTATGATTGGAGAACTGGTGAAGCGGTCAGGGTTCTAAATAAAGAGGGTAAAATGGAAACTATCAGGGTATTCGACCCAATGTGGCTTACCAACTTGTCAGCTGAAGATGTCTACACTTTATACAAGTGGCCACTATTCTATGACACGCAGGATATTGTACAAGCTCTCCAATTCCAGAATGTGATACGACTCTGCTTTGCGTATGAAATACACGCAGGAGTCACAACAGAGGAGAAGTACAGGAGGTTTGAAGAGCATATGAAGGATGTCAGACGTTATAGTAAACTAGGTCCAAGGGGGAGTTTGTTGATACATATGTCCCTAGTTTATGTGCTTAATGTAAAATTCTGTTATGTCTTACACATATGTAATGAATGAGTTGAATTAAATATAATATGTGGTTGATGCTTATAATGTTTAATATTTCATGGTATTATTGTGTGTTAAAGTATAATGAACTTACTATATAGGTTTGAGGTTGTTGTGCATAGTTCTTAGTCAATAATGATTGAGAAATGTGTTCAAACTAAGTCGTATGAGTCTTCATGCGAATGGACCATGCTAATGGACCATACGTACGAATATCTCATGCTAATGGATCAGTCGCACGACTGAACCAGGAGACTGAATCAGTCGTACGATTGAGACTTAAGATTGACTCAGTCGCACGACTGAACATTCAGTCGTGCGTATGAATCAATCGCATGGGTCAGTCGCACGACTGAACCATTCTAATGGTTCAGTCGCACGAATGAAGACTGCAAACCTATAACTACCACTTAATTCGTAGAAAAACGTAACTTTAGACATATACTCATAACCTAGCCGTCCAGAGCGTCCAGAAAGCCTATTTCAAGTTCATAGTTCGCATCTGATCATTTTCTACTCGTTCTTAACGTTTCTTTAATCATTAGATTGATCGGGATTGCGTTCTCACTGATTGGATCGCCAATCAAATAGGATTCCGCACTATTTGATCTGGTTTCACACATTATCAGTTAGTATTCCGTACGTACACGGTCCTGACAAGTATATCTTTGGCCAAGTGATTCTGTAATAGTCTCTTTTTTCTTCCTATTGACATTTACTTTTCTAGCTTGATTTAAACAATTAAGGAAAATTTTTTTGTCATTTGATTTGACTTTGTAATCAATGTATATATGTGTCTTTGAACATCTTGGAAACAGTTGCTGGAATTGGACCAGCCTTAGTGACACCTGAACTACACACATCTTGTTTCAAAGAGTTAGCATCAAGAGGAGATTTATTTTCAAAGAATCGAGAGTTCGTTACTTTAAGAATATAGTAATTCCTTATCTATATTGCCTTTTAAAACAAATCTATTTTTGAAATTAGTTTTCAAGTCATATGATGTTTGATTCAAAATTTTCTTGGTAAGCCTTTTGTCACTATGCATAATTCTTGCATTTAATTTTTCTTGTTTTGTTAAATGTGTTGAACACTTATTCTTAAAAATAGAAAAACTAAGCTTCTCATTAACAAATGGTGATGAATTACAATCAGGTAATAGTTTAATTACAATTCCCATTTTTGTTATTCTAAAAATCTATTTCATTATCACTTTTCTATTCTTCAACTAATCCATCTTTCTTCAAACTTTCTATATGTTTATACATAGATCTAAGCTATGATGTGGTATATGAATACATAGATCTAAACTTTATCGCTGCAACTCAATTATTAAATTCACATACCGCATCATAACTTAGATCTATGTATAACATGAAGAAATTCGTATATTTGTAAACTTTTATTGAATTTCTCTCTACCAAAACAATTTCTCTCTCTTTACAAACTTATTTTGAAAAAAAATGAATTGAAAGAAATACACATGGGGCGAATCCTTATCTTTTAGGAACATTTAGGGTTATATTTGTATTGTGCACAGCTCTTTTAACTTGATTCTTTAAATTTGTCGTTTTCAACCAAACTTGAACTTATATTTATTTTTTTTCTTTACAAAAATGTTAGGGTTTTACATACTAGTTATTAAAAAATGAAACTAATGATAAAGAAATAATAATTTTAATTGTATCTCTGGTTACTTCTAAGTAGTCTAGTCTTTTATATACACTAAAGGCTTAACTTCATTTAATTGATGTTATTGCTAAATTGCATAGTTCACATTCTACTGATCTACCCATGAATTATCTAGTAATAGATCTTTAACAACGAGCTATACGTATGCAGTAAATATCCTTAATTATAAACTAGAAATAAAGCTCACATGATGTAACAATTTTGCGATCTTTGTTCCACACATTGCGGCGGTGTAAGGCCTCGTTCCCGGGACGCTTACAGCTGACCAATCATCGCACATAAAACATATAGGTTTATTAACTTAAAGAGAACATTGTGGCGGAAACATTAAAAATGACATTCCAATTCATCATAAAAGCTTTTGCAAAATAATACATCGTTATCAAATTACAAAATACTTGTTGCATTACATCACAAAAGCATTATAATATGGATGCCATCCAAAATGAGCCGAGTAGCCGCCCCGTGCCATCCTCAGCAACCTTACCTACCAACTGGAAACACATAAAAGTCAGCGTTGTTGAGTGAGTTCTAGTTTTAATATAAAACATATTTTATCTTTCGTTTATAACCGTTCTTTACTTTCTTTCAAATCATACCAGGTTTTAAAACGTGATCACACATCGTATGTACACATAGATAATAGTTATTATGTTCATCATCGTTCATTTCGTACATTTATAATCTTTCGTTTCCATCTAGGTCCTGTCATGTGCTTAACCTCCCTCTAGAGCACCAAACAATTCATCTAGGGTTAAGCGACAAGGACCCCATACATATGGTCAATCACAAAGATTGAACCCCTGTGTGCATCCTCATGGGGTATTTAACCCGCACACAGTTGAGCTGACACCCCTCATTGGGTGTGAACCTCCATACATATGCTTAATCTCACGGATTAAGCCCTAGTGTGCATCCTTATGGGGTAGCTAACCCGCACACGGTTGAGCTAACACCCCACATTGGGTGTGAACCTCCATACATTTGCTTGCAAGCCTTTCTTACTTTCGTTCATTCATTAATGCATGCATTCTTTCATTCGTTCCTCTTTTCATTATCTTCCACTTTACGTTATATAATACTTCTCATTTCATTCATTAACATTCAACGCAAAGCCACAGAAAAATAATCATACATAAAAAGGAACATGAATATAAACATACAACATCACCATACAAGGCACCATCATACATACATAACATATCACATACATACCATCATGCATAAGCATCAATCATACATCATACATGCCCAACATATCATCTATGACCTCAAAAGTCAACTTACATGAAACCCCGGGAATCTCCCAAGTCAAAGCCTACCTTTGCCATTTTCTCCCGAGGATTTGATAATACACTAAGTTCTTCCGGGTGCATGAGCCCTATTTGGGTGTATGGACACCACTTAGTCGCATGTCCATTCCAGGCGCATGAGGACACTTAGGCGTATGGACAATATGGGCGAATGAGCACTTATGTGTATAGAGAGCTTCCATACGCATTAGCACTTAGGCGTATGGACCCTCAGTCGCATAGCCTTCAGTCGCATGACAATTCGGCCGTATGGCCTTCAGTCGCATAACCTTCAATTGCATGCCTTACAAGCGCATGAACTTCAGTCGCATGACTTCCATGCGTATGAACCTCAGTTGCATGGCACCCATGCGCATGGACCTCAGTCGCATGCCTTTTGGCCGTATGGCCTCCAGTCGCATGCCATTCGGACTCATGGCTCCAAGTCGCATGAGCCCTAGCTGGTGCAGAATGTAGTCCCCTTCGAACCCTAACTGCAGATTTCAGCCTCCAAACCCTCTCAAACCTGTTCTAAGCTCAAATCAAGCATCCTAAACCTTAGGAACACTTACCACAACACCATTCAAGCACAACACAGCCCGCAAACAAACCCTCTACCCGAATCACACACACACACACCCACATACATACGGGTTCCACACCCCAACATACCAAAAACGATTTCAAATGTGTTCCAGCCCCAAAGTCAGTTAAAAGCGTGTAAAAGAGGGGTCCTAGAACTCACATTAACAACCCCTTCGAGTAAAGCTTCACACAAACTCGCTAAACCTCAACTTTTGCACCTTGAATCCTTCAAAAACCCAAACTTGCTCTTTCTCCCTTTATCTCTCTCTCTTGAACCGAATGGAAGAGTATGGAAAGGGGGAATGGGCAGCCAAGCCCCCCTTTTATACCCACTCTTCCAAAATCTTTTCCCCTTTTGGCAAGATTGGCCCCTTAACTCGGACTTTATTTCTTTTCTTTCTTCTTCTTCTTTCTTTGACTTTAAAGAAAATAACCGGGCGTTACAAGTCCACCCCTCTTATATAGGTTTCGTCCCCGAAACCTTTTATTCCTCGAACAATTGTGGGTAATGCTATCTCATCTCTTCTTCATCTCCCACGTAGACTCCGATCCCTTTCTGTGCTTCCACTGTACACGCACAAGAGGAACCACTTTATTCCTCAAACTCTTCTCTTTACGATCTATGATCACCACTGGTTGCTCCACATAATTGAGCCGTTCATCTACCTCGATATCCTCTAGTGGTACAACCATATCCTCGTCTGCTAAACACTTTCTCAGATGAGATACATGGAATGTCGGATGAATTCCACTTAACTCCTCTAATAATTCTAGTCTATAGGTCACCTCTCCTACTCGAGCAATAATTCGGAAAGGCCCTATGTACCTCGGGCTCAACTGCCCCGCTTTCTGAACAGAATGATACCCTTCGAAGGGGAGACTTTCAACATAACTCTATCACCCACCTAGAACTCAATCGGTCTATGTCGTTTATCAGCATACGACTTCTGTCTATCTTTGGCTGCCTTCATAAAGGCTTTGATCCTTTCTAGCTTCTCACTCGTAGTCTCGATCACCTCGACGCTCCCCAACTCCTTCTGACCGATGTCACCCTAACAAACAGAAGTTTTACATATCCTACCGTATAGCATCTCATAAGAAGGCATACCAATACTGGCATGATAACTGTTGTTATATGAGAACTCAGCTAACGGTAAGTGGTCATCCCAACTTCCTCCAAAATCAATGACGCATGCCCGAAGCATATCCTCCAGCGTCTGAATCGTCCTTTCCGATTGACTATCAATCTGAAGATGATAAGTCGTGCTAATATGTAACCTCGTCCCTATCGTATCATGGAATTTCTTCCAAAATTTAGATGTCAACCGGGTGTCACGATCAGACACAATAGACACCGGCACACCATGAAGAGTTACAAATCTCCTTAATGAACAAATCTGCCAACCTCTCAGACGAATATGTCTCGCGGATCGGTAGGAAGTGAGCACTCTTTGTCAAACGATCAACAATCACCCATATAGCATCGTACCCTCGCGCGGTACGCGGCAGCTTCATAATAAAATCCATGGTGATGTGCTCCCACTTCCACTCCGGTATATCCAAAGGTTGGATCTTCCCATACGGCTTTTGATGCTCGGCCTTCACTTGTAAGCAAGTAAGGCATTTACTCACATACTCCACCACATCACGCTTCATACCCGGCCACCAATAATCTTTTCTTCGTGTCTTGATATATCTTTGTAGCACCGGGATGAATAGAGTACCAAGTCTTGTGAGCTTCATCCATGATCTTCACCCGTAGATCCCCAAAACAAGGAATCCACATTCGCCGAATCGGGTTCTAACACCGAGTGTGTTTTTACCCAATTCCGCAACCAGACCTCTCATTCTTTTAGAGTTAAGATGATCTTCTTTCAATGCCTCATCCTGAAACTCCTTAACCTGCTTTATCACATCCGAGGTCATGATCAACTAGTAAGCTTTTACCCAAATCGGCTCGGGTCTCTCTTTTCGGCTAAGGGCATCCGCCACAACGTTGGCTTTGCCCGGATGGTAATGGATCTCGCAATCATAGTCTTTTATGAGCTCCAACCATCTCATTTGCCTCATGTTCAAATCCTTCTGCTCGAAGAAGTACTTCAAGCTCTTGTGGTCAGTGAATATGGTGCACTTCATCCCATACAGGTAGTGCCTCAAAATCTTTAACGCAAAGACCACGGCTACTAGCTCCAAATCATGAGTAGGATAGTTAACCTCATGAACCTTCAACTGTCGGTATGCATAGGCTATAACCTTTCCTCTCTGCATTAACACACATCCTAACCCCGAGTAGGAAGCATCTGAATAAACCACCAAATCTTCACTTCCATCGGGTAACGACAAAACAGGAGCTTGAGTCAACCTCGTCTTTAGTTCCTCAAACGCCTTCTCTTGAGCTTGACCCCATACAAACTTTACCTCCTTCCGGGTCAACTTAGTCAACGGAGAAGCTATCTTAGAGAAGTCTTGAATGAATCTTCGGTAATAACCCGCCAAACCCAAGAAACTACGAATCTCGGATGGCGTCTTTGGAGACTTCCATTGCATCACCACCTCCACCTTTGCCGGGTCCACCATAATACCTTCGGGATTCACCACGTGACCCAAGAACTAAACTTCACGTAGCTAGAATGCGCACTTGGAGAACTTAGCATACAACTTCTCCCTTCTCAACGCTTCCAATACCTCTCGAATGTGACCGGCATGCTCATTCTCGCTCCTCGAATAGATCAGGATATCATCAATAAACACGATCACTGATTTATCCAACACCGGCCAACAAACTCGATTCATCAAGTCCATAAAAGCAGCTGGCGCGTTGGTCAAACCAAATGACATAACGAGAAACTCATAGTGACCATAACGCGTGCGAAAAGCTGTTTTAGGAATATCCTGCTCTTTCACCTTCAGCTGATGGTAGCCCGATCGAAGATCTATCCTTGAGAACCAACTGGCACCTTGAAGCTGATCAAACAAATCATCAATTCTCGGTAACGGGTATCGATTCTTTATTGTCAGCTTATTCAACTCACGGTATTCGATACACATCCTCATGCTATCGTCTTTCTTCTTCACGAATAAGACCGGAGTACCCTAAGGAGAGATACTCGGTCTAATGAACCCCTTATCAAGCAGCTCTTGTAATTGCTCCATCAACTCCTTCATCTCCGTCGAAGCCAACCGATACGGTGCCTTGGCAATAGGTTGGGCACCAAGTATCAAATCAATCTGAAACTCGATCTCACGGTCAGGTGGCACTCCTGGTAAATCTTCGGGAAATACATCTGGAAAGTCACACACAACCGGTACATCGGACAGTTGTGGTGTTGGCGTATCCACATCCTTTACATAGGCCAAGTAGGCACCACATCCACGCCTCATACACTTTCCCGCCACCACCATTGAAATCACTTTCGGAATCATAGTGACCCGATCACCATAAACCGTCACCGAACTCCCGTCAGGCGCAGTCAAACAAATCATCTTCTTGTGACACACAATGTTCGCCTCGTAGTCCACTAACCAATCCATCCCAAGAACTACATCGAAACCACCTAAGGTCATCATGAATGGTCTAACAGGAAACTTGTGACCTTCTAATTCCACGTCACAGCCTTCTATCATCTCAGAAATCCTGGTAGACTTACCTATGGTAGTTTCTACATCAAAGGGCGCATCAACTCTCCTACTACTAATAGGCAGTTTAGCGCAGAAAGCAGCAGAAATAAAACTTTTACCGGCACCAGAATCAAACAACACAGAGGCTAAAGTTTGGTTTACTAGAAACGTACCTGACACAACATCAGGGTCTGTCCTAGCCTCCTCCTGCGTCATCGTAAACGCTCGGGCGCTCGCCCTCTGTCCTTCCCCTCCAGCCTTCTTCACTCCTGACCCTTCAGCCCTCGGCTTCTTGCAGTCCCTACTCATATGACCACTTTCCCCACAGTTAAAACATCTGGGTGCATGACAGTTTCCTTGCTATTTGACCAGGCTTCCCACACTTGAAGCAGATGTTGATCCCCATTTGCATTCTCTCGAATGCTCCTTCCCGCATTTGCCACACCTCTTCAATCCTGCACCAGGTGTTACCACACGACGGTCATCCACCAGTGCCTTCTTATCACTCGTCGAGGCACCACCCCGACCAAATCTTTTCCCATTCCAATTCCGGTCGCCACCACCCTTCTTGATCACCTCAGTCACCACCACCTCTCGCTCATCATATAATCTACCCGCCAAATCAACCGCCGACCTGAACGTGCTTGGCCGGGCAACGATCATGTGCCTGCGAATATCCGCTGGCAAGCCCTAAATGTACCTCTTGATCTTTAGCGATAGAGGCGTCACTTGATCCGGCACCAGCCGTACCATCTCATTAAACTTGGTGGTGTATTGTTGATGTGTCATTGTTCCCGCTTCCAGCTGCAGAAACTCCCTTTCCACCTTATCCATTTCCCTATGAGGACAGAACTCCTCGATCACCAACTTTTTCAACTCAGACCACCTCATTCTCCCAATTTCCCGACTACCCTCAGCTTGGACAATATTGTCCCACCAACACAAAGCCGAGCCGACTACCCCGACTACCCTCGATTACCAACTCTTTCAACTCAGACCACCTCTTCTCGGCACTCGCTGATGTTCAGAACAGCTTCCATTTCCCTCACCCACCGGTGAGCAGCAGCAGCAGTGCCGTTACCATCAAAAGTAGGGGGCTTACACCTTTGAAATGCCCCGTAGTTACAGCCTCGTGCCGCCTCCAGCGCAGGCTCTTCTTCCTCTTCTTCATCATCGGAGAGAACCGTTTCGGTCTCCGGCCCCTCCTGTCCTCCCGCGGACCTGTTCCTTTCTTTCCTTTCCCCTTCCCTTACAGCCTTAATTACTTTAGTCACCACATACGGTAAGACCGTCTGCATGACTTGATGAACTTCTTCCATAACAACCTCCTTTACTGAGGCTCTCAAATTGGCGCTCTCATCTCCGCCCTCCGGATGAGGGGTCTCGGGTTCTTCAGGAACCACCTTTTCGACTCTAGGTCTTCCTCTTTTAGGTCGCGGTTCAGCACCACTTCCGCCACAACCTCCACCACGCGAAGCCTTAGATGATCTACCACCGGCCATCCTCTAACACACTGAAAGATTCAAACACTAACACGGTCATTCAAGGGAACAGCTCAGTTTATGTCAAGTATAGTAAGTCCCTAATTACAATGCCCAATTGTGATTAGTCACTTACTTTACTCTTCATACCCCGAGCATTACCTATCCTGACTACATCAGTATCTAAATCTACAAGCAGTACAAAAACCACATAACATGCGCACATAATACCGATTATCATTAAGAAAATACCTGATAGCACACAGCTACTCAGATTGGCATCCCTTCCCTTTCCGTCCCATTTTTACTTTAAGTTAAGGTTTATTTTGAAAAGTAAGTTGTTTCACCTAAACTTTGGCTCTGATACCAGCTTGTAAGGCCCCGTTCCCGGGACACTTAGAGCTGGCCAATCATCACACATAAAACATATAGGTTTATTAACTTAAAGAGAACATTGTAGCGGAAACATTAAAAACGACATTCCATTTCATCATAAAAGCTTTTACAAAATAATACATCATTATCAAATTACAAAATACTTGTTGCATTACATCACAAAAGCATTATAATATGGATGCCATCCAAAATGAGCCCAGTAGCCGCCCCGTGCCATCCTCAGCAACCTTACCTGCCAACTGGAAACACATAAAAGTTAGCGTTGCTGAGTGAGTTCTAGTTTTAATATAAAACATACTTTATCTTTCGTTTAAAACTGTTCTTTACTTTCTTTCAAATCATACCAGGTTTTACAACGTGATCACACATTGTACGTACACATAAATAATAGTTATTATCTTCATCATCGTTCATTTCGTACATTTATAATCTTTCGTTTCCATCTAGGTCCTGTCATGTGCTTAATCCCCCTCTAGAGCACCAAGCAATTCATCTAGGGTTAAGCGACAAGGACCCCATACATATGGATAATCACAAAGATTGAACCCCTGTGTGCATCCTCATGGGGTATTTAACCCGCACATAGTTGAGCTGACACCCCTCATTGGGTGTGAACCTCCATACATATGCTTAATCTCACGGATTAAGCCCCAGTGTGCATCCTCATGGGGTAGCTAACCCGCACACAGTTGAGCTAACACCCCGCATCAGGTGTGAACCTCCATACATTTGCTTGCAAGCCTTTCTTACTTTTGTACATTCATTAATGCATGCATTCTTTCTTTCGTTCCTCTTTTCATTATCTTCCACTTTACGTTATATAATACTTTTCATTTCATTCATTAACATTCAACGCAAAGCTGATAGGATCGGATAAATTAGATTTGAATTTTGCAGCGGAATATAACACAATAACATCGAATTCAAGCAAGAAAGTAATGAATATGCAAACAGTCAATCACAATTATAGAGAGAATATTTCTGTTAAAGGAATGTTTTCATTCACGCGTAATGCTTCAGTTAGAATACAGCTAGGTCAACATCCCTTATATAGAGTAATGTGACGTCTGCTGATGTCACTTGATAGTGACATCTAATAGAATTATACAAAACAACTGACATAATGCAAACTACTGAAATGTTCTCAACAACTGATCACATCTCAGAGAATGCTAAGTACATAAAACTACTGACTTAAAACTACTGAAACAATAAACTACTGAAAGGTAAAATTACAAGTACTGAAAAGGAAAAACCATCACAACTACTGAAGTTAACAACTTCAGCCGTTGTGACAACTACTGATCACTCTAGTCTTCAGTCTTTGTCTTCAGTACTTCACTTTCAGACTTTGTCTTCAGACCTTTGTAATCAGCTGATGTCTTCAGCTGTTGTGATCTTCTTCAGCAGTTGTAATGTGTGTGGGACTTAGAGGTTTTTCTGATCAGGCTCATTGGTTCTTTTGGTCCAACAAACTCCCCTGAACCAATGCAGCCAAAACCTCTAACTTTATTGATGATCCCACTTATTCTTTGGCAGAAATACTCTCTTGATCAGCTTCAGAGGTAAACAAATAATCATAGGCCGGGAAAAGGTTTCTAATATTTTGATTGGCTAAGTATGGAAGGGAACTCTGTCTTGGGGAAACTGGACACAGAGTCTTGTCCCAACCATGAAACCTATTTCCCGTTGATGAGTCTGTAAGACTCCCTTGCATAGGCCTCAAGGAGAACAACTTGTTCCTCCTTGGTGAGTTCTTCAGCTTCTCCCTCAAAGAAGAATTCAGGCCCATAGTATTCAGACAAATACCTTATTGTCTTCCCATTCTTCAACTCAACAGTTGTTATCTCTCTGTAAGCAAATTCATCTGGATGAGAGCCTTCAAGCAGCAACTGGAGTTCACTCTTTTGAAGATCTTCAAGTCTTTTGTATAACAACCCCTTCTTGATTATTTTGTTCTCAAGAATAGACATAGGGGTTGATTTTGAGGTGTGTGCTCTCTTGAATTCTTCAATAATTTCCCAGGGTGAGACTACCATGGCCAACATAATTGCAGCATTCAAAGTCTTTCTTACTTGGTCATGATATCTACTTGGTAAGTTTTTCTTGTGTATTCTGGAACTTACCCTGGGGTCTTGCCAAATCCTCACTCTTTCTCTTTGATGTTGAAAGGTATGTCTAAGAGTGTACAGCCTCTGAGCTTGTTTCTTCATTGCTTGAATGGATGAGGACTGAGGGAAGTCCTTGTCAACCATTTTAAGAAATTGCTCATTATGCTACTTCTGCTGTTCTTCTTCTTCAATCTTGACTTTAACCATTTGCCTTTGAGTTTTAGGAGTTATAGTTTGTGATTGACTCCTAGGCTTAAGTTTCTTCCTTTCAAGAATAGCAGATATTGGCAGATTATCCTCTTCATCCTCTTCTTCTTCTTCTTCCATCCTTAGCAGCCTTCTTTTTCTTTTAGGTGCATCACTAGTGGTAGATTGAATGGGTTTCTTAGGTAAAGGGGTTGGTTTAGAGGGTTGTGAGGTTGATTGTTTTGAGGATTGTGAGGGTAATTGTTTTGGAGGTTGAGAGGTTGGTTGTTTTGAGGGTTTTGAGATTGTTTGTTTTGGTTGTGATGTTGGCTTTGAAGGTTGTTTTGGTAAAGGAGATTTTAAGGGCTGCTCTATCATTTTATTGGTGAGGGTGGCTTTGGATAACTTAGCCATGTCAGATCTCTTCCCAGCACCAGCTTCATCCAGAGCTTCAATGATTAAGCCTTTGTTGAAGCTTTCAGATGAGCATATTTTGGTGGTTATCTCCAAAATGCTATCTCTGGACCATGACTTGATCTCAATGATAGGTCTTCCCAAGTGTTTGGATAGGAATCTGATCATAGCCTCCAATCTCTCCCTTTCTTCTTCATTGCAGCTTGCCCATCGATTCTCAATCTCCTGAATCTCAAGTCTTCTGATCTCAGAATCAAGTTTGGCAGTATCAAATCCTTGCCTGAAGAGCTGATCAATGATCATGTCCATGGATCTGCTATGTTGCTCATCAGCTTCTTTGATCATCTCATCCAACCTCTTCTCATCCTCAGTTTATTCACCAACACTCTTCTTTCTTTTGTAGGTAATGATCTCTTTGCCTTTATTTTCCTCCTTAGCTTCTTCCTCTTCAACTCTTTTCCTATTATCATCTTTCACTGACTTACACTCCCCCTTTTTGGTTGCATTGGGTTCAGGGGTTTGAATGTCAGAAAGTTGCTTTGACACAGCATCAGCCACAAGAGTTTTAAGATCTGAGGAGATCCTCTCATCAATGGTTTGATGGACAATAGTAGTGATGATGGGAGTGATGAGAGGTAAGGAGGATTTGAAAGCAGCAGCCATTTGCTCAGAGGGGTTCTCTCCCTGAGAAATGGTGCTTGAAACAGAGGTTGGTGGCTTAGTTGATTTGAGTGGCTCAGTGTTTGGTAAAGCTTCAACAAAAGCTGCCATCTGTGGGTTAATTGGGGTAGATGGACTTGATTCCTGAGACATGTTGGTAAGCAGTTCTTTTAATCTGCAAACCTCAGTCTCAAGAATGGTGTTTTGGGCTAAGACTTCAAGGAAAAAGCCCAGGTCATCATCAGTATAAGCTGAATCAGCTGACCTCCTGAGTGAATCAGGATGAACATGTGCTGAGTGTAAATCAGTAATCACATGTGCCCCTTTGTCTTGCAACTGGAGACTTCCTGCCTCAGGAGCAAGTCCTTCATTGGCAGTTGCCTCTGGTGAGGTCTTAGAGATGATACCTGCTTCATCCTGTTCATGTGTTGAAACAGGGGAAGAGGTAGCCTCACCAGATGTTCTAGTCTCCACATCTACACTAGGAGATTGAACTTCATAATCCCTTTGCTGTGGGTTGACAACTACATTAGGATCCTCTCCCTCAGCTGTTGAGGTTTTCCCAGTGTTAGCAGGTTTCAGGGGAGGGGTAGAGGAATGTAGTTGAGTCAGCACTTGTGCAATGACTGCAATTGGGCTAGTAGGGGTGGTATCAGTGGGAGATGGAGGTGAAAAGGTTTGCACCTGGGGAGAGTGGTGCTCTTCAATGGCAATCTTCTCAAGTGAGATAGATTCCAGTAATGTGGTTTCCCCAATGTTGGTTGCATCAGGATCCTGTTGAGAGGATACCTGAGCGGTTTCAGCTGGTGGAGTCATTGAAACTACAAGGGGATTAAGGCTTGTAGTTTCATCCTGCGTTTGTGCTGCAGGGGCATCATCAGGGGACTCAACTCCCTGAGTAGCCTTTTTGGTTTTCTTTGGTTTTGGTTTGGAGGGGACTTTAGATTTGGAGGTGGAGGCTGTGGGTTCCTTCTGCTTGGGTTTGAGCAGTTTGGCAGCCTCTTTGAGTTGTGGGTTTGAGTTGTGCCTGGAGTATACCTCTGGCAAAACCACCAGAGCAGGGACTCCAAGGCCAACAAGGCCATCAGATTTTAATTGATTTAAAATTATAGCCATAAGAAACCTTGGATATAATATCCATCTATTTGCCACAGGTTTCATTGCCAAATCTTTCAATTCCAAAAAGATAATATCAGAAAAATTTAGATTTTGATGTTCAAGGATAGAGTATAATACCTGTTGCCATCTGGAGGACATTTGATCCCATGAGGATGTTTTGGGAGCAAGACAGACATTAATCATGTGGAAAATGAGTCGCTCAGCATCATTAAAGTGCTTCTTCAGAATGGTAGTAGCACTTAGGTCACCCTCATAACCATGATTAGCAAAAGATAGATCAATGGTGCCTTTGGGGTATTTGGTGGGATAGGTGGCATCATTCAGGTCTAGGGTTTGACGAATGATCTCAGGAGTGATGACCACCCATTTCTGGTTGACAAACGACTGGAGAGTGATGGTGTCATCATTCTCAGCAGTATGAACAGTGACATTTGTCCAGAATTGGCACAGGGTATCAGGGTAGATGGTAGGATTTAAGAGAAAGGTTGTGCGGTATTGGGAATCAACCATCAAATCTATGGCAGCATCAAACTTGTTCCAAAAGGGTGATTTGGTAAGGTGAGCGACACAGTTGTGTCGAGGTTTGATTTGCATGGTCGCCATTAATGGAAGATGAACGTTTGGAAAGTGGGTTATGAAAAGTTTGAAGTTAGGGTTAGGTATATATAGGTTATGAAACGGCTGAGAGAAAACAACTGAAAGTGTTGGTGTTAGTCATCAGGTGTTAGAAAACAACTGAAGACATTGTTTTAACTTTCAGATTTTGTAAACAACTGAAGACTTGGTGTTAGTCATCAGTAGTTGTAAAACTACTGAAGACTTGGTTTTGGCTTCAGTTGTTTGGAAATGAAACAGTAGTTGTCGTCAATTCACAAAGTTCAGCTGTTTTAATGACCTTAATACTTACTCATCAGATCATCTGATTTTCAGATGTTTCATTGGTCATCAGTACTTATTTATTATGAAAGAAATCATTAGTTTGAACTACATCAGTACTTTCTAACAAATGAAGTACTTCAGTACTTTTAAGTAATTTAGTCTTTAGTAGTTAGAAAACTACTGAAGATAAAATGATTTATCAGTACTTATTTTTGACAAAAGTATACTAATACTCATCAGTATTTATTGACTAAGAGCATCAGTAGTTGTCAAATTATTCTAGTTGCAGCATACCAAGCCTGAGTACAAGATTATAAAAAGTTGCACTATCCAAAGGCTTAGTAAATATATCTGCAAGCTCATCAGCACTAGCACAAACTTTGGATCAATCAGACCTTTTTCATAGCAGTCCCTGATGAAATGATGTCTGATCTCAATATGTTTGGTCCTAGAATGCTGGACAGGATTCTTAACAATACAAAGAGCTGAAGCACTATCCATTAATAATGGAGTCTTAGTCTCTGTAATGTCATAATCCAATAACTGATTTTGAAGCCAGAGTACCTGAGATGTACAGCTTGCAGCTGCAATATACTTTGCTTCAGCTGTGGATGTAGCAACTGAAGTTTGTTTCTTACTCTGCCAAGAAACCAAACAGTTGCCTAGAAATTGGCATCCACCAGAAGTTGATTTTCTGGTTAACTTACACCCTGCATAGTCACTATCAGAGAAAGCAACCAATTTACAAGAGTGCCCAGTGGAATACCATAGTCCTAGAGATTGAGTTCCTTGCAAATATCTAAAGATCCTCTTGACTGCAATCATATGGGAATCCTTAGGAGCAGCCTGAAATCTTGCACAGACACAAGTTGCAAACATAATATCTGGTCTAGAAGCTGTTAGGTACATCAAGGAACCAATCATACATCTGTAAAGAGTTTCATCAACTGCTTTACCTTTTTGATCAGCATCCAGTTGTGTGTTGCTGCACATGGGAGTAGAACAGGGTTTACAGTTTTGTAAATCAAACTTGGTTAACAAATCTTTTGTGTATTTTGACTGATGAATGAAAGTTCCATCAGTCAGTTGTTTGATTTGCAAACCCAGAAAGAACTGTAATTCTCCCATTGCACTCATTTCAAACTTTTGTTGCATCAATTTTGTAAATGCATCACACAACTGTGGATCAGATGATGCAAAAATAATGTCATCAACATAAATTTGAACAAGGAGCTTATGCATGCCTGCTTTCTTTATAAACAAAGTTTTATCTATGGAGCCTCGAGTGAAATTATGTTGAAGAAGAAAGTTAGATAATGTTTCATACCAGGCTCTGGGTGCTTGTTTCAACCCATAAAGAGCCTTATCAAGCTTATACACCCAATCAGGGTGTTTATGATCTTCAAAACCTGGTGGTTGACATACATAAACTTCTTCTTTTATTTTACCATATAAAAATGCACTTTTGACATCCATTTGAAAAACTTTAAGGTTATGAAAAGCAGCATAAGCTAAAAACAATCTAATTGCCTCCAGTCTGGCTACAGGGGCAAAGGTTTCATCATAATCAATACCTTCTTCTTGTGAAAACCCCTGTACAACCAGTCTGGCCTTGTTCTTAACAATTTGGCTTTTTTCATCAGTTTTATTCCTAAACACCCATTTAGTGCCTATTGCACACTTACCTTGGGGTAGAGGAACCAGTTCCCACACTTGCTGTTTTTGAAATTGAAGAAGCTCAAGCTGCATGGCTTCAACCCATCCATTGTCCCTTAAGGCCACATGATAATTCTTTGGCTCTTACTGACTGATGAAGAGAGCATAGAGACAGAAATTGGACAATTGACTTCTTGTTGAAACACCAGCATGAATATCACCAATGATCTGGGACATGGGATGATTCTTCAATTCTTGATATGCAATAATATCTGTGCAAGTGTTTCTAGGAGATTCAGCAGCAACAGATGTTGATTCAGACTCTTGAAACCTAGACTGAGATGGCAGTTCAAATGAAGTAGAGGATTCAGAGATTTCATCAGCATTTGTTGTGGATGGAGCTGCTGAGGCTACAGGAACATCAAGTGTAGTAGAAATAGGCAGATGATCACTACAACTTGCATTTGTATCATCAGATGGAGAGGATGGAACTTCAGAAACAACAACAGGTGGAGGTTGATATGGAACATATTGCAGTATGTCCAAGTCAAACATCTCAACAGGGTTTTGAGGAATCTTGTCTTTTGGAGATTCATTAAACTTGACATGTAAAGTTTCTTCAACAATCTTTGTTCTGCAATTGAAAACTCTGTATGCCTTGCAAGTAGATGAATACCCAACAAAATACCCTGCATCCACCTTGGATTCAAACTTCTGAAGTATAACATGGACACCCAAATGCTCTAAAGAATGAGATCAAAGGGGCCAAATGATGTAAGATCTCATAAGGAGTCTTCATCAACCTCTGATTCACTAATACTCTATTCTGAACATAGCAAGCTGTGTTGACAGCTTCAGCCCAAAAGGTTAGTGGCAAACCTGAGTCAGCCAACATTGTCCTTGCGGCTTCAATAAGGGTCCTGTTCTTTCTCTCCACCACTCCATTTTGCTCAGGAGTTCTTTGAATACTATATTGTCTTTTGATTCCCTTAGACAAATAGAATTCATCAAGAGTGTGATTCCTAAACTCTGTCCCATTATCACTTCTCACACATTTGACTGGAAGTGAATGTTGCTTTTCCATATGTAACATAAAATAGATGATACTTTGAGCAGCCTCATCCTTGGAATGCAAGAAGAAAGTCCATACATATCTGGAATAATCATCCCCAATTACCAGACAGTACTTTTTCTTTGCCATGCTCATTACTCTCACAGGACCAAAGAGATCCATATGCAGTAATTGCAAGCAGGCATTGGACTTAGGTTCTTTTATAGGAGGGAATGAAGCTTTGTGTTGCTTTCCTTTTAAGCAAGCTGGACAGTTATCATCACACTTGAACTCCTTCAATGGCAAACCTCTCACTAAACCATGATGAATGAGCTGATTCATATTCTTAAGATTCACATGACCAAGCCTTCTATGCCATAGTTCAGATCTTGACGAGAGGCTTTGGAGAACAGGCATGGATGGCCTTTTAGATCAATTTTCTTTGATAGATCTAAAGCATATACTCTTCCAATCCTGTTAGCCTTCAGGAGAGTATATTCATCCAATATCTTGTCAATCTTGTGCATAACTTTGGAAGATAGAATCCTACAATTTTGACTTGTGAAAAGTGCAACATGCCCTTTATCACACATTTGACTGACACTCAAAAGATTGTATTTGAGGTTCTCCACATGGTTAACATCATCAAATCTTATCTCCCCATTTGAGACAAAACCCTTCCCAATGATGTAACCCTTGGCATCTTCCAAAAGAAACAAATCCCTTCTTCCTTTAGGAAAAGTCATGAAGAAGAGAGCTGCTCCCTGTCATATGCATGGATCCTCCACTGTCCACATACCAGATGCTTCTTTGGCATGTTGAAGAACCCTGCATTTATCACAAACATTAGTTAGCCTTTGAGACCCAAACCTTTTTGGTTTTGGGTCTGTTTTCATCAACAGATGTGAAACTAACAGATTGTGCATGATTAACAGCTTTTGAGGATGTAGATGGTGCTGAAAAGGATTCCTTGGATTTTGGCTTAGGTGTCCTTTTCAGTGGTTTAATCACAGAAACATCTAATTGGTTAACTCTCCCCAATAGATGTTGAACCATCATCACAAGTTGTGTCTGATTGGTTGTTAGAGTTTTCAACTCAGTTGACACATCAGTACTTGTAGATAATTTGTTCTTGTGATTCACTACATCCTTCTTTTGAAAAGGCACAGACTTAGGCTGAGTTTTTAATATTCCATGAGGAATAATTTCAGCTGTTGTTTGACAAACCCCTTCCTTCTTTGTGACTTTTTAAGAAAGCTTAGGTTTATCAGAATGAGATGATTGTGGTACAAACTTGGTTTGAAATTCATTTTTTATTTTATGCATTTCCTTCTTAATGATTTTCTCTTTATTGAATTTTAAACCCTTGTTATACCAGCATTCATCAGTAAGATGATTGAACAAACCACATATTTCACATGGCTTTCTTTTCATTTTTTCTTGATCAACTGCTGAAGTTGATGAAACTACTGAAGCTTTGTTCTTCAGTACTTTCTTCCTTTCAGTACTTTTGGGAAGGACTGAAGGATTTTCAACAACTGAAGATTTCTTCTTCAGAGGTTTTCTATCAGTACTTTTTAGAATCCTGATAGATTCTTCAGCAGTTGTCAAGGAATGCTTGTTTTCCTCTGATTTGAAATGCTCTTCAGGTGTTGTGTTTTGCCCTTCAGTACTTTGAGTACCTTTTGGAACAACACCTGAATTTCTCAGCCTCTTCTTGATCAAGTGTTTCGAAGTAGTGGGACCATCAGTAATTTGATTAACTGAGGTACTCACACTATCTTCATCCTCAGATTTTGAATTATCATTTGAGGATGAAACACCTGATGATGTGGTTTGGGAATGACAGTCAACCTCAGATTTTACTTCTAACTTGGGAGTAAAATCTGTGGGAGGTATGGTATGATTATACCCAATCCCAAACTTCACATTGGAAGCAGTTTGCTTACTGAGAAGCATTTCAAATCTCTTGCATGATGTTACCCAGCGTTCACAATCAACTTGGGTAGTTGCAAGTGTTTCTTTGAGATTCTTGTGATTTTCTAGAATGACCTCTACCTTTGCTTTTTCATCAGTAATTTGACACTTAAGTTTATAAATCTCCTCATCTTTCTCTTTTAAAACAGACTCAAACTCAGCTTTTCTTTTGGAAATTGCTTTTTCTAGGTCAAGGTTTTGATTAATTTGCTTCCCTAATAGAAACAAAAGCAGCTATGCATGATTCAGAACATAACTTGGCCTTAGCCTCAGAAGATACCTGTGGTACATGTGATGATGAAGGATTTTCATCAGTAGATTCCAGGGCCATTAAAGCAAGATTTCCAAAAGGGTTTTCACCACCATGTTGACCAGCACCAGCAAATTGTTCAGAATAACCAAAGACATCATCTTGTAAGCTGCTCCAGTCAACAACCTCAGGGTGAAAAAGCTCTGATGAGATTGAGATTTAGATTGCTGATTTGTTTGAGATGGCTGAGGATCAGGTAGAGCATGTGGTTGTTGAGCCATGGGTACAGAAACTTGACCAGACTGAGGCATGTAAAAACATGGATAAGGATATGGCATTGGGCTTTGAGGGACAAAATATGCAAGAGATGATTGATGTTGTGAATGATGATCAGAACTGGTAGAATGTTGCCCTTTGGATTGTGAGCTATTGCTTGGAAAAGTCACAAAGGGTGCAGATGAGTTAGATCCAGATGATCTACACTCTCTAGCAAAATGTCCAAGTCTATGGCACTTGTGACATCTCAACTTACTCTTGTCAAAACCAACCTTGGTTTTGCCAGAGAGACTAGGGAATTTTCTACCTGTTCTTTTATAAAACTTTTGAGATCTGATATTAATCAATGCCATTTGGCTCAGAATATCCATCTCTTCCAGATCATCATCAGCAATTCCTTTCAAATCATCCATCATAAAACACAAATTATTAACATTAAAACCTGAGTTTCCCTCAACTCCAACAAAAGCATGATTTCCACTGTTTGAAGATAAATCAATATGCTCATCATATGAACTTTCAGATGAAGCATATTCAGACTCATGACCAACCAGAGCAGTGTTACCTGGTACAAAGTCATCAGTGAGCTTTCCAGATGCAGATAGTTTCCTTTTCTGTTCTATCTCTCTCTCAAATGTTAAGAGTTTCCCATGAAGTTGGGTAAGAGATAGAGTATCCAGATTTGCACTAGAGCGTAGGACAATGGTGTAAGTGTCCCATCTCTCAGGCAGGGATCTGAGGAATCTGTTATTCATCTGGCTGTTTGTGTATTCATGTTGAACCATTTTTAGCTCAGAGATCAAACATGAAAACCGCTCAAACTATTGAGTCAATGTCTTACCCTTCCTATGAGAGAATGTCTCATATTGCTGGGCATGGATTTCTCTGTTGTTTGCTAAGACCTCATCAGTTCCTCCAAATTGTTCCTTCAGAGCAACCCAGAGATCATAAGCAGTGATGCATAAGCCCAGAATAGATTTCATTAGGCAGTGCCATGGCCAGAATTCCATGGGCTTTAGCATCAATCTCAAACAGTTTTAAATCCTCATCAGAATATTGTTCCTTCTTTTTAGGAACCATCTCATTGGTTTCAGGATTACTCACCATAGGCTTGTATGGTCCATGAACCACAGACTTCCAACAACCTGAACTGTTAACAGACAGGTGATGGAGCATTCGGCGTTGCCATATGTTATACTCACTCCTAACAAGCATTGGAGGCTTAGTTGAGGAGCCAGTATTGTGAGGATCATTGATTGAAGTAGTCATTTTCACTAATTCAATCGAATTCAATGAGATTAAAATCA
Organism: Flaveria ramosissima; assembly: GCA_025215565.1. Classification (NCBI taxonomy): domain Eukaryota; kingdom Viridiplantae; phylum Streptophyta; class Magnoliopsida; order Asterales; family Asteraceae; genus Flaveria; species Flaveria ramosissima. The sequence continues at coordinate 21,932,836 of CM046036.1, read as the reverse complement.
GTCTAGTTAGAAAACTCAACAACACAATTAGAAAACACAATTAAAAACTCAATTAATTAACCGAAAGCAACAGAAAATCAATCTCTATAATCAATTCTTGCAAAAATGCTAATTCGATCAACCTTCGCTATCAAAAGAGCAGTTTCAATGATCAATTGTTAGATCGATCAATGATTAACCAACTCTGATACCATTTGATAGGATCGGATCAATTAGATTTGAATTTTGCAGCGGAATATAACACAATAAGATCGAATTCAAGCAAGAAAGTAATGAATATGCAAACACTCAATCACAATTATAGAGAGAATATTTCTGTTAAAAAATGTTTTCATTCACGCGTAATGCTTCAGTTAGAATACAGCTAGGTCAACATCCCTTATATAGAGGAATGTGACGTCTGCTGATGTCACTTGATAGTGACATCTAACAGAATTATACAAAACAACTGAAATAATGCAAACTACTGAAATGTTCTCAACAACTGATCACATCTCAGAGAATGCTAAGTACATAAAACTACTGACTTAAAACTACTGAAACAATAAACTTCTGAAAGGTAAAATTACAAGTACTGAAAAGGAAAAACCATCACAACTACTGAAGTTAACAACATCAGCCGTTGTGACAACTACTGATCACTCTAGTCTTCAGTCTTTGTCTTCAGTACTTCACTTTCAGACTTTGTCTTCAGACCTTTGTAATCAGCTGATGTCTTCAGCTGTTGTGATCTTCTTCAGCAGTTGTAATGTCTGTGGGACTTAGAGATTTTTCTGATCAGGCTCATTGGTTCTTTTGGTCCAACAAAAGCCAAGGAAAAATAATCATACATAACAAGGAACATGAATATAAACATACAACATCACCATACAAGGCACCATCATACATACATAACATACCACATACATACCATCATGCATAAGCATCAATCATACATCATACATGCCCAACATATCATCTAGACCTCAAAAGTCAACTTACATAAACCCCCGGGAATATCCCAAGTCAAAGCCTACCTTTGCCCTTTTCTCCTAAGGATTTGATAATACACAAAGTTCTTCCGGGTGCATGAGCCCTATTTGGGCGTATGGACACCACTCAGTCGTATGGCCATTCCAAGCGCATGAGGACACTTACGTGTATGGACACTATAGGCGAATGAGCACTTATGCGTATGGAGAGCTTCCATACGCATGAGCACTTAGGCGTATGGACCCTCAGTCGCATAGCCTTCAGTCGCATGACTATTCGGCCGTATGGCCTTCAGTTGCATAACCTTCAATCGTATGCCTTACAGGTGCATGAACTTCAGTCACATTGTAACATCTCATATTTTCCCGTTAGTGTAAAGTTACCATCGTTTGTTCGTGTAAGGACTATTTATGTTAATTATGAAAGTTTATGGATTTCTTATGCTTAACTTTTAATATGTCTTTAATTATTAATGAAAAGTTAAGGATTGGATAATGGTAATAATTATAATAATAATAATAATAATAATAATAATAATAAAAATAATAATAGTAATAACAATAATAATAATAACAATACTTATAAGCTATAATAAGATTATGTGTAATAATAATCTATGGGGGTTATTAAAACTTGCTAATGCTTAAAACATAAGGTTAATTGAGTTTTGGGGGTTTTATTTGCAAAATTAGAAACTTTCATTAACATGTTTATACATAAAATGATAAATAATAAATTAGAGGGACCATTTGTGTAACATTGTACAACCCAAACCCCCTTCCCCTCTTATCCCCGCATTTCCGGCGAAGAGGAGGCCGGCGCCTCCGGCCGAACTCCGGCAAGGCCAAAACGGCCTTTTAGCCTCGATTCTTATACCAAAAACCGTCGGGAACACTTCTGGAACATGATTCGAACCTTAACACATCAATTAATCGCATTTAAACGTCGGTTACTAAGCTTAATCGAGCGTGTAACCGACGCCTTAAACGCCATCATCATCCGAGCCTTAAACACCAATAATAATCAAATTAATTCAGCCTAAACGAACGTCTACCTATCCGGATTCGATTGCTACACTCAATTTTACCTGAAACAACTCCAAACAATCAAATACAATCGGCATACTCATCGCGATCTGCACACGAGACGAACACAACCCTCTGCACGATTGGAACTACAATTGATTGAGGGTTTTCGATCAAACTCTCTTGTGGAAGCTTCCTGCACAACGAATTTATTTATCAACATCGTTTGAGCATTCATCAAGGTTGTGCATAGGCCGCGACTTGTTCATCACTCGATTTCGTCTAACACTTTGAAATCGGGTAATTGATTTCACATACACGCTCGGTTTTACTTGGGGATTAAAAGCCCCAAGGTTAATTTTATGTTCATAACCGAATTGGGATTCGATTTGGGGTAAACAAATTCTAGGGTTCATAGGGAATTTGGGGGTTTGTTTTAAGTTTGGATTTAAGATTTAAAACCTGAGTTCTAACAGGCTTGGGCGCCCGCGCCTACTGGTTAGATCACTACACCCCTATCCTTGAGGTCCCGGGTTCGAACCCGGGCCCCCTCAACATTTCTTTTTTAGGCTTTTTCAGCCTTAAAAAAAATAGAAAAAAATCTTTAAAAATTATAAAAAGATACTTATAAACTTAGTTCATTTTTTTTATTACTCAAATTACTTCTGCAAATTTATTTTTAAAATATATTAACATAAATTAATTGTTTTCTTTAAAAATTAGATTATTTTTGTAAATATAAACTTTGGATAATAGTTTTAAACTATTAAAATTATTAATATAGCAAAAATCACTTCTAAACTAATAAGCAAGAGTATTTCAAATAATTACAAAAGTTTAGTTTGTTTTTAGTTTGTTACTTCTTTAAATTAGTTACCCAAATATTACATATATTATTCTTTTAAAAATATATGGTTGCTACAATTAAAATGCATAATATATCTATAAGAATCCCAAATTCTTATCAAAACCCTAATTCACATTTAAACGTTAATCTTATCGCTAAACTTAAATCTTGTAAATATATATGTTTAGGCATCTTGTGACGATACATCTTGGAACGACGCTTATTATTATTCTTATTTATCATCATTCTTGCACTTGTTTGACATGTGAGTTTTCCTTGTCCCCTTTTTATAATTTCACACTTATTTGGGGTGAAACATGATGCTTATATTACATACACGTTTAAACATTTGAGACTTGTAATGCACACGCAATTCTACTCATTATTTGGTCATGGTTATTTGTGTTTGTAAGTGTTTATATGAGATACATAATTTGTTTACAATCATTAACTATTGCTAGCCTGGCGACGTCTTAGATCTTTGGGCCTGACAAGCCTATTTGGTGCTAAAGTCGAGGTATTGCCGACTCCTACGGGCCGTACGCTTGTGCACTAGGGAACCAAATACACTTAGCCAATCTTATATACTTGTAATCAAGTCGAGGTTTGGTTGTAACGATATGTGTTCTATAACCTTACTAGCTTGTAATCCATGACATGAATTGCTACTTGTAATCTTATTATGTATGAAAACTTGGAAACTCACCAACTATTTTTAGTTGACTCTTTATTTTCATCATGTTTCAGGAAATCCCCAAGTTTAAAGTCCCCAGTTTAAAGTGGACATTTGGAAACTTGCAATAAAACTAGGATTTGGACCTAGTTAAATAAGCAAAACATTATGTTATGTTTGAGTTATGTTGAACTTATTTCTTTTTGTGACTTATGGTTGTATTTCATTTTAATACTTATGATAATAATATTTGCAATTTAAATATAGCGTTATGTGGCTGTGAACAATCTTAACCCTCACATCTCGACGTTTCCGCCGTCAAGGTTGGGGTGTGACAGATTGGTATCAGAGCCCATAACTATAGGGATTTAGGTTATTAGAAATGGTGACCTAGACTATAGCTTATGCATGAACCTCTTAGAAAAATATTTATATTCTTTGAAATATATATATTGTTACATGCTACATAATGCTATACCTTACTTATGTGCAACTTGATGCCTTAGCATAGGTTTGCCTTGTAATTGTTTAAACTTAGTTACTTGTCTCCCTAAACTTACCTTTGACACTTTGACTCTCCCCGAAAAATGAAACTTCTTAATCTTATTCTCGTCGACACGTGGAATTGTATACTTATGCTTATGACTTGAATCCTTAGACTTATGTCTAATCTATGTAAAATCTCATCAAGGTTTTGATTTCATGAACCTAAGATATTTGTGTGACACATAGACACCTGTATTCTGGATTTCCTGGCAAAAGGCCCTCGAGCTAAGGCAAGCATATCGCATAAATCCTACGGGACTAGTTATGCTTACCTGGGGATTTCTGGGATGAGTGATAAACTATGGTCAACATACACAAATTTCTAAGGCAAGTGGGTCAACTTACCTTGACGTGTCAACGTTTCCAAATGGTAATGCGTTACCAAATGGAACCATTCCATGTGCCTTACAACTTTTGTCTTATCCTTATTGAATTATGATCCTTGTTATCCCAATTCTCGTATCTAACTCATTTTGCATATTCCAGCATGTCTCGTCATCATGGAAAGCGTGGAAGTTTCGATCGTAAACTAGCCGCCATGATTGCTCGTCAAATGGCTGCTGTCATCCCGACCATGGTTGCTGAACTTAATAGCACCTTACTGACCAATGGTAGCAACAATGGTAATGGTCATGGAGAGAACAGCAACAACCAAAATGGGAACAACCAAAACGGGAACAATCAAACTTGCACCTTCAAACATTTTAGTTCTTGCAAGCCCACTAGTTTTAGTGGCAAGGAAGGAGCCACTGGTCTTCTTGAGTGGTTCGAAAGCATGGAGAATACCTTTATCAATTGTGAGTGTCCCGAGACGCTCAAGGTTCGTTATGCTACTAGTGTGCTCCAACAAAGGGCACTTACCTGGTGGAATAGCGAGAAGAGGAACCGTGGACCCGAAGCTGTGCAAGCACTTACCTGGGAGGAGTTCAAGAACATCGCTATCGCGAAGTTCTGCCCACGAAGTGAGTTGCAAAAGTTGGAGGAAGAATTTTGGAACTTGAAGCAAAATGATGGTGATCATTTGGCCTACTCAACTAGGCATCATGAGTTGAGTTTACTGCTGCCTCACATGGTCGACACTGTCCCCCGCAACATCGAGAAGTTCATTAAGGGTGTAACACCCCAAATTCAAGATGCTGTGGTGGGTAGCCGACCCACAACTTTGGAAGAAGCCATTACTATCACCGCTCAACTCACCGAGAACCATATACGAGCGGGCACCATGTCTGTGAAGGGTGCAAAGAAGGTAGAGAAGACGGCTACCGAGGCTGTTAAGGAGACCAAAGCTGAACCGTCTTACAACAACAATAACATCAAGAAGCGCAAGTTCACACCGGCGCGCAACTATGCTGTGGCTGCACCTAAACAACCTCAAAGACAACTTGTTCCTGCGGCTGCACCTGTGGCACAAGTGCCTGGGGCTAGGGCTTATGCTGGTCCCCAGCCTATGTGCAACATTTGTAGGTACCATCACCCGGGAAATCAACCATGCCGTATTTGTACTTTATGTGGTAAATATGGTCACTTGGTGGCGACTTGTCACCGTGCACCTAACAATGCCGCCGTGGTCACGAACCGTGTTTGCTACAATTGTGGGGAACCTGGTCATTTCCGCCCACAATGCCCTCGTATTGTGGGTAATGTTCCACAAGCCCGAGGACGTGCTTTCAACATCAACGCAAATCAAGCACAAGCAAACAATGATGTGGTGAATGGTATGTTCACTTACCTTTAACTTTTGTGACCTAATTCTTTTCATGTGTTACCTATGTCGTTAAATACCTTTAAAATTGAACAGGTATGTTCCTTATTAATAAAACTTATGCCCATGTCCTATTTGATTCTGGAGCCGATAAGAGTTTTGTTTCGTTAGAGTTTGAACCTATACTTGCTAAGCCACATACGAAACTAGGAAGACCTCTTACCGTTGAAGTTGCCGATGGAGAACCGATCACCGTTGATGTCGTTATTCGTGATTGCATCTTAAGTCTTGACACACATGATTTCCTTATCGATCTTATTCCTATGAAACTTGGAAGCTTTGACGTCATCATTGGTATGGATTGGTTAGCCAAACACCATGCCGAGATCATTTGTTTCGAGAAGTGCATTCGTATACCGTTACCCTCTGGAGATACTTTGAAAGTGTTCGGTGAAAAATCTTCCAAAGGGCTTAAACTCATGTCTTGCACTCAAGCCCGAAAGTGCTTAAGCAAGAAGTATATGGCCTTCTTGGCTTACGTGGTCAACACGAAAGTCAAAGGGAAAGAACTTAAGGATGTCCCTATCGTACGAGACTTTCCTGAAGTATTTCCCGATGACCTTAGTGGTTTACCTCCCGTGCGTGAAGTCGAGTTTAAAATTGACTTGATACCGGGGGCAAACCCCGTGGCTAAGTCACCATATCGACTTGCACCATCGGAAATGCAAGAACTTTCTAGTCAACTTCAAGAGTTATCCGAGAAGGGCTTCATCCGTCCAAGTTCTTCGCCTTGGGGTGCACCTGTTCTGTTCGTGAAGAAGAAAGATGGAACGTTTCGTATGTGCATCGATTATCGTGAGCTTAACAAGCTTACCATCAAGAACCGTTATCGTCTTCCTCGTATTGATGATTTGTTTGACCAACTTCAAGGAGCTGCTATCTTCTCGAAGATTGACTTACGTTCTGGTTATCATCAATTGCGAGTCCATGATGATGATATCCAAAAGACCGCGTTCCGTACTCGATATGGGCACTATGAGTTTATGGTGATGCCTTTTGGTTTAACCAATGCTCCTGCTGTCTTCATGGATCTCATGAACCGAGTATGCAAGCCTTATCTAGACAAGTTTGTGATCGTCTTCATTGATGACATACTTATCTATTCCAAGTCCAACGCCGATCATGAACTGCATTTGAGATTGGTTCTTGAGTTGTTAAAGAAAGAGAAATTGTACGCGAAGTTCTCGAAGTGTGATTTCTGGCTCGAGGAAGTTCAATTTCTAGGACACGTGGTGAATAGCCAAGGAATTCACGTTGATCCTGCAAAGGTGGAAGCTGTGAAGAATTGGTGTGTTCCTACAACTCCTACCGAAGTTCGTTCTTTTCTTGGCCTTGCTGGTTATTATCGGCGATTCATTGCCAACTTCTCGAGGATCGCGAAACCGCTCACTACTTTGACACAAAAAATTAAACTATTCGAGTGGGGTCCTGAGCAAGAAGAAGCTTTTGAAGCGTTAAAGCACAAGTTGTGCAATGCTCCTATCTTGACCCTACCCGATGGAAACGACGATTTCACCGTGTATTGTGATGCATCTAAACAAGGCCTTGGTTGTGTTCTCATGCAACGAGGGAAGGTTATAGCTTATGCATCGAGACAATTGAAGGTTCACGAGGTGAATTACACAACACACGATCTTGAGCTTGGTGCTGTTGTCTTTGCTTTGAATATTTGGAGACACTACTTGTATGGTACGCAATGTATAGTCTACACCGATCACAAAAGCCTTCAACACGTTTTCAATCAAAAGGATCTCAATATGAGACAACGTCGTTGGGTGGAGTTGATTAGTGATTACGATTGTGACATTCGTTACCATCCTGGTAAAGCAAACGTTGTAGCCGATGCACTAAGCCGAAAGATCCACAACAAGATGATCTCATTCCAAGAAATTCGCGATCGACGTCAATGGTTTGATACTTTGGGTGAGTTCGATACTGAGATCCGACTTGATGTCAACGAGACCACCGTATTGCTACAAAACCTGAGGATAGATAGTGACATCGAGTCTAGTATCTTGGAGGCTCAACAAATGGTGCAACGAGAAGGAAGAATGAAGGAGGAATTGGAGCATAATCTTCTAACGCAATTGGAAACGAAACCCAATGGATTGATGTACTTCGCAAATCGAATTTGGGTTCCAAATCGCGATAACCTCCGTACCTTCATCATGAACGAAGCTCATCAAACTCGTTATTCTATTCATCCTGGCTCCGATAAGATGTATATGGACCTACGTGGTCAATATTGGTGGCCTGGAATGAAGAAAGACATAGCGACTTATGTAGCTGGGTGTCTCACGTGTACGAAGGTTAAAGCCGAACATCAACGTCCAAGTGGATTACTTGAGCAACCCGAGATTCCTATGTGGAAGTGGGAACACATATCCATGGACTTCATAACAAAGCTACCCCGAACCTCTCGAGGACATGACAGCATATGGGTGATCGTTGACCGATTGACCAAGTCGGCACATTTCATACCCATACGTGACACTTACAAGACATCAAAGTTAGCTCGTATATACGTTGATGAGATTGTAAGTCGTCATGGGGTACCTCTGCACATCATATCCGACCGAGATGCTCGCTTCACTTCACATTTTTGGTCGTCTATGCAAGAACTCTTGGGTACACAACTAGATCTAAGCACGGCTTACCATCCTCAAACTGATGGTCAAACCGAGCGAACGATCCAAACCTTGGAGGATTTGCTACGCCTTTGTGTTCTTGACTTTGGTGGTGATTGGGATACGCATCTACCGCTCGCGGAATTTTCGTATAACAATAGTTACCACTCGAGTATCAAGATGGCACCGTTCGAAGCACTTTATGGTCGAAAATGCCGTTCACCGATCTGTTGGACCGACATTGGTGAAAACTTCATCACTGGTCCTGAACTTATACAAGAGACGACCGATAAAGTTTCTATCATTCGCAAGAACCTTGAAGTGGCGAGAAGTCGTCAAAAGAGCTATGCTGACAAGCGACGTAAGCCATTGGAATTCCAAGTTGGGGAGATGGTTCTTCTTAAGGTTTCACCGTGGAAAGGTGTGGTTCGCTTTGGAAAGAAGGCAAAACTAGCTCCAAGGTTTGTAGGACCTTTCAAAATCCTGAAAAGGATTGGGAAAGTGGCTTATAAACTAGAGCTACCTTCCGACCTTAGTGGAGTTCATCCTGTATTTCACGTCTCAAATTTGAGAAAGTGCTTGGCCGACGAAAGTCTGCATGTTCCATTGGAAGACATCCAGATTGACGAGTCATTGCATTTTGTCGAGAAACCTGTAGAAATCATGGACCGTATAATGAAGAAGACGAGAACCACAACAACCCCAATCGTCAAGGTTCGTTGGGAAAATAAACGTGGCGCCGAATTTACTTGGGAACGTGAGGAACATATGAAGAAGAAATATCCGTTCTTATTTGTATAGTTTCATTTCTTTTAATTTCAGGACGAAATTCTTTTAAGTTGGGGAGACTGTAACATCTCATATTTTCCCGTTAGTGTAAAGTTACCATCGTTTGTTCGTGTAAGGACTATTTATGTTAATTATGAAAGTTTATGGATTTCTTATGCTTAACTTTTAATATGTCTTTAATTATTAATGAAAAGTTAAGGATTGGATAATGGTAATAATTATAATAATAATAATAATAATAATAATAATAATAATAATAATAATAATAATAATAATAATAATAATAATAATAATAATAATAATAATAATAATAATAATAATAATAACAATAATAATAATAACAATACTTATAAGCTATAATAAGATTATGTGTAATAATAATCTATGGGGGTTATTAAAACTTGCTAATGCTTAAAACATAAGGTTAATTGAGTTTTGGGGGTTTTATTTGCAAAATTAGAAACTTTCATTAACATGTTTATACATAAAATGATAAATAATAAATTAGAGGGACCATTTGTGTAACATTGTACAACCCAAACCCCCTTCCCCTCTTATCCCCGCATTTCCGGCGAAGAGGAGGCCGGCGCCTCCGGCCGAACTCCGGCAAGGCCAAAACGGCCTTTTAGCCTCGATTCTTATACCAAAAACCGTCGGGAACACTTCTGGAACATGATTCGAACCTTAACACATCAATTAATCGCATTTAAACGTCGGTTACTAAGCTTAATCGAGCGTGTAACCGACGCCTTAAACGCCATCATCATCCGAGCCTTAAACACCAATAATAATCAAATTAATTCAGCCTAAACGAACGTCTACCTATCCGGATTCGATTGCTACACTCAATTTCACCTGAAACAACTCCAAACAATCAAATACAATCGGCATACTCATCGCGATCTGCACACGAGACGAACACAACCCTCTGCACGATTGGAACTACAATTGATTGAGGGTTTTCGATCAAACTCTCTTGTGGAAGCTTCCTGCACAACGAATTTATTTATCAACATCGTTTGAGCATTCATCAAGGTTGTGCATAGGCCACGACTTGTTCATCACTCGATTTCGTCTAACACTTTGAAATCGGGTAATTGATTTCACATACACGCTCGGTTTTACTTGGGGATTAAAAGCCCCAAGGTTAATTTTATGTTCATAACCGAATTGGGGTTCGATTTGGGGTAAACAAATTCTAGGGTTCATAGGGAATTTGGGGGTTTGTTTTAAGTTTGGATTTAAGATTTAAAACCTGAGTTCTAACAGGCTTGGGCGCCCGCGCCTACTGGTTAGATCACTACACCCCTATCCTTGAGGTCCCGGGTTCGAACCCGGGCCCCCTCAACATTTCTTTTTTAGGCTTTTTCAGCCTTAAAAAAAATAGAAAAAAATCTTTAAAAATTATAAAAAGATACTTATAAACTTAGTTCATTTTTTTTATTACTCAAATTACTTCTGCAAATTTATTTTTAAAATATATTAACATAAATTAATTGTTTTCTTTAAAAATTAGATTATTTTTGTAAATATAAACTTTGGATAATAGTTTTAAACTATTAAAATTATTAATATAGCAAAAATCACTTCTAAACTAATAAGCAAGAGTATTTCAAATAATTACAAAAGTTTAGTTTGTTTTTAGTTTGTTACTTCTTTAAATTAGTTACCCAAATATTACATATATTATTCTTTTAAAAATATATGGTTGCTACAATTAAAATGCATAATATATCTATAAGAATCCCAAATTCTTATCAAAACCCTAATTCACATTTAAACGTTAATCTTATCGCTAAACTTAAATCTTGTAAATATATATGTTTAGGCATCTTGTGACGATACATCTTGGAACGACGCTTATTATTATTCTTATTTATCATCATTCTTGCACTTGTTTGACATGTGAGTTTTCCTTGTCCTCTTTTTATAATTTCACACTTATTTGGGGTGAAACATGATGCTTATATTACATACACGTTTAAACATTTGAGACTTGTAATGCACACGCAATTCTACTCATTATTTGGTCATGGTTATTTGTGTTTGTAAGTGTTTATATGAGATACATAATTTGTTTACAATCATTAACTATTGCTAGCCTGGCGACGTCTTAGATCTTTGGGCCTGACAAGCCTATTTGGTGCTAAAGTCGAGGTATTGCCGACTCCTAGGGGCCGTACGCTTGTGCACTAGGAAACCAAATACACTTAGCCAATCTTATATACTTGTAATCAAGTCGAGGTTTGGTTGTAACGATATGTGTTCTATAACCTTACTAGCTTGTAATCCATGACATGAATTGCTACTTGTAATCTTATTATGTATGAAAACTTGGAAACTCACCAACTATTTTTAGTTGACTCTTTATTTTCATCATGTTTCAGGAAATCCCCAAGTTTAAAGTGGACATTTGGAAGCTTGCAATAAAACTAGGATTTGGACCTAGTTAAATAAGCAAAACATTATGTTATGTTTGAGTTATGTTGAACTTATTTCTTTTTGTGACTTATGGTTGTATTTCATTTTAATACTTATGATAATAATATTTGCAATTTAAATATAGCGTTATGTGGCTGTGAACAATCTTAACCCTCACATCTCGACGTTTCCGCCGTCAAGGTTGGGGTGTGACACACATGACTTCCATGTGTATGAACCTCAGTCGCATGGCACCCATGCGCATGGACCTCAGTTGCATGCCTTTCGGCCGTATGGCCTCCAGTCGCATGCCATTCGGACTCATGGCTTCCAGTCGCATGAGCCCTAGCTGGTGCAGAATGCAGTCCCCTTCGAACCCTAACTGCAGATTTCAGCCTCCAAGCCCTCTCAAACCAGTTCTAAGCTCAAATAAACCATTCTAAACATTAGGAACACTTACCACAACACCATTCAAGCACAACACAGCCCGCAAACAAACTCTTTACCCGAAGCACACACACACACCCACATACATACGGGTTCCACACCCCAACACACCAAAAAAAATTTCAAATGTGTTCCAGCCCCAAAATCAGTTAAAACGTGTAAAAGAGGGGTACTAGAACTCACATTAACAGCCCCTTCGAGTAAAGCTTCACACAAACCCGCTAAACCTCGACTTTTGCACCTTGAATCCTTCAAAAACCCGAACTTGCTCTTTCTCCTTTTATCTCTCTCTCTTGAACCGAATGAAAGAGTATGGAAAGGGGGAATGGGCAGCCAAGCCTCCCCTTTTATACCCACTCTCTCAAAATCTTTTCCCCTTTTGGCAAGATTGGCCCCTCAACTCGGACTTTATTTCTTTTCTTTCTTCTTCTTCTTTCTTTGACTTTAAAGAAAATAACCGGGCGTTACAAGCGGTGATAACAATGTAATTAAGTACATAAAAGAAATAGATGAAGTTGTGGTAACTAAATTTTAGAGATCAAAACATAGATATAAAACAATCATATAATAGTATTGTTGTTCTTGGGTTGGTGAGATGGGGTTAAGTTGAAACATAAGAAATTAAAGCGGTCGTTTTGAAACTAAATAGGGCAAGTTTCAAAAGTAGACTGGTGGTTGATATAATGATTGGTAGGTATATGAACATGTTAATTTTTCTTGCGAAAGTGTGCAAAAAATGATGAAAAACTAATCTAAATCTAAAATATAAATTTTGAATACAATCATTAAAAAGGTTGGAAAAAAGGTAATATAAAATTTATAAGTAAATATGAGTCTAAGGATAGTCCTTTATCAATACTTAATTAGGGCTATCGATACTCAATTAGATTCATTATATCTCTAATTTAGGTTGTTGACGTTTAATTAGACTTGTATATTTTTAGTTATGGTTGTTGACAAACCAAGTCACGATCAACTGCGGTTATTAGATGTTAAAGTTAACATAATGATACGTGGTTTATTCTTATTTGATTCCAAAAAAAATTTTGGTTTGATATTTGTTTGTATATGAATATATAATATGATTTTGGATGTATCGAAAACATAAACGTTTTATCAAATTTACGAAAATATGAACGGGCCAGTCGATTGAACCCTGAACCGGACCTGCACTAGTTTGGATTTATGATTTTGGTAGGATAGCGATTAAACCAACCGGTTCAGCCAGTTTGAACGTGTGGACATGTAACTCAAGTGACGAGTCAGACAAGAACTAAGAAAATTTGGATTTTAGTTCTCTATCTATAAAGAGGAGAGATGACGATGTGGGATGTTCATTAACATTCAAATATATAGAGGGGTGAAAGAACTAGTTTTTTTAGTGGACTGATGTGGGCACCATGTTTCATTTTACAAATACAAGGGACATGAGTTCTTTCTTTTTTCTCTGTGAAATTTGCTGTAATGAAAAGCTAAATATTAAACATAATAAGCCACAAGTTTTGAACCCATTACCTCAACTTGAGTTTTGGATTTACCAGATTCTCTATGTGAAAGTTGATGTTTGTAAGTTACCATACATATATATATATATATATATATATATATATATATATATATATATATATATATATATATATATATATATATATATATATATATATATATATATATATATATATATATATATATATATATATATATATATATATATATATATATATGAAAGGGTTCACTTGAGAACTAGTTTTAATTTAAAAACTTGAGATGCTTTCTTTTTTAATTTAAATGTCATTAACTTTTTCATACATTTTTTTTAATTACATTATTAAATCATATTTTTATATCTTTAGTTTAAGTATAATATTGTTATATAAAAAAATTACGCGTAAATACTGCGCGCATGTAGTAATATGATATAGCATACATATAAATGATGTAGTGCATATATATACTATAAGAATATCATACTCAAACTAAAGATAAATAATTTTGATTTTTATGGTGCAATTTTTTAAAATAATAATAATAACGTATATAAAGTTATAGGTGTTTAAACAAAAAATAAAATAAGTTTTAAGGTTCTTGTTTTAGTTCTCAGTTGATTTTCTCCTTACACATATATGTAAACATACACTGTTACATTGATGGAGAAAACAAGAAAAAATTAATAACAGTATATTAGACTCTTATCCACCCAAATCATAAGATATATGTGACAACCCTAGGTTTAGGATTTTATACGTTAGTACGCTTAAATTACTTCGCTACACCTAGGCTAACTTGTATATATATTTTTATACATACATGTGTGATATACGTATGCATGCTTTTATTATACTTTCACATGTATATTATTTGTCCATGTGAATATATATATGTGATGTACGTATGCATGCATACATGCATGCACAACCTTTTACGTATGCATGTATCCATATCCATATCCATAACCTTATGATACCAAATGATACATGATCAAGATACACCAAATATACAACATCAAACAAACCAAAACACAACCCAACTAAACATCACAAACACAAGTTAACATCAAGTGAAACTTACATCAACACAAACCTAAACAAAACCCTTACACTTAAACCTCAAACCAAGCATCAATTAAAGATAACAAAACCGGTTCATTAATACCCTTAAGCACCGATTTAACCAACCAAATATCTAGAACAACCTTGTAATGATTGTGTGATGACTCACACACCCCCTCTCGTGACACTTAGCCGCAAGAACCAACTCACCAAGCTAGAGTCTTGCCACCTTTCTAACCTATTACCCTAGTGTAATAATGGAGACCCCTCCATTTAATCCAGCCGAGACATCCATCGGGTTCCACATGAACAAGCACAACCATCACTACCTCTCGGTTACCATCATCACAACCACTTCTCAAACCACACCTTCCACTTCCCAAACACTAAACATCGACTCCACCCGGTCAACCATTGGTCACACACTCTCGGTTACTCACCATCACTAAACACCGCGACCACAACACCACCACTCGGCTATTCACACACTCGGACATCACCACAAAACAATAACATACCATTACCATCATCACCTCCTACTCACATCACGGTTACAAGGCAGCAACATCCAAGCCTCGTGGAAGCATCACCTCCCGAAAGATTGTCAAGAACACCAAAACCAAGCGGACTTTTAGGCCATCCTCACCTTCTCCTCATACTCTCCTTCTGTCATAATCAAAGTTCTAACCCCTAAAACCCTACTTGATTAAGATTATGAAAACCAAACATGTGTTAAATAAACACATGTTATTAACCCTTTTTGATTAAAACATTCAAGGTTCTTATAAAAACATATACAAAATCAAACTTATTTTTCAGAACAAAAAGAAAGATTTTAAGAATCTGAAATAAGTAAAACAAATCTTAAAAATCAAATTTATAGCAAGAAATTATCAACAAAAGGGTTAAAAACCTAGTTATGGTTTGTTAAATTCGGTTCTGCATATTAACAACTATGATTTTCGGAACAAACATTAAAAACATATTTAGAATATTAGGAAATAAAGTTCTGTAAATTTTGGTGCCATTTCTATAAATAAATTAATTTATATATAATATCTAAGAATATAAAAGGAAAAATCATATCGGAAGAACCGACCCTAGTAAATGTATGGAAAAATTATATATTGACTATTACAAATTATAGAATTTACTGAAAAAGTTTCGTGATCTAACTCAAAATTATGTCTAAAATATGAATTTTTAATTATTCTGTCAACTAAAAATCGGAAAAATACTTAAATTATGAAATAAATTATGAAAAATTTATAGACAATATAAGAATAGAGATAAAAGAGTCTGTGTAAAAATTAGAATTTTTGAGCATGTTCTGATATTTTTATTAAATAAGAGTAAAATGAGAAAAATTATAAAAATTGACTCTGCTAAGATTTAGAACATAACAAAATTTTGAGAAACTATAAGAATTATAAAAATTATTCTGACAAAATTTGCTTAATTTTAGAGGCCTGGAGGTATTTCTAAGAAATTATCCAAATAATGTAAAAATTATAAGAAATGGTCTGAAAATAATAATAATATGAAATTTTAGTATATTATATCTAATATTAGAATATGTCTACTATAAAAATTTCATGATTTATACAAAAGCCTAACTTATGAAATAAATTTTATAACCTGGGGTGCTAAAAATGTTAAAGAAAAATACATTTTTCTAAACTATAAGTATTTTCTTGTTTATAGGTTATCATTGGGAGTAAAGGTGAGACTCATAGCCCGTTTTTATTTTATAAAGTTTTGAGGAAAAAGCATACTAATTTACGAATTGATACATTATTTCTGAGGTTTATGTTACAACCATTAATTCGGATGTGGAACAATTAGATAATATTGGTAGCGCTACTTAGGAAATATTTCCTGCATTAACAGAATGAGTGTTGTGATGCTATATTATCTGATTTATGAAATTATGATATGACAGATATGAATGATCTGATTGCTATGTAAGGTTTGGTTGTATATAATGCATCAATGCTAAATGATTAATAAACATGTGAAGCTCACCAACTTTATGTTGATGTTTTGGGTATGCTTTTTCAGGAATTCACCATGACTAACAGCTTAATGTTCTCCTTTGATGTTTATAATGGTTGGGGAGAGGTTGTGGGGAAAGTTTGTGTAAACCTGACAGTGAACTTGTATGATCTCAGTGTTTCGGTGGATGCTCACTTCCATCGTCTCTGAAGATGTTGTTGTTAGGACTTTAAGGATGTAATAAGATTATGTTATTTCAAATTTTGACTATCATGAATTAATGTAATCCTAATTCCTATATTATGAAATATGTTAAGTTTATGTGATAATATCTATTGTGCTTTGCTATGAAATATGTCATACTTATGTGATACTTGGTAAAAGTTGTGAATCAATGAGTTCTAAGCAAACAAGTCACACCCTAAGCATTTCACGCTTCCGCCGGGATGTGACAGGTTGGTATCAGAGCCATTGGTTATAGAGAATTAGGTATCATAAAATACCTAGACTATAACCATAAGCTCATCTCAGTATGATTATGTGTATATATGAATTTGTGTGATATGATGAACATTTTAACATTTTCTTTTAATTTATAGTAAGGGATTTATAATATATGGAAATAGGTAACTAACTGTTGGGTTCAAATTATGAAAAGATTTGTTTTGCAGCCATGAGTACTGATAACAATTTCTGTGAGACTGACTCATCCGAATATTCGGACTATAACAATCACAAAGAACTTACACCTGAACCTGAACCTCAGCAAATTTTAGAACCTCCTCAAACCAAAATTGAAGATAATCATAAGCCCAAATTTTATGTCCGTCGTGCACCGGTAATGGTAGGAGGATATACCATTAAAACTCCTAGGAAAAAGGTACGACCCGGAAACAAATTCAAAGCCAAGCAAGACGAAGGCAAGGAGATACAAGAAATTGACTCCCCCAAAAACGAAGAAAGAGAGGCTAAAAGACAAAGGATGGATGAAGACCAAAACGCAGCCGCTCAACAAACCCTTAAACAGCTCAAGAAAATTCAACGAGGGATCAAGGACATTCAAAAGGATGTTAAAGAACTAAAAGCACCCAAGAGAAACATCTTCTCAAGAATATGGAAATGGGTGCAGGGAAATTAGAAACTAACTTTTAATTCTAAAATATGGAAATCTCTAATAAGAACTTGAATGAAATACATCTTTTGTGTTTGAACTATTACTTGTTATGTGTTAGCTAGAATATTATTAAGAATCTAAAATTCTTTTAATATTGACTACAATTAACTATAGAAAAACATGCCGCCAAGAAGAAATACGCAACCCGTAAGAAGGACGGCGCGAGTGGGACGACCTAGAACTAGACTTGGGGAAGAAACACCTATAAACTCGACCGCCAATGAAGATGAAAGGATTTCCCGGATAGTGTCACAGCAATTGGAGGCTGCCATACCTATACTAGTAACTCAACTTCAACAAAACCTAAACATCGGGACAACAACACCCGGCAACAAGATACCAATGGATGATGCCATGAGAGAACAACCAGCAGAGGAGATTGTAACTGAGAAAGGATGTTCTTACAAAACTTTTATGTCATGTAGACCCCGGGAATTTGATGGTAGAGGCGGAGCTGTACAAGCTCTACGCTGGTTAGATGAGATGGAATCAACTCTGGAAATCAGCAAATGTGCCAATAACAACATAACCTTGTTTGCTTCGCATTCATTAAAAGGGGAAGCACAATCCTGGTGGAAAATGGAGATGACCACTAAAGGTAGGCATGTTATGAATGAGTTAAGTTGGGAGGAATTCAGAGGATTATTTATAGAAAAATATTGTCCTTAAAATGAAATAGAAAAATTAGAAACTGAATTTTAAGCATTAGAAATGAAAGGAGCAGCACATCGAGAGTACACCGACAGGTACAATGAACTCTCAAGGTTAGTACCACATCTAGTGGCCCCAGAATCAAAAAGGATAGGAAGATATATTTGGGAACTAGTGCCACAAATAAGGGGACTAGTAAAATCTGCTATGCCCAAGACCTTTCAAGATGCTGTAAGTTTATCAGAAGCTTGACAGATGAAATTATAAGAAATGGATCGCTGGGTAACCCTAGATCAGGAGAAAAGAGAAAGTGGAGTGATGATAATCCAGGAGGAAGATTTAAAGGAAATCCTCAGAAACGAATAGTTAGACAGCCCACCCGGAACTTCCTAGGAATGACGCGGGAAAAGAAACCATAGGCAGAAAACCAGCCATGGTGCAGTACTTGCCAGAGATATCATCAATGCAACTGTGCAATGGTAATCTGTTACAACTGCAAGAAAAAGGGACATATATCCCGAGACTGCAAAAACCCTGCAAATCCAAAACCAGTCTGCTATCAATGTGGAAATGAAAACCATCGCCGGAACGAATGTCCACAACTAAAAGAAAAGGCTCCGGTTAACCAGAACAACCCTCGGGGAAGAGCATTCGTAATACAGGCGGAAGAAGCCCGACACGAACCAGAGGTTGTCACGGGTACGTTTGCTATAAACGATCAGTATGCTACTGTACTATTCGATACTGGAGCAACCCGTAGTTTTGTTTCAAATATGTTTAGACCACTGCTTAACCTAACCTCAGAAAAGCTAAATAAAAAATATATGATAGAATTAGCTGATGGTAAGATAATCGAAGCTTATGAAATCATTCCTAATTGCACAATGAATCTAGATGAAAACTATTTCAATATAGACCTGATTCCTATTGATTTAGGAGGATTTGACATTGTTGTAGGAATGGATTGGTTAAGTAAATATCAAGCTGAAATAGTATGTGGTAAGAAAATGATCAAAATTCCTTTGGTTAATGAAAATAGAACACTGTGTATATATGGTGAAAAACCTAGAGGTATCATAAAGATAATTTCTTGCAAGAATGCACAAAAATGTTTAAGGAAGAAATGTTTGGCTTTTCTGACCCATATTGTTGACACTAAGATAGACAAAGTAAACCTAAAAGATGTTCCAATTGTCAATGAATATTCTGATATATTTCCTGATGAATTACCTGGTTTACCACCCCCTCGTCAAGTAGAATGCAAAATTGAATTGATACCAGGAACAACCCCTATTGCTAAGGCACCCTACCGTTTAGCACCTACTGAAATGAAGGAATTAATGAGTCAACTTCAGGAACTATTGGATAAGGGATTTATACGCCCTAGTGTATCACCCTGGGGAGCACCAGTTTTATTTGTTAAGAAAAAGGATGGAACGTTTAGAATGTGTATAGACTATAGGGAACTCAATAAGGTAACTGTGAAGAATAGGTATCCCTTACCTAGAATAGACGATCTATTTGATCAATTACAGGGATCTAGTTACTTTTCAAAAATAGATTTAAGATCGGGGTATCATCAGTTAAGAATACAGGATGAGGATATACCAAAGACAGCATTCAGAACAAGGTATGGACATTATGAATTTCTGGTAATGCCATTTGGATTAACCAATGCTCCCGCCATATTTATGGATTTGATGAATAGGATATGTAAGCCCTATTTAGATAAGTTTGTCATAGTCTTTATAGATGACATTTTAATCTATTCTAAGAATAAGGAGGATCATGAGCAACACCTAAGATTGACATTGGAGTTATTAAGAAAAGAAAAATTATATGCAAAATTCTCAAAATGTGAATTCTGGAAAAGAGAAGTGCAATTCCTTGGACACATAGTCAATCAAGAAGGAATACAGGTAGATCCAGCAAAAATAGAAGCTGTTAAGAAGTGGGAGGATCCCAAGACACCAACAGAAGTACGCCAATTCTTAGGACTGGCAGGATATTATAGAAGGTTCATAGAAAATTTCTCAAGGATAGCTCAACCCTTGACTGAACTAACTCAAAAGGACAAGCCATATGTCTGGGGAGAAAAACAAAAGGGTGCATTCGAACTCTTAAAAAGTAAATTATGTAATGCACCTATTTTGTCATTACCAGAAGGGACTGATGATTTTGTGGTATATTGTGATGCGTCTCGTCAAGGATTTGGATGTGTGTTAATGCAACGAAGTAGAGTCATTGCATATGCATCTAGACAACTTAGGGGAAGTGAAAAGAATTACACTACTCATGATTTGGAGTTAGGAGCAGTAATTTATGCACTTAAAGATCTGGAGACATTATCTGTATGGGACAAAATGTACAATATATACAGATCATAAGAGTTTACAGCATATATTTGAACAGAAAATGCTAAACATGAGACAAAGGAGATGGATAGAATTATTGAGTGATTATGATTGTGAAATCAAATACCATCCAGGTAAAGCAAATGTAGTTGCAGATGCTTTAAGTAGAAAGGATAGGGTTAAACCATTACGAGTGCGGGCCATGAGAATGGAACTGCAATCAGACCTGTTAAGACAAATATGGGAAGCCCAACAAAAAGGTAAATTAGAAATAAAAGGACAAGTGAGAGATTTGCAGGAAGATACAAATGGAATTCTAAGATTTAAAGGAAGGACCTGGATACCCGATGATGCTATACTTAGAAGAGTTATACTACAAGAAGCACATAAGTCAAAATATTCAGTACATCCAGGAAATAACAAAATGTATAAGGATTTGAAAAGTCATTACTGGTGGCCTGGCATGAAGAGATCAGTTGGAGAATTTGTAGAAAGATGCAATACGTGTTCAAGAGTCAAAGCAGAACATCAAAAACCTTCAGGATATCTACAACAACCTGAGATTCCAGAATGGAAATGGGATCAGATCACCATGGATTTTGTAACCAAGTTACCAAGGACCTCAAGTGGATATGACACAATCTAGGTTATAATAGATAGGTTAACCAAATCAGCACACTTCTTGCCAATTAGAGAAGATTATAAAATAGAGAAATTAGCAAGAATTTACATACGAGAAATTGTATCCAGACATGGGATACCCATCTCCATTATATCCGATAGAGACAGTAGATTCATATCAAGGTTTTGGCAAACCCTACAAAAAGCTCTAGGAACCCAAATAAATCTTAGTACAGCCTTCCACCCACAAACAGATGGACAAAGTGAAAGGACAATTCAAACATTAGAAGATATGTTACGTGCTTGTGCATTAGACTTTGGTGGCAACTGGGATATGCATCTACCTCTGATAGAATTTTCTTATAATAATAGCTATCATTCCAGTATTAGAACCGCCCCATTTGAAGCTTTGTATGGAAGAAAATGCAGATCGCCACTATGTTGGAATGAAATAGGAGATAGACAACTTATAGGCCCTGACCTAATTCAAGAAACATCTGACAAAATCAAAGAAATCAAAAATAGATTAAAGACAGCACGGGATCGACAGAAAAGCTATGCTGATAAAAGAAGAAGGCCACTAGAGTTTCAAATTGGAGACAAAGTCTATCTAAAAATATCACCCACCAAAGGGATCTTTCGATTTGAAAAGAGAAATAAGTTGAACCCAAGATATGTTGGACCGTTTGAAGTTATTGACAAAATTGGTCCTGTTGCGTATAAACTAGATTTACCCCAAGAATTTAGTGAAGTACACAACACGTTCCATGTGTCCAATTTGAAGAAATGTTTAACAGATGAAACATTAAAAGTTCCAGTTCAAGAAATAAAAATAGACAAGAAGCTTTATTTTACAGAAGAACCAATAGCCATATTAGACAAAGAAGTTAAAAAGCTAAGAAGGAGCAAAATTCCCATAGTGAAAGTTAAGTGGAACGCTAGGAGAGGACCAGAGTATACGTGGGAAAGGGAAGATGAAATCAGAAGAAAATACCCCCATCTATTTTAAGTCAATGGTCAGATAAGTTCATCTCAAATATTATTATCTAAATAAATTTCGGGACGAAATTACTTTTACGGGGGGAGAATGTGACAACCCTAGGTTTAGGATTTTATACGTTAGTACGCTTAAATTACTTCGCTACACCAAAGCTAACTTGTATATATATTTTTATACATACATGTGAGATATACGTATGCATGCTTTTATTTTACTTTCACATGTATATTATTTGTCCATGTGAATATATATATATATATGATGTACGTATGCATGCATACATGCATGCACAACCTTTTACGTATGCATGTATCCATATCCATATCCATAACCTTATGATACCGAATGATACATGATCAAGATACACCAAATATACAACATCAAACAAACCAAAACACAACCCAACTAAACATCACAAACACAAGTTAACATCAAGTGAAACTTATATCAACATAAACCTAAACAAAACCCTTACACTTAAACCTCAAACTAAGCATCAATTAAAGATAACAAAACCGGTTCATTAATACCCTTAAGCACCGATTTAACCAACCAAATATCTAGAACAACCTTGTAATGATTGTGTGATGACTCACACACCCCCTCTCGTGACACCTAGCCGCAAGAACCAACTCACCAAGCTAGAGTCTTGCCACCTTTCTAACCTATTACCCTAGTGTAATAATGGAGACCCCTCTATTTAATCCAGCCGAGACATCCATCGGGTTCCACATGAACAAGCACAACCATCACTACCTCTTGGTTACCATCATCACAACCACTTCTCAAACCACACCTTCCACTTCCCAAACACTAAACATCGACTCCACCCGGTCAACCATTGGTCACACACTCTCGGTTACTCGCCATCACTAAACACCGCGACCACAACACCACCACTCGGCTATTCACACACTCGGACATCACCACAAAACAATAACATACCGTTACCATCATCACCTCCTACTCACATCACGGTTACAAGGCAGCAACATCCAAGCCTCGTGGAAGCATCACCTCCCGAAAGATTGTCAACACCAAAACCAAGCGGACTTTTAGGCCATCCTCACCTTCTCCTCATACTCTCCTTCTGTCAAAGTCAAGGTTCTAACCCCTAAAACCCTACTTGCTTAAGATTATGAAAACCAAACATGTGTTAAATAAACACATGTTATTAACCCTTTTTGATTAAAACATTCAAGGTTCTTATAAAAACATATACAAAATCAAACTTATTTTTCAGAACAAAAAGAAAGATTTTAAGAATATGAAATAAGTAAAACAAATCTTAAAAATCAAATTTATAGCAAGAAATTATCAACAAAAGGGTTAAAAACCTAGTTATGGTTTGTTAAATTCGGTTCTGCATATTAACAACTATGATAATGGGAAAAAACATTAAACACATATTTAGAATATTAGGAAAGAAAGTTCTGTAAATTTTGGTGCCATTTCTATAAATAAATTAATTTATATATAATATCTAAGAATATAAGAGGAAAAATCATATCAGAAGAACCGACCTTAGTAAATGTATGGAAAAATTATATATTGACTATTACAAATTATAGAATTTACTGAAAAAGTTTCGTGACCTAACTCAAAATTATGTCTAAACTATGAATTTTTAATTATTCTGTCAACTAAAAATAGGGAAAAATAATTAAATTATGAAATAAATTATGAAAAATTTATATAAAATATAAGAATAGAGATAGAACAGTGTGTGTAAAACTTAGAAATTTTGAGCATGTTCTGATATTTTTATTAAATAGGTGTAAAATGAGAAAAATTATAAAAATTGACTCTGCTATGATTTAGAACCTAAAAAATTTTTGAGAAACTATAAGAATTATAAAAATTATTTTGACAAAATTTGACTAATTTTAGAGGCCCGAAGGTATTTCTAAGAAATTATCCAAATAATGTAAAAATTATAAGAAATGGTCTGAAAATAATAATAATATGAAATTTTAGTATATTATATCTAATATTAGAATATGTCCACTGTAAAAATTTCGTGATTTATACAAAAGCCTAACTTATGAAATAAATTTTATAACCTGAGGTGCTAAAAATGTTAAAGAAAAATACATTTTTCTAAACTATAAGTATTTTTTTGTTTATAGGTTATCATTGGGAGTAAAGGTGAGATTCGTAGCCCATTTTTATATTATAAAATTTTGAGGAAAAAGCATACTAATTTACGAATTGATACATTATTTCTGAGGTTTTTGTTACAAACATTAATTCGGATGTTGAACCATTAGATAATATTGGTAGCGCTACTTAGGAAATATTTTCTGCATTAACAGAATGAGTGTTGTGATGCTATATTATCTGATTTATGAAATTATGATATGACAGATATGAATGATCTGATTGCTATGTAAGGTTTGGTTGTATATAATGCATCAATGCTAAATGATTAATAAACCTGTGAAGCTCACAAACTTTATGTTGACTGTTTTGGGTATGCTTTTTCAGGAATTCACCATGACTAACAGCTTAATGTTCTCCTTTAATGTTTATAATGGCTGGAGAGAGGTTGTGGGGAAAGTTTGTGTAAACCTGACAGTGAACTTGTATGATCTTAGTGTTTCGGTGGATGCTCACTTCCATCGTCTCTGAAGATGTTGCTGTTAGGACTTTAAGGATGTAATAGGATTATGTTATTTCAAATTTTGACTATCATGAATTAACGTAATCCTAATTCCTATATTATAAAATATGTTAAGTTTATGTGATAATATCTATTGTGCTTTGCTATGAAATATGTCATACTTATGTGATACTTGGTAAAAGTTGTGAATCAATGAGTTCTGATCAAACAAGTCACACCCTAAACATTTCACGCTTCCGCCGGGATGTGACAATATAAATTTCATAAATATATCATTTAAGATAACAATAAACTTTAGTTATTTTATTTCTATTCGGATTCAGTTTATTATAAGTTATGTACGGTTAAGATGATTATTGTTTAACTTATTTGTTATTGTTGTATGTTTAAAATTTTTGAAAACATTGTTTTTTTTAATTAGGTAACAATTTGAGACTACAAAACAAGCACAAAAGGGCGTTCCCTATTTGGGAGCAAAACTTATTATTCGCAAATATAGGTCAAAAAATAGATGGTCATAAATCCGTTGCAAAATGAGGCGCTCATAAGTGGGTCGTAAAGTGGGTGGTCGGATATCAGTTGCTTAATATGTTGTCGTAAACTAGGTACAAAATTTGGTGACAAAAGGTATGGCCGCTAAAAGCAGTCGTGTAACAATCGGCCCCTCATACAATCGATATTGTCTGCTTTGTCCACGAGTAGCTCACGGATTTGCTTTTGGTTGTCCGGGTGAAAACTTCCCAGGGAGCTCACCCATCCTTGGATTGTTGTACCTGAGCAAGCTTAACTATGGAGTTCTCCTCTCATCCACAGTCAATACGCCCAAAACACGTTGATGATATTAGAGACCAGGCATTCCTTATGAACCAGGAATCTCTCATGTCCATGGCCGATGTGATATTTTATGTAGGGTGTCACAATCACCCACCTTCGGACTCATCATCCTCGAAGAGCTCGAGAAGTCACCATCCTTGGTGAGTTATGTCCCACATCTCGAACGGCACAGA
Source organism: Flaveria ramosissima (assembly GCA_025215565.1). NCBI lineage: Eukaryota > Viridiplantae > Streptophyta > Magnoliopsida > Asterales > Asteraceae > Flaveria > Flaveria ramosissima. The sequence goes on along the minus strand of CM046036.1, from coordinate 21,906,753 downwards.
AGTGGCTCTGATACCATTCTGTAACACTCGGCCTCTTATACCACCAATATTGTTCGCTTTGCCCACGAGAAGCTCACGGATTTGTTTTTGGTTGTCCGGTGAAAACTTCCCAGGGAGGTCACACATCCTTGGATTGCTGCCACCTAAGCACGCTTAACTGTGGAGTTCTCCTCTCATCCACAACCAATACGCCCAAAACGCGTTGGTGATATTAGAGACCGGACATTTCTTATGATCTAAGAATCTCTCATGTCCACGCCCGATGTAGGATTTATGTATGGTGTCGCAATCACCCCCTATTTGGACTCATTGTCCTCTATGAGCCCGAGAAATAACCATCCTCGGTGAGGTGTGTCTCACATCCCGAATGGCACAGGAGTTGCTATTATACCATTTTGTAACATCCGGCCTCTCATATCATCAATATTGTACGCTTTGCTCACGAGTAGCTTATGGATTTGCTTTTGATTGCCCGGGTGAAAACTTCACAGGGAGGTCACCCATTCTTGGATTGTTGCCACCTGAGCACGCTTAACTCTGGAGTTCTCCTCTCATCCACAGCCAATACGCCCAAAACGCGTTGGTGATATTAGAGACCAGACATTTCTTATGAACCAGGAATCTTTTCTGTCCACGGCCGATGTAGGATTTATGTAGGGTGTAACAAGTCGTGACACATTCACATATGGCAAAGTGATCACAAAATAGGAGGATTATCCGTAGAGATTTTTGTAACCACAAATTTGGTTTTGCTGACTTGATTTCTAGTAGGGTATGATAACTTATAATGCACCATCTCAACTATTTTGTTATTAACTCACGATCTCCTACATCTAGGTGTTATTGGCAATGTTTAGTTTGACACAATATCATTGTAAATGTCTTATTAATAATCAAAAGTATATATTACCTTTATTGAAAACAAAACGTTGTGTACCAATATTACAAGTAATAATATATGTTTCCATAAATGTACATCCCACCCAAACTACTAGTCTTATGTGCATATATGAAGTCAATGAGTTCAAATGTGGTCCAGAACAGTCAAACTTGGACCTAGGTTCCCCTTAAATTATACTTAACAAATTAGAAAGTTTTGTATATATGGGGTAATTTTTATCTTACTCCAAGAAGCAGGACCATTAATCAGCAATAAAAATCAATGAGATTTGAATAATCATGAACCCCATACATGTAAAGAAACTTAAGTTGATTATAACTTTGCCTTTATAATAAACTTATTTGTTGTCAGAATAGAGGATTTAAGCATGCAGCCTAGGGTTTCACAATGGGCTCTCTTTCTGGACCACTTCTCCATTATTACCTTCTATACATGATATAATGCAGTACACCAAAATTTATGTTTTTTACATGGTTTTTAGTATAAATGGCTCACTCCCATAACTTCGTACATGTATGCAACTAGATCAAAGGGATGGGAGTATGGGACATTGCGAGATAGATAAAAGAAAATCCATGATTCAACCACTTGTGCTTGAAAGGACAAACTAAAGCTGAGCATCTACTACATGACTTAAAGTGGATAATTGTTTATGAATGCAAGGGGGATTTGATCCAGAATGAATATAGCAACTTATTATAACTTCAAGGAACGCGCCAGAAAGTGTGCGCCATCCGTCTATAGATCTTCATCTTTCATCATGATCTACAGGAGAGTTTCTCCTAGGCAACAGTGTATTAGTATTTAATTATCGACGTATGGACAAACTGGCGCCATACGGAGTTTTGTGTGCCCATTTTAGGTGACAAGAGGCTAAATGGTATTCGAAATTAAGGGTTTATGTTGTCCCACAAGGAACCTAGCTAGAAGGAACTTTAGAGGAAGCTAAAAGCATTTTCTAGTTCTGTCATGTACTTTTATATCAATTTGCTTGGATGACTTGTACATATAGAATTAATGCTTCAATTCATATTAGTTTTAATTTTATTGATATGAAATGCCGAATGATTATCCATGTGGACCATATATTGTTTAGTGCCATTCATTTCCACCTTTTTGATCAAAGGAGATCCATAGGAATCAACCTCTAAATTATCTGATGTTGTGAAAGTGCTAAACAGAAAGAAAGAAAAACAAGCATACACGAGAGAAACGATGTTCATGCCCATACAATCTCATTCCATCAGATACACACTTAAGTAATGTTCGTTCATTCAAAATGTTTTTTCAAGTTTAGTACTTGTAATAGATTTGGTAAATTATAACATGATAGAGAAATATTCATTTTGCCTCACAAAGTATTACTAGAAACAAAGATGATTATCAGTTATTTTTAGTTACTTTGAGGAACATTAGATATGTGATCAAAGTACACATGTAGAGCTATAAACAAATAACACCATGCTAGCTAGTAGACAAGCATGAAGAAGAATTAATCTTTGATCTCTTGATTCTTGTAGTCTGTGTGCAAGTTGTTTTGCACAATATTATGACCCTACGGCTCAAACTTTACAATCACTAATTATGATCAGTGATGATCAATGTGTGGTCCCTCTATACATACTGACATGTTGTCACTAATATAATTTATACAATGACATTAAGTTTGCACTGTCTTCAGAATGTAAATCAATAAGATGTCTTTCAGAAATATTCTAATATTCAAGGAAGGATTCAGTTTTCTTATTTGCACTAACGTTCTCACAAAAAAGATCATATCACCTTGGATAAAGCCACTCTTAAAATGGTATTATTCGTTTTAGATTCTAGAAGATTCAAATGTTATTGCATCTTTTATGGAAAATGTTGTGTACCGTACCACTGGACACAAGCATTCACTAGGCTAATTAGTGTTTACCTGTGCATATATCATTCAAGATGATATAAATATTATATAAATTGGTGAGGGTATGATAGTCATGATTATTGCACCAGTGCCGGAAGAACCAATGATAAACTATGCACTATAAAGGGGAACATACATAAAAGTGTCTATACTGCAGCGTAAAGATGAGAATTGAAATACATATAAGTGTCTATACTGCAGCGTAAAGATGAGAATTGAAACGAGGTCAAGCATGATTTAGAGCACTGTAATTAGCGAACGAAATTCTAAATTCTTTTAAAAGCTAATAGAAAAGTGTCATATGAAAAAGAAAGGAAAAATGATTTATATTTAAAAAGATAAAATTATTATGTTGATGGTATCTCTTATGAAAGGCATAGCCTATCATCCAGTGCTAAACATAATTTAAAATTTTGTTCCATTTACAACATAGCTAGAATAGGTCAAACATCTGATACAACAAAGTATGCTTAGAGGCCGAGCAATAGTTGTTAATCCAAAAGTTAGGCTAGTTTGGTGTTGAGACTCATTGGCCAACTATATACACCTGAACCAACTCCTAATGACACTATCTTTTGCAAGTTATCTGCCCAAAACTTTGTTTATGCTTCTAGACAACAAAGATTCTAGGGAAAACGTATAAAGCTGTAAACTCTTTTATCTACCGGAAATGTGGTTAGTTATATGGAACACTTTGCTTCTAAACAAAGTCAAGATATATATCTTCATGGAGAATGGTAAATGAACTATCCTCACCCTCTATGTCCATATTGTACATTTTTAAAGGTGAAATTGCCATAGTGGTCTGCAAAGAGAATGCTTCATGGTGATCAGGTGATGTGTAAACCCACCATTTCGTATAACTTTCAAACCACTATATGTAATATTGGGGCGACTTCTCCTGGATGTTAAACTCTTTTTGTTTATACAGACTTTAGACATCAAAAAATTATTAAGATAGATTTGAAATTATGTGATTTATAACCTAATCAAAGCTTGTTCCATGCCATTGTAATTGTTCTATGAGCATGGCGACGTGCTAGAACATATTCTTTGTAAATACACTCTTTGTTGTTCAAAATATATTATGTCTTCATTTTCCTTTCATCACACCTTTAAGTATCAACAAGATAGCAATGTGGAAGAACACAAAGAGTTGTTTCCGATCAAATTTAGTTTTTCATTGATATATCATTTGAACCTTTTGGTTGTCCTATATATAGGATATGTGTTGGATCAATTTATTTATACAAAGGTAATATTATATAAGGTTAGGATTTTTTTCAGGACCCCTGAAAATCGTAAGAACCACGAGAACAAATATCAAAAATTGATCTACATATTTTTTAGAGTTAATTACATAAATGATCCCTCTGATAATGTGGTTTCTCAAGTTTAGTCTCTAAGTGTAAGAACTAGGAATTTCATATGTAGATCGATCTCCATACAACAAACGCAGAATGAGTGATGATTAGATTGGTTATCAAGCTCACACAAGTCACAAATTCAAATGAATGATAGTGTAAATAAACTTATTGCTTGTATTACTACTTTTTCATAAGCATTCCAAGAACAAAAATGTGCAAGTTGTACACTTATCAAACAAAAATAAGGTCATTTCTAGACAATAAGAATCATATGCATCCTAACCAGTTTGGTTCTTTCTAGAACCCCGGTTTACCCAAATAATCTATGATGGCATAATATGAAGGTTTTAGAACCTTACCACACATAGCTAAGCTCATGATCGTTTCTTGACATCCACAGACTCACCACCAAGAGATCCAACACTAAAGTGGGGTTTCACACGTCATACTTACGTTCATTCATGGCCATAATACGTATTTAGAAGGGAATGAGGCTTATCAACGAAACTGAGCCTCAAAAGGTCAATTCCAAGCCAAACCAACTCTGAGAAAGAGAGCTGGTCTATTCAAGAGAAAGAGGGCACCGACATATAAAAGAGTAAATGGGAGAAATTTGGTTTCTTTTCTTTTATATGTGATGCGCCAAACTGGCCTTCATCGCGGACTGCTAACCGAACCTTGGCGGTATGCTACCGACTTAAATTATAATATACGCATCTTTCAACTGAAATATTCAAATTTTGAAATGAAATATTCCTCGCTAAATGTTACGCCAGACCATGGCGGTCCACGACCACCTTAGCGAACCACTACCACCTTAGCTTGGCAGTTCGCTATGAGACCCTCATCTCAAATCATGCGCCTTACTCCATTCAGATCGTTATAGGTAGTTTGTAGAACCCTTAGTAGTCCACTATGGTGTCAAATTCCAAATTTCTTTTATAACTTCCATTTTAAATTGTTTCATTTACGTTTCCAACCCATATTGTCGTATGTCGACCTGTCCATCAGGCTAAGGGTCACATCCTCCCCCATTCAAAAGAATTATGTATTGGAAATGCTTCAGTTTTAGAACAGATGAGGGTATTTTTCTTCCTCCGCTCTTCCAGTTCCCATGTAAACTATGGGCCGCGCTTATCATTCCATCTCACTTTAAAGATTGGAATTCGTATCCGTCTCAGTCTCCCCTCTTATCTCTCTATAATCTCAACTGGCTCTTCCAAAAAGTTTAATCATTCATCCACCTGGATATCGTCCAGTGGGGCTCGTAATGTCTTATATAATGGGCATTTCTTTATGTTTGATATATGGAGTAATAGGTTTACTCGATTTAATGCCTCATGGAGTTCTACCTTATAAGCCACCACACCTATTCATTCCATGACTTCAAAAGATCTAATATATTGGGGACTCAATTTTCTCGTTTTACAAAATGAATGGTGCACTGCCATGGCGACATCCTAAACATTACCTTATCTTCAGTCGTAAATTCTTGCGGTTTCTATCGCCTATTAGCATAACTTTTCTAACGATCATGAGCAGATTTCAATCTTTCCTTTATATTCTTCACCTTATCGGTGGTATCAAAAATTAACTCAGGACTCGTCAGTTGTCCTTCGCCTACTTTGAACCAATAAAGTGGCGTCCAACATCTCTTGCCATATAACACCTCAAAAGATGCAGCCTTTAGAGTCACATGGTAGCTATTATTATACAGAAATTCTATCAATAGGAGGTGATCATCCCAGATATGACCAAACTTAATTATGCATGCCCATAGCATGTCCTCTAGGGTTTGTACGGTTCGCTCGCTCTGGCCGTCTATCTAGTGTCTAAGGATGATAAGCAGTACTCATTTCCAATTTAGTCCCTATTGTGTTTGAAAATGTTTGCTAGACATGTGGCTAGCATCACGATCAGAGATGATCAATGTTGGCACACCATGTCTGGAAATTAATTCAACAATGTACAACTGGGCCAATCTTTCCTTTTGTAAGTTTCTTTAATAGGTATATTGTGTGTGGAGTTCGCTAACCTGTTTACGATAACCCATGTCACGTGTTTACCCTTTTGTGTCCTTCGCAACTTGACCATGAAGTCTATTGTGATCTTTTCCCATTATCACATCAAAATATCCAAAGGCTGTAGCATTCCTAAAGGTTTTTAGTGTTCGGCCTTTACTTGAAGGCAAGTCATACACTTTTCCATACAAATCGTAATGTCCTTCTTCATCCAAGTCAATAATAATCCTTTCATTGTATAATACATTTTATTAGATTTAGGATGCATTAAATACTTAGATTTATGTTCCACTTCCAGTACAAGTCTTCTCAAGTTTTCAAAGTTGGGTACCCAAACCCGACTTCCCATGCAAAGTAATCCATCAATTCTTGTAATCAACTGTTTACCACTTTAATCATTTCATCATTTCCTATATTTTCCTAAAATAGATCTTTTTAGGCTTTCCTCAGTTCATCCATCAAGCTCACTCAAACGTCTATACATAAAGCACGTACACAGATCGGCTTTGTCTACTCTTTTCGGCTTAAGGCATCAGCAACCACATTGCCTTTTCCGGATGTTATCGAAGCTCAGAGTCATAATTAGCTAATACCTCTATCCATCGCCTTTGTCGCTTATTGAACTCCTTATTCTCAAATATGTGCTTTAAGCTCTTATGATCCGAATACACAACAATCTTTGTTCCATAGAGGTAATGCCGCCATATCTTTAATGCAAACACAACCTCACTTAATTCCATGTCGTCTGTAGCATAGTTTTCTTTGTGCTTCTTCAGTTGTCTTTATTCGTATGTAATCACGTGACTCCTTTGCATCAACATGTATCCTAATCCATTTATGGAAGCATCAAAATAAATCATAAAGTCATCATTCCCCTTTGGTAGAGCGAAAATAGGCACAACACTTAGCTTCTATTTAAGCATTTTTGAATGCTTCCTTTTAATTCGGTCCCTAGCTAAATTTTGTACTTTTTCTGGGTGAGAGCAGTTAGCGATGTTGCGATCTTAGGGAAGTCCTTGATAAACCTCCTACAATATGCTCCCAACTTGAGAAATTTACGAATCTCAGTTAGCTATTAAGGAGCTTCCCATTCCATTACTGATTCCACTTTGTTGGGTCCATTTGAATCCCTTTTTCATTAATGTCATGTCCTAAACATCACGCTTACAAAATTTCACATACAGTTGTTCCTTCAGCAATAATTCCAAAAACATTCACAGATGTTCCCCATGTTTTACCTTGATATGCGAATATACTAAGATGTCATCGATAGACATGATTACAAACTTGTCCAAGTATGGCTTGCACACTCTGTTCATCAAGTACAAGGAAACCGCAAGTGCATTGGTCAATCCAAATGGCCCACCAAGAACTTATAATGACCATACCTTGTCAGAAAAGCGGTCTTTGGCACATTTTCTTTGCACACTTTCACTTAGTGATAGCCAGATCGCATATCAATATTCAAAGAGTAGCTCGATCCTTGTAACTGATCGAACAAGTCATTGATATGTGGTTAAGGATATCAGTTCTTGATCATCACTTTTGCATGTATCAGTAATCAATGCACATTCACATCAAACCATCCTTCTTTTTCACAAATAGGACTAGAGCTTCCCAATACGAGGTGCTCATCCTAATAAACCCTTTTCCACCAAATCATAAACTTGAGACATCAAGTTCTTCATATTCGAGGGTGCTAACCAATACAATTTTTTAGCGATGGTTGCAGTACCTGACACCAAGTCAATGTGAAATTCAACTTGTCTGTCTGGTGGTAGACTAGGCAAGTCTTCTAGAAACATGTTCGGGTATTCCGATTTCACCAGTACGTTATTAATCTTTATTTCCTTCTCTATAGCCGTCAGATACAACCAGTAGCCCTCGCATCCTTATCGCAAGTATTTTCCTGATTTCATCATCGATAACATCTTTGTTGAATTACATGATAGATCTCTCATGATCCCCAACTTTTGGTTGTTTGGTAGTTCAACTCCACCGACTTTCACTCATAGTTTATATGGCCTTTCTGCTTAGCAAACCACTCATTTCCTAAGGCAATATCAAGACCTCCTAAATTCATAGATAATAATTCTAGGAGAACCTCCTTGTTATCTAATCTTAAGTAGAACTTCTTAACCACAAACTCAACCTTAATTTCTTTTCTATTAGCAATTTTAATAATCTAAAGCATTGCTAACTTAGATTTCATGCCTCCTAAACGGACCAAGAATTTGTTTGACACAAAACTCTTATTGGCACCAGAATCAAACAATATATTTGCATAGGTTTGGTTTACAGGAAATATACATGTGACCATGTTGTCAGCATTTCTGGCTTCCTTTTCCCTTATCACAAACATACGAGCATTGATCTTTGACATCCTTATGCTTTTTCCTTTGTCTATTAGGGTGTGTGTTTCCTATCCCAACAACTTGGATAGTTGGCCTTAATGTGTCCCTCCTAACCACATCCATAATAACCTCGTGTGCCTTGGTAGTCCTTAGCAACATTCCCATTCCTTCCACACTTCTCTCACTTCACCCAATAACATGTTCCAATGTGGTTATGCCCACGTGTTGGGTACTTTGGTGCTTTATCTCGCCCAGACAATCCAAACCTTTGAAACTTACTTTCACTTGTAACCCTACTTTTTTCTATCTCTTTGCGTCTTCCAAGAGAAATTTCATAAAAAAACCTTTGAAACTTAATTTCCCGGATAAGGTCTTCAGTCAACTTAGTAGCTAATTCTACAGCATATTACAATGTAGCACACAGCCTGCCCACCCTGTAAACAACTCAATCGGAGGTAGGGTCCAGCGGCTGGAAGAGCATCGCATATCGCGCGGTGTCTGGTGCACCCCTGGTGACCCTTGATGTTCGCAAATCTCCTCTAGTTTCCGGGATACCACCCCAAATGAATCGCCCGATTCTCTTGGACTCGGGTCTAGTGAACTCCACTACTAGGCCCATAAATTCCAGAAAATGAGTTGTATATGTTTTATAATCATTTCCTTCCATTGTCAGATGGACATACTTGTCTTCCAACTATTCTAGCTCATGATGCGGAATGAACTTTTCCATAAATAACTTCTAGAACTTTCTCCGTATAATGTTAAATACCTTAGAGCGACCTCGAGTTAATGATAGTTTTCAACCAGGTGTGAGCATTCCCCCTGAATAACTGAGCAGCAAACTTCACCTTACCTTCTTTCTTGTAGCCACTAAAATCCAGAGTCTTTCAAACTCTTAATTCACCAGAGAGCATCGATGGTTGTCTTGTCATCCTTGAATATCTCAGTTTTACATGCCATATAGTTTCAGTATGTACGCCCTTTAAGTTATCGTCTTTTGACTTACGCTCCTTGGGTTTTTTAACTTCACATAATCCACCATAGCTTGGGTTGTTGTATCATTAGAAAGTTTGAATGATTATTCTAGTGACCTATTAGGCTTGGAGGTGTCTTCTTCTTGTTATTAATGGGCTTGTCTTTTCCTTGCACTACCTTAGTAACTCTAGCTATACTAATGTAACATCCCGAAAAGTCCAAACGAGTCATCAATGATAATGGGCTTAATTAATGGGCATTTAATAAAAAAAAGGAATGGGTCATGGGCTAAATTAGCCTTATTGAGTAATAGCCTAAGGGATTAAAGGCCCATAATCAGTCCTTAAGCCACCTAACCGGCCATCATCTTCTCCATTTCTCAACCCTAACCACCAAATTCTAGATAGAGAAAGTAGAGAGAAAAATTGAAGAAAACTCTAGATTTGGAGCTTCTTTGGAGAAGGGATTGAAGATCTAGGGTTGGAGCATCAAACCATAAGAAAGGAGCAAGATATCTAGGTAAGAATCAGCCTCTAAACCCTTCTGTAGATCAAACCTGAATTCTAGGGTTTTGGGTTTTGAAAAGTTGCTAAGAATCGCATAAAGGTCACATTTTTACGTCTGAAATCAAGTAAAAAGCTTAGATATAGCCTCATGGATGATAAACTAAGGGTTTGGACGTAAAAAGTTGTGATTTTGGGTTAAAAACGGGCTGGTTCGTAATTTTTATGTGTTCTGCGAAACTGTCTGCATACAGCGAAATTGTTTGCTCAAGCTACGAAACTGTGAGTTTTCTGCGAAACTATAGTTTTACAGGTAATTTCACTGCCATGGAATTCCAATGAAAGTTGGGCGAACTACCATGCGAAGCTGGCAGCAAAACTGCCATGCGAAACTGGCAGCGAACTTACAGCGAAATTGCCAGTGAAATTTGTAGCGAAATTGGCAGCAAATCTAGGCAAAATTAACCCATTTGAGTGTTAACTTATCTGCAGACAAGGTATTATGATCCTAGCTTAGAAAGCTTAGTTTAGAAGATACTCACTACATCCAGGTGAGTTCTAGATCCCCCTTATTTATAAGTTTTTCCATGTTTTGGGGCTATTATGCATACTAAATATACGTTTTTACATGACAAGATTTTAAGAGGTTCTAATGGGAAGATCAATTTTTCTATAACATAATATGCTATATAAATGTTTAAAAATAAACTTTCTTCACGCTGACCTGGCAGCCCGGCCCCAGCCAGTGGCGTTGCCCCTTGGACCCCATTAGGGGCTGCTGCCCCTAGGACCCTGCTGTTAGGGGCTGCCGCCCCCAAACCCCTGTTGTCCCGCGAAGGGTCGCTTATGTTTTATGATGACTTGTACTTGGTATGTTGTGTACTTAATAAGTTAAGTATTATATATTAAAGTGGAAGATAATACTAATGAGAAGTGGAACTTAACGAATGTTACTCGGGCCCGTATGATGATGAAAATTCTTGCAAGCACTATGATGGACTTCACTTATGTGAGTCCGATGTATGATGATGAATCCGTATTCATGAGCTGGCTACCTGCCTTGCAGTGTGGATCAACTGTCGGGGGTTAGCTACCGTTTTCATGTGTACCAATAGGGATCGGCATTCGTTGTTGATCAACAGAGGGCTCTTGCTGTGTGCAATCTCGTTTATGATGAAGTGAAAGATAATGAAAGAATGAAAGATAATGAACATGCTTATTAAGACACAAGAAATATGATGTATTATGATGTATGCGTGATCATTATAAGAAGGATAAGGTTTATATTTTCTTATATTAACTAAAACTAGAACTCACTCAGCAAATGTGACTTTTATGCATATTAGTTGGCAGGTGAATGTTGATGTTGAGGATGGCACATGGTTGGAAGCTACTTGGAGGGAGATGGATGGCATCCTTGTTTATGAAATTGTTTATTTTAATTTAAGTCAAAGTACAATGTTTTTATTCCATTTGAGAGACAAATGTATGAGTATAATATGATTTACGAGTTTCAAATGAATGTCTGTTTAATTCCGCTGCAATGTTTTCTTATAAAATGATTTTATGCTACGATTAACCAAATGTGAGGCTTCTTGGGAACGGGGTCTTACACAGGCATGGCTGTAGGTATCTGAGTTGTGATCATTTCCTATAACTCGACAACAAGTTTAGCCTTTTATAGTCCTTAGAAGTAGGACGCGGACCATTCTAAACCTCAATAGAAGGAGTGGGCCTCGTTCTAAAGTTAGCATGGGTTTTCCCTTAGTTCTAGTCGATGTACCTTCATTTGTCATGTCAAAAACCTTGATGCCCTTGAATTTTACCATTCTAAACGAATAACAAAGGTTAGATATCAGATACTAGAAGTGTTCATATTTTTTCAGTTCATGCAGATATGATGACATTTTTCACAATTCTAACACTAGTTATTTGTGAAAATCCTATCAGGTAATCAAGCATTATATAATTAATTAAGTCATAATCATGTGACACAACATAATTATCAAGGGTTACATCAAATCCATCATCAAGATTCATACCAATTTCTTTCATTCCAATTCTTACGTTACAACCACATCAAACTACATCATGTTCTAATATGGATTTATCCATTACATTCCAAATACTAATCCTAAGCCTGAATAGTTTCCTATTCAACCCTAACGACCTCAAAGATAGTACCTCCTACCTGAACCTCCAATCTTATGCCCTGATCAGTCTAAACCACGCACTTGATCATCCTTTTAATCTTCGGGGCTACCACACATCATGCACCTATCATCCACACGAACACTAACCAGTCATCGAAACATATCAGCAGCATAATGGATAGAAGATCTAGGGCCAAAAGAATTCCGGCTCGTTTTCGATACAAAGGGTATGGTGTTGGCAGCGGGTAAGGATGATTAGGTGCGTACGCTGGCGGTGATAAATAAGTGGGATAGGGTGTTGGCACATAACCTACAAGGGGTGACAAGTAAACAACAGGTGGAAGTGGGTACATCGGCGACGGATGGTAAAAGGCATCAGCATAGTCATAATGACTACACCTCATGTCCTCTTGAATTTTAGCCTACTCCCTCTGCCTAAACCTCTCATACTCCTCATAGAGGTTAGCTCGTTCTTGAAACCCTCTCCCCCCTCCTTTATGGCTGCTATCCTCGCCCAGTCCAAGGATAAAGGCCTCTCACTCGTGTCAGTGTGATAGTATAGTTAAATTACATTAAGACTTACTCATTCAGACTCTCAGGATCACAATGCCCCTCACACTCTAACTATTGCTATCCTCCTCGTCATCATTATCACCACCCTTCGCCCTGGGCTCATTGTGGCTTGGCGTCGTAACATGGGTATCGTCTTCCGAAATCACAATGTTATTCAGATCCTTAGGTTCCTCTTGAGGCTCCTATCATCATCAAATGGTGTGGGTGGCGTGCTAGTATGTATTCCCTTAGGTATCCTAAAGGGCTATTGGTTCGGTAGCTACGTGTTATTCCACGCAATCTCTCATGTCTCTTGCCTCCTCACCATCTTCTTCATTGCACTTATCATCGGAGAAGGTAAACTCCTCGACCTCGAGGCCGAAATTGCTTCAATGTAGTAGCCTGGCATGTCAGGCACAACGAAATACCGACCTATGCTAGAACTCTATTCCTTCTTCTAAACTCTATACTATGACTTGGATGAAGATTATTTACTTTGTCTGAAGAATCCACTCAAAAATGAACGCTTCTTCTTTTCAGACATATCCTATAATATACCAACTTCTATTAGCAATCGATAATCTTTAATATAAGATGTGATGGACATGCCATGTGTTTGTCTCCTTTCCTCATAAGGCTTTCACTTCGTTCCACTCAATAGATAGCAATTAGCATGTTCACGTAGAGATAACTAGACAACTACGTCAACTAGACGCATTTTTCTCGTTGCCTCAAGTGTACATACTAACAACCACCTATCGGATTTCCCAAAAATCATATATGCAATCGACACCTATAGTGGTCTTGAGCCTTACGGGTTAAACCTTAAGAATCTACTTGAACCTTAATTCGCTAAAACCTAGGGCCCTAATACCAACCTGTCGCACCGCATTCTATGGGCGGGACCAATTATATCAATCACAACTATACACAATGGAAGTCTTATATATAATCAAAACCATAAAGTAGACTAAATTTAAAACTTAAAATTTTTTTTCAAAAATTCATTTGTCCATCGTGTTTAAATTACAAAAACATAATTTCACTACACTACCATATGCAAGTTTAATCCAGTGTTTATCTTCTCCATGAAGATTTTATTGAACTTATTCCCGTAAGGATCCTGGACCTTGCTTTTTGCCTCCTAACATTCCTTGCTCTTGCATCTGAATCTAAAACACGTAAACAACAGTGTTGCTAGTAAGTAATAACCAATGACTCTAAAGCGGTATAACAATAATGACAGGTGTGTAAGTAAATATTAAAAAATCAAATCTATACTTATGTTGCCAAAGAAAGCATCAATTTTGACCATATATGTGCCACTTTTGTATCTATATACATATATATATATATATATATATATATATATATATATATACATATATATATATATATATGTGTGTATATATATATATATATTGTCACACCCCGGGCCTAGGTAGGGTGGGACGTCACAGACTAGCAACAACATATGACATCGGAAACAAACCATTACAAGAGCTCAAAGGAGAGAATATCACATGGCATTAAATGTTTTCAAAAGGTACCGGGGCTAGAAACAAATCAAGCCCCCAAATGAGTTTTACAACCAACATTGAAATAAATTGTACTTGTTCAACAAAGATGTAAAATTGTTCAAATTGTTCATTAAGGAAAATAAGCCAATGCCATGGTCGCGAGGATAAGTCTAGGTCTTCACAACAGCTAGGATCTCTTCATAAATTACCTGAAACATGCTCAAAAAGAAATTTGTGTCAACTAAAAAAGTTGGTGAATTCAAGTGCTTAAAGTTTAAAAACAAAAAGGACTTAACAAATCCTTATTTGATAAAAAGGAATAAATCATAGTTTCAACATCATGGGAGAATCATAATCAACCTTGCACTCAGTCCCGGTTGGCCTCTTCTAAAGTTGTGTTTAACCGGATATTCCCGAAGGAAGAACTAAGCCCCAAACCAGTGAACCATACCTGCCCGGATGGTTCACCATAGTTTCTTAACAAAACCTGTCACATGCCACAAACGACCCCTTAGGATCTCAGTGGGGTACCCTTCCTGGAACAAAAGCCACTGTGTGTGGGGGATTCCCCAAATAGATCTATCCATATAAAACAAGCGGTTCACGAAAGAATTAATGATCATGATATAAGTATCAGCAGGTAACCATAAATCCCACATACAATCACCAAGTAAAGCACAAATATTGTTCATAAATAACAGAGCATGTTTCACCCCAAAACAGTAGTAAAAAGAGGAATCACTAGAACTTATCTTAGGTGTTAAGTCAAAATAACTCTTCGTGTGCCGGGAGTGTCTCAAGTCTAGCACCCTAACATGAATATATTAAGTGATAAGCTACTGCTCTAAACTTATTTAAGATGCAACAAGCGTGTCAAGAATTTAGTTATCAGATAAGGCTTTGATTTCGCGAAGGTTTGTATAAAAAGTTTCCTTTTATGGCAGGTCATGGTTTCTCCATGTAATTTGGGATTTTTACATCATTAGGTTAAGGATATAAGGAAATTTGTTGTTCAAGTGATTATTAGTTTCATAGGAGTCGGTTATGAAGTTTGGTAAAATTTTACAGTTTAGTCCCTCAAGTTTCAAAATTGATAGTTTCTACCCTCAAGTTTGGTTTCTTGTTCTTTATGATACTTAAGACCAAAAAATCAGGTTTTTAGAGTAAAAGTTTGACTTATTATTGAGTAAGTGTTCCAAAATTTCAGTTTCTGGGTCCGGTTTAAAAACTATGCGTTTAACGCTCCCGGTTGCGGTAAAACCGGAGAGTTTTAACGGTTAATTTAGGATTCCTATAAATTTGGGTCTCGGACCAGTAGGTATCATCTAAAAGGTATTTTTATAAGTTTTAAGTCCTTAAATTGCGAAATTTTGCCTCTAATAGTTGAAAGTCTCGTTTTTACGTTTAGCCCGTTAAAACGCGTTTTAACCGAATCTGACCATTTAAAGCTTGTTTGACTAATATTTCAAATCCTTTAGGTCTTTTATTACTTATATTGCTTAAATTAAATGATTTTTATAAATCTTAGCTTTAAAATCCTTTTTCTTGGATTTCTCTCAAAAACGTTGCCCGCTTGGTACCCGTTTCTAGTTAAAACGCCATTTAATTGTTCTTTTGACCATTTAAATTACCCATTGACTCCAGAACACTTCATTAATCATTATTAAGCCTGGAATTATTTTTAAAA
>CM046036.1:21853314-21885814 GCA_025215565.1 Flaveria ramosissima | reverse complement strand
GCTTAGATTGTTCATACGAGCCTTCAAATTCCCATAAATCTTAGAGAGAGAAAGAGCACGTCGTTTAGAGATAAAGAGAGAGCACATCGAAAATTAAGAGTGTAAATGGGAGAAATACGGTTTCTTGGCTTTTATATGTGATCTGTCGAGCTGGGCTCCATCGCGGACTGCTAAGCCAACCTTGTCGGTCTACTACTAACTTAAAATAGGATATTTGCATATCAAGTGGAATATTCACATCTTGAAATGGAATATTCCTCACGCACCATTACACTAGACCATGGCGTCTGCAACCACCCTAGCAAACCACTACCACCCGAGGGAATCGCTACCACCTTAGCTTGGGGTCTGTTATGAGACCCTTATCTCAAAGCAAAAGCCTTACTCCATAGCAGACCGTTATGGCTAGTCCATAGAACCCTTAGCAGTCAACTATGGTGTCAAATTCTTAATTCCTTTAGAAACTTCCATTTTAAAGCGTTTTATTTGCGTTTCTGACCCATATAGTCATACATCGAGCCGAAGGGTCACAATCTTTCTCCAAATATATAATCTATTAAAAATGAAAATCATGTATACGAACTTTTAAAACTACGAGATGAGTTCTAATGTATAAAGTTGTCGGAACCAAACCCTACATATTTTAACACACCCGTCACAACGGGCAGGTTCATACACTACTTCTATAAGCATCTTAGTGGGACAAAATTATTATTTTAGCCATATTTTAAGACCCTTAGCATTTAATTCATTTGTAAACTTTTCTATAATTTGAAAATTGTCCTCTTAAGCATGGTCGATAAGTATTCTAAGCATACTAAGACTTCATTATCAGATACATACATACATACATACATATATATAAAAAATTAACATGTACTTCCAAGCATATATATCAGTTACCATACCATCAACATGCTCGAACACATATGGATATTAATTTGTTACTTGAGCTATTTAATGAAATTGCAATCTTACCAACATTGGTAGTTCAATGAGGCAACTATGTACGTACTTGATTATACAATTTGGGGTGGGCTTGTTATTTTAATATAAAGCAGGTTTGTTTATTGAGATAGTGTCATATGAAGCATGTTTATTAATTAGGGCAGGAGATGTTAAGTAAACTTGGATGTATTTGAAATTTGTGCTACAAGATGCTTTCTCAATGCATTATCTATGTGAAATTTTTTTACTAATGACTTTGTTTAACTTTAAGTAATTTTATGCTTGATAAACTATCATAATTTGGCTGCTTTCTAAGCATGAAGTTAATGTACCCGTTCAGATAAAACTTGAAGATTAATTGAAATCTCACGACAGACTTAATCGAATAGCATGGTTTAGGGTTAATTGAAGCTTTTAAATCAAAACGCTCGATCTCATAGTCGCTTCATATGTTTTTTAGTTTTAATTTAATATTAAATAATTAATTTGTTTTAATTTGATAATTAGAGTGTTTGAAAAAACTAAAATACCCTCATATTTAATGGAGGTTTTAACAGTGTTAGTGAAGTGGATGGAAACGACAATATTTGGTAAAATACAGCGATTGAAATGTACAAAAAAAATTGGATTGAAATAACAAATTTAACAAAACGTCAGGGACGAAAATGACATTTTACACAAAATTCTAAGTGCCTTCCCACTTCTGTTATTTTGATAGCGATTAATACAAAACCGGTCATTTTATTGCTTTAAACATCCTTTTCTGCTTTGGATGTAGCTCAAGCATATCTAGATAACATATACAGATTACATAGTTCTCCAAAGATCATTATTTCTAAGAGAGATAAAATCTTTATTAATCTCTTTAGGAATAAGCTCTTGTCTTTACAATGAGTAGACCATAGCATGTCAAGCTTTTATCATCCCTAAACAAATGGCTAGACAAAAGTTCTCAAAAGGAGCTTGGAAGGTTACTTAAGATGTATGTGTTTTGCTAAGCCACATGATTCAATTAAATGGTTACCCCTTATTGAGTTCTGGTACAATACTTCCTACCATGCAGCTATCAAATGTACACCTTTTGAAGTACTATATGACCAACCTCATCCAATACATCTTCCTTATGTACAGGGTGATAGTAATATTGATAGTAATATTGAGACAGTTGGACTGTTGTCTAAGTGCAAAAGAGGAGGTCATTAACATTTTAAAAGCCAATTTCCATCGAGCTCGGCACAGGATGAAACAGTTTGTTAACAAATATCGTTCGGAACGAACTTTGGTGGTTGGAGATTAGGTCCATCTCAAGTTACATACTTATAGACATACTATTGTCCAACAATGGTCTAATGAAAAGCTTGCTGCTAAATATTTTGATCCCTATCAAGTGATTGCATAGGCGGGAATCGGGATCAGTCGCTTATACTTTGCTAGTTTGCAGTTACCTGCTGGATCTTCTATCCATCCTTGTCGCTATTGTTTCTTCTCCTTTTCACACCAAAGTTCTTTGATGGTTAACTGAGTTCATCTGCTGTTATGATCATAAGCTTAATTTAACGAATATTTTTTCATTTTAATTAAGAAATAATACAAACAATACTAAAGAGAATCAAACATCAAACGTTTGACTAAAAATAGCTTCAACAAAACCCCACCCATCATCAACATCTGGTCCAACCCAGAATCCAGATATCACTCTGGGGGTACAAAATACGTTATAATCAAGAAAAACAGCAGCAGCAGGATAACAATACAGCTTCATAGAGAGTAGTTCTTGTCCACGTGATTTGGTAGCCCGATAACAGATTCCTTCAAATCAAATTATAATTGTAAGCATAAGACAGCAAGTGAGTCAGAATATGTTCAAACAGGAAACAGAATGCAAAATAGTAACATAGAATTTATACAGAACCTAAGAGCCCAAGTTCGCAGGTAGTGATTTTGATAAAAAGAAGATCGGTATAGGATCGGGTAGGGGTTGGGCTTGATGATCCTAACCAGGCCCAGATGTTGATCATCAGGTTGTGAGGACATGGAAAAACCGGGGAAATGGGTCCATCAATCGAATGTTAAAAACCTGTTTCATTCTTCTTTGTAAAAGAATATTGTTCTAGAAATATCAACTTATATAAACCTTCAACTTACTATCTCAATGAATGATCTTGTTTATTCACCTAGGTACCAATCTTTCCGACAAATTAGAATATTAATCGATGTACAATCTGATTTTTTAACCTCCGTCACAAACTTCCATCATCAAACTTTACATTCTTATGCTCATATAAACAGTATAATTCTCACATTTCTAACTTTGGTTCGCATCATTCATTCATTAAATATATGATTTTTTATGTTTTTTTAGATTCATAGCAATTTACATCCTCATTTTTCCCCATGTGCACGATGCATGTGGTTTGCACTAGTATGTATAGGTATAATAAAAAACTTACTCTTATTGTATATGTATGCATACATACATAGGGGTACGTTCGATACAAATCCAACTTTGAGTAGAAAACTAAAAGCATCATATAATCACTTGTACGTAGAGTCGGTTACATGATGAAATGACAGCCTTATGTATCACATGTAAAAAAGAAATATGCACAGGTGATTATGTGAATTCTCACATTACCCTACTGAAATTTCGTTATGTATTGAATGATCCTCTACATAGATACGTGTCTTATATATCATACACATGGATTCATACATGCATACCCACATGAACAGACATATATATCATAGAGGGGCCGCAGAAATATAACATATTTCTATGAACATTTTTCTGAAGATTACATACCATTCAAGAAGGTCGATGAACTCAAATGCAGCCTGCAACTATCTGTTCTCCGTGCTTGTATATCCTTTGAACAAGAATGCAAGATATCAGTCGGAAAAAACCAAATATAAAATGTTTATGCATGCAACATCCATACGTAAACAAGCAAGCAAACCTGTTTCCCACAAATATGTTATTTTTATGATTATAAACATCGCCTTCAAATGACAAAAAGAAACAAGGAAATACTAAAGCAACCAGTAAGAGAGAAAACAGATCAATCACTTGTAAATTCAGCCAAAAGTTAAATAGCAAAACTTAGATTTTTACTTTTACGAATTGGGAACCGAATTAGGGCAAAATTAACATTCTCCAACTACACTTCATAATAAGATCATATCACTAGGATGAAACAAAAAACTATCACTATAAGTAAATTTGCAGTTTTCCCATCAATTGCTACCTTGAATCCAAAGACAACCTGTTATCTTGAAATTTAATACAATAATCATCAATATTTAGCAGCAAGTATCACCCAAATTTCACAACAGAAGAGTTTGTTGATCTTAATCAGACCATCTAACAAATAGAACTCAAATCAAACTAAAACTTTATCTTTGACAAATTGCTAATTTACATCAACAAACATGATTTCATAAACAACTCTACATTCAATAAAACTATTTGCTATATACCTTGAATCACATAACAATACTCAAAGTTCCAAAAGAAACTAAACAAGAGGCATAATTAACAAATCGTTTTTCAACTTCTACCTCCACCACCACACCAAATTGAAGAAATTGAGTAATGCAAGAGGATGAGCAGAATGTTGGTTACCTTAATTAGGGTTTTAGGTGAAGTGAAAAGGGTGAAGGGGACAACACACGCCATTGAAGTGGTGAAATGGGTCAATCGGCTGTTTTTAGTCGATAACGAGCCCTCGAGAAGAAGCTTGAAAAAAACAATAATACAAGATTCGAACGAACGTGGGTTTGAACTCAAAAGGGCACAAGAGTAATTGCGCAATTAGGGTGAAGGGGTGTCGTCGGGTTCAGCTCGCAGGTGAAAACAAGAATAATTCGATGATTGATTCATAACCCAAAAGGGGTTTAAATATACAAAGGTCCTAACCATATGTCCTATAATAAGGGAAGAGATATACTTTACAAACTAAAACAAATATATCTACAAAATAAATCGGAATATATATAGTAAATATATATATCCGCTAATACGCCCCCGCAGTCGAAGCATTGGCCGGACGAATGCAAAGACTGGACCGAAATCTTTGAAACAGTTGTCGGGGTAGTCCCTTGGTGAAGATGTCAGCATATTGGTAATCGGCAGGGACATGTAAAACACGAACAGAACCCAAGCGGACCTTGTCGCGGACAAAATGTATATCAATTTCTATGTGTTTGGTACGCTGATGTTGTACCGGGTTCTGTGAGAGGTAGACTGCCGAGATGTTATCACAATAGATGATTGTAGCACGAGTTTGTGGCACGTGTAATTCGAGTAACAAGTTTCGTAGCCAGGTGGTCTCGGCAGTTGTGTTAGCGACCCCCCGATACTCTGCCTCGGCACTTGAACGCGAGATGATGGGCTGTCGTTTAGAGGACCATGAGACAAGATTGTCTCCCAAGAAAACACAGTAACCGGAGGTAGATCGACGGGAGTCGGGGCATCCTCCCCAGTCCGCATCAGAATAGGCAGTGAGATGAGTGGAACGGGAAGGTGAAATACTAATACCGTGGTCCAGTGTGCCGTTTAGATAGCGTAGTACCCGCTTCATGAATGCAAAATGAGGCTCACGAGGGGCATGCATAAATAAGCAAATCTGTTGTACGGCATAGGAGATGTCCGGCCTTGTGAACGTGAGGTATTGGAGGGCGCCGGCAAGACTGCGATAAAGAGTTCCGTCCTGT
Organism: Flaveria ramosissima; assembly: GCA_025215565.1. Taxonomy (NCBI): domain Eukaryota; kingdom Viridiplantae; phylum Streptophyta; class Magnoliopsida; order Asterales; family Asteraceae; genus Flaveria; species Flaveria ramosissima. The sequence goes on along the minus strand of CM046036.1, from coordinate 21,880,153 downwards.
AACAGGTTGCCGGCTGTAGCACTGAGTTTGGCATTAGTGTCAACCGGTGTGGCACAAGGCTTGCAATTTGTCATGTTGGCGCGAGAGAGGATATCTGCAGCATAAGTTGATTGTGAGAGAAACAAAGCCCCGTTGTTGTTGGTGACCTCAATACCCAAGAAATGATGTAAGGTGCCCAGATCTGTCATGGCAAATTCTCGTGAAAGAGTCGCAATAATATCCTGCAACAGAGACTGGTGTGAAGCAGTTAGAATAATGTCATCAACGTATAAGAGTAGGTAGGCCATATGATTGTCCTTTTTGTATACAAAAAGGGATGTGTCACTGGTGGTTGACTTGAAACCACATTTTTGAATATAAGTTGCAAATCGGTTGTACCAAGCGCGAGGTGCCTGTTTCAAGCCATATAACGATTTCTTTAGTCGACACACATGGTTGGGGTGTTGTTTGTCTACAAAACCCGGAGGTTGAAACATGTAGACAGTTTCGTGGAGGTCACCATGTAAAAAAGCATTCTTGACGTCCAATTGATGGATGGGCCAAGAACGGGAGGTGGCAAGACTAAGGACGGTTCTGATTGTGGTGGGTTTAACCACCGGGCTAAATGTCTCGTCAAAGTCGATGCCAGGCTGCTGGGATTTGCCATTTACCACAAGCCGAGCCTTGTAACGTTGCAGAGAGCCATTTGCATGGTATTTGTGGCGGAAGAGCCACATGCATCTAATGATATGCGTATCCAAGGGTCTAGGCACAAGCTCCCAAGTATTATTAGCTATCAGAGCCCTGTATTCATCGTTCATAGCATTGAGCCAGTTCGGGTCGGTGAGGGCGGTTTTGTGGGAGGAGGGAAGAGGGGAGATGGAAGGGGAGGTGGCGGTATGTAGGTTAAGTAGGACCGTAGGTTTGAGGGAGCCTGTTTTGGATCGTGTTTGCATGGGGTGGAGGGGAGGGGGAGGAGATGGATGTGCAGAATGGGAGAGAGGCGGTGGGGGTGCGGAAGGTGATGGGGTGGCCGGTGGTGTGGTGGTAGGAGCGGGTGTGGAGGTAGTGGGGCTGGTGAGGTTTGGTTGGGGAATTGGGTTTGGTCGGGAACGCCGGTGATAGGTGAATTGGTAATGCGGGGGAGAAGGAGAGGGTGGTTTAGTGGTAGGGGGTGTGTGTGATGTAGGGGGAAAACCCGGGGGTTGTTGAAGAAAGACGGGAGAGGGGTCAGGATCGAGGAAGGAGTAGGATTGTGGTGCGAGTGGCCTAGGGTTGGAGAAGGGGAAGGTGGATTCGTCAAAGGTGACGTGGCGGGAGAAGTATATTTTTCCAGTGGCAACCTCAAGGCACCGATAGCCTCGGAAGTTGGCCGGGTAGCCCAAAAAAACACACAGGGAGGATTTAGGGGCGAGTTTGTGAGGGCGGGTGGCACTGTGGTTTGGGTAACAAGCGCAACCGAATGCACGGAGGTGAGAGTACGAGGGGTGTTTATGGTATAGGATGGAGGTGGGGGTGGAAAACCGTAGAGTTTTGGTGGGTAGTATGTTGTGAAGGTAGACGGCTGTGTGAAGGGATTCGACCCAAAAGGAGGGTGGTAGGGAGGCCCGGGTGAGAAGAGATAACATGATGTCGTTTAGGCGACGAATCATGCGTTCGGCCTTGCCATTTTGTTGTGAGGTTTGCGGGCAAGCAAAACGAAATTGGAGGCCGTGTTGGGTGGCAAAGGTGTGAAAGGTGCGGTTGTCAAATTCGCCACCGAGGTCACATTGAAACGTTTTTATAGTTTTGTTAAATTGTGTCTTGATGTATTGGTGGAATTGTGAGAACTTGGTGAAAGTTTCTGATTTGAATTTTAAAGGGTAGGCCCAAGTGTATTGTGTGTAATTGTCAATGAGAACCATGTAGTATTTGTGACCAGATTTACTCGTAATTGGTGAGGTCCATAAATCACAATGGATGATGTCAAAAGGTTGTAAACAATAAGATGTAGATAACTCAAAAGGTAAACGCTTATGTTTAGCAACTTGACAGGAATGACAAAAAAAATTATCTTTGAGTTTATTACAAGAAATAAAATTACGAGAAATCAAAAAATCCATGACATGATTGCCGGGATGACCCAAGCGGTCATGCCAAGTGCTAGATAGCGAAGATGCCAAAAAAGTGGAAGCCGGGGCCGAAGCACGAGCGTTGTAGGAGTAGAGTGGGCCGGTGCTATTGTGGCGGCTCAAAAGAGTCCCATTCTTGAGATCCTTCACAGAAAAACCAAACGGGTCAAAAGAAACGGAGACATGATTATCTTTAGTAAACTGTCGAACGGAAATCAAGTTTTTAATAAGGTTGGGAACATGAAGAATATTATTAAGGTGAATAGGTTTGGACGGGGAGGGTAGGGTGGTGTGTCCCGAGCCCAGAACTGGCATTTGGTTACCATTCCCAACAAATACAGACTTGATAGCAGTAATACTAGGTTTGTGGATATTACCTGAATCAGCAGTGAGATGCGAGGTGGCTCCGGAATCCATGTACCATTGATCGTCGCCCGGGTCCAAGGACATAGTCTGGAAAGCAGCTTCAAGTTCAGTAGGTTCCAGTGGGTTAACGTCCGCAAGGTGAGCCTGAGAAGGTTGTTGGGCCGGTGCATTGGGCCGAGACGGTGGCCGAGAAGCAGCAGGCCATGGCGAGGAAGCCCAACCGGGTTGAGTGGGGTACGGGCACGGGGGGGCCGAAGCCCACCATGGGGCCCAATAGGCTGCAGGATGTGGTGGCCAAGCATTGGGCCTAACTAAGGATTGAGGGCTGCTGGATGGTGGTCGTGCCCCTGGGCGAGAGGTGGCCTGTTGGCCGCGACCGGATTGACGACGAGTAGGCTGCCGAGGGTTCCTAGATGGAGGTTCTCGGCGGGATGAATTAGTCGGTTGGTTGTGGGTGACGTTTGCGGCAACTGGGGAAGCGGAAGAGAGTGAATCGCGAGCGTTTTGACGGTGTTGTTCGAGTTGAATCATGCTACATGCGGTTTCCCACGTGGGAAGGGATTGGTTGATGTAGGATGCAGCAGTATCATACTCGGATGGTAACCCACGAACAAGTTGAAGCACAAGTCGCTGATCAGATACGGGACTATCAACGTCACCTAACTGTCCAGCGAGTTCCTTTAATCGTTGAAAGTAGGCTTCAAGGTTCGGCATGGCGCGTAGGGTGAGGTTTGTGAACTCATGTTCCAGGGCTGCAGCTCGCGATCCCTTGTTGTTTAGAAACAGACTCTTGATGCGCTTCCAGGCAGCAAGGGCTGTTGATTCGGATTCAAGAACCCTGACCAACAGATCATCTGACAGTGTTCCGTAGATCCACTGCAAAACAACAGCATCAATTTTGGACCATGACTCGTAGTCAGGAGTCCCCTTTGCCGGAGGTTCAGTGCCATCGATATGGTGTAGCACATCATATCCACGGGCATGCAGCATAAACAGCTTTACCCAAGAAGAATAAGAAACCTTCGTGCCGTCTAACACACGTACCTTGTGTTGAATGTTGGTGACGGTGTACACGGGATGAATTGGATCTTGCTTCTTCGGAGGGATGGGTTCTTTGTCTTCAGCCATGATAATGAAGCGGAGAAGAGAAAAGACCTTCGACTGTGATGATGGTTGCTGAAGATCATGATAGGTTGGACTCACTTTAGTATAGATGTTTACTTTTTATTGTAATAGGACTTGTGTTAGTTTTAGTTTGTATTTTGATAGTTATTAGCAGTTTTGGCAGTCCAGCGAAACTGTGAGCGAATCTATAGTTTCGCTCACAGTTTGCTGTTTTGGTTCACCCGGCGAACTTATGTTCTGCCGGGCGAAACTATAGTTTCGGCATGACAGTTTCGCTTGTAGCGAAACTGTCAGCGAAACTATGACTGCTATATATACTTTTGTTATTTCATTTTGCATGATAAGTTTGCAAAACCCAAAACGTGGAATTCTGTTGCAAACTATCATTCTCAAGCAGTTATTTCATTGAAATACATTGTGCTTATTGTTATTGAGTGAGTTAGTTCATTTGAATTTCAATTATGTCTTGATTCATCATATTCTTCTCTCAATTGTTTGTTATTGTGCTTGTGTATGTGATATTGATCAAACTATTCAATCAATTGTACTGTTCATCGATCATATGGACCAACAATATGGTATCAGAGCCTTAGTGCTCTTGATTTGTTGAGTTTTGGTGGTTTTGGTCAATATCTAGGTTCAATCAATTTTCATCGGATTATCAGCTGTTTTTGGGATGGAAATTGATTGAATTATGCTTGTTCTTCATTGAGGAAGATTCTACAATCATCAGATCACAAATTCATTGAGTTTTGGATGATTTTGGATTGATTTTAAGGTGAAAAAGGGTTTTCAGATCGACGAGCGAAACTACAGTTCTTACAGCGAAACTGCGATCTTCATTCAGCGAAATTATGGTTTATTTTGGATCTGAAGTTGTTTTTTAGAATTTCAGCGAAAGTATCTCTTTGAACGAAAGTTCAGCAGTGTTTTTGATCAAGTATCAAGCGAAAGTGCTGCCGAAACTATATCTGAACGAAAGTTCAAGCTTGTTTCCTGCGAAATTAGCAGCGAAACTAAGCAATTGTTGTCTTTGATTCAAGCGAAAGTGCTGCTGAAATTTCAAGAGAAAGTGTCTGAGTTTGCGAAAGTATTTGTTTTAGCGAAACTATTAAGCAAGCTTACTTTCTCAGCGAAGTTGTTAGCGAATTTGCCAGCGAACTTACCAGCGAAATTACCAAACTTTCTGCGAAATTATCATGTCAAAATTAACTACTCTCACACTTGCGGATCTTGAAAGTGTTGCTCCTAATAGACCTCCAAGACTCATTAATGGAGATAATTTTGAAGATTGGAAGAGATGTCTCAAGGCTTTCTTTTTCTATACAGATCATAATCAATGGGAATCGATTATTTCAGGTCCTCATATACCTACGGTTACAGTTGGTGATGTCGTTTCTCAGAATAAAGATCCATCTTCTTATACTGAAAGAGATCTGAAACTGATTGATCGTGATCAAAAAGCATTTGGTGCTCTAACTCTCTGCTTGGCTCCTGACATCTACAATCGTTTTGCAGAGCATAAAAATGCTAAATCCCTTTATGATGCTCTCTGTGAATTCTTTGATGGGAATGCAGACCTGGTGAAAGACAAGAGTATTCAAGCTGAAAAGGAGTTTAACTCGTTTGTAGGATATAAGAATGAAAGTTTGACAGATCTTACAAATCGATTCTTAACTGTTTCAAGCACTCTGAAGAAATATGATGAAAGACTCTCCAACAGAGAACAAGTTAACAGACTTCTCGATTCTCTTCCACCACAATGGAGTCTTCAAGTGAGGATGCTCAAACAAGAAAGAGGTTTTACAGATTACAAGCTGATGGATATCATTAATAAGTTGAAATCTTTTGAGTTGGATATGAAAAGAAGAGAATTTAACCAGACTATGATGCCCACACCTGGTTTTTCTCAAAATGCTGCTTTATTGTCATCCGCTGCAAACTCTCACATTCAGAATCCAATTCAAGGAGGGAGCAATTCAAGTAATTTCTCAAGTGGTAGTAATCATGTTGGAAAGGAATTGGGAAATTCTAAGGTGAATGCTGAAACTACTATTCCATCTGAAACAATGGCTCTTTTTGGAATGTTTGTTCAGAGCTATGAAGCTCTTGTTGCTGGTGAGTTGAAAGGTAAAGGAATGACTATGGAGGATATGTATCAAGTTGATCCTGATGATTTGGAAGAGACTGACATTCAATGGCAAATGGCAATGTTAACTTTAAGAGCTCGGAGGTTTATGGAAAGAACGGGAAGAAAGAACTTCGGTGGTCAATCATCAACCTCAAAACTAGGATTTGACAAGTCAAAACTGAGATGCTTCAACTGTAAACAATTGGGACATTTTAAACGTGAATGTCCATTACCAATTGTAACAGATCCTAGTAACACTGGAGTGCCAAGATTGACAGAGAAAGTAAAGGAAGAGGGAAATTCAAAAAAGGAGTCAGCCTTGATTTCTAATTTTGACTGGAGTGCAGAGGTGGAAGAAACCAGATCTGAAATAAATCATGCTTTAGTTGCTGAGATTGTGAAAAATGATGAGATGGAAGTTGAGAAAGATGAGTTTGTGCTGTTTAAAGAATTCGAAGGAGAGAATGAATCTTCAGTAAAGGAGAAAGAAGAGAAAGATGATGGAGAGAAGAAAGAGAAAACTACAGATTCAAAAGCTGTGAAAGGAAAAGAGAAGGATGATGCGGCCGCTACTGTTGAGGAAAGGAAATCGAGTACTCCAGTATGCATGTGCGATAAAGCTTTAGCTGCCGAAAAGATGGTAATGGGACTTCCTTATGAGGTAATACAGGATATGTGTTCATCTGCTTGCAAAATTAGACTTTTTGGAGTTTATAAGGCTAATCGTTTGTTAATTGATAATGAAAAGGATTTAAAACGAATTAATGATGAACTTAAATTGAATGAATCAAAATATTTTGTGAAATTAAATGAGGCTTTAAAAGAAACTGATCATTTAAAAAGAATTGTTTTGGAAAGGAATGTAGAGATTAATACTTTGACTGAACGAGTTGCTCTGGCTGAATTTGAAGCAAGCAAACTTCAGTCAAAGTTAGATAAATGGACTATTTCTGGAATGAAACATGATGATCTTTGTAAATCTCAACGGGGAGCAAGAATTAAAACTGGTTTGGGTTATGAAAATGTACAGGTTTATCCTCCTCCTAGTACATATTGTTATTCTCCTATGCCTGTTCCTCATCCTTCTAATGATTTAATCAAATCAGATACTGATAGTATGTCTGCAGGTTTAGTTGGAAATAACTCTAAGTACATTCGTGAAGACTACGACTATGGACCAACTAGTGGGCTTGGATGCACTAGTTCTAGTACACCTGAAAAATTGCAGTCTGTTTTAGATAATAAGTCTAGTTTAAATTCAGTATTTGTTTCTAGTTCAAATGTAACAGACTTGAATGTCTCATGTTCTCCTGATTGTTCTATTTCATCTTGTAATTCAAATCTTAATAGTGATGATTTTTGTTCTGGTTATGAATTGAATGAATCTGATGTTTCACCTAACACAACTGAGCAACTTAAAACTAATTCTTTTGAAAAGTTCTTTTCTCAACCTATTCCATCTTTTATACCATTAAATATGACATCTTCAGAAAAATGCAGTTCTCCTTCATCTGAAACTAGTACCAATGGTACGAGTTTTACTGATTTGTCAAAAGAATCAAGCTATGATTTTGTAAAGAATAATTCTGAGACAAATAAACAAAAACATCATGAGATGTATGAGACATTCAGTGATGTTGATTCTAGTTTGTCTGAATGTGATGAGGAGATTATTATTGATCCTATTTTTACCTCATCACATCATCGATCTAGATTCAAACATCATTGTTTCAGGTGTGGTGAAGAGGATCATCTTATCAAAAATTGCCCTTTGATTGAAAGATCCTCTAATAGAAATTGTTTTGGGAATAAATTGACAAAATTGGTTAATAATTTCTTTCATAAAAAATCAGCTTCTTTGAAAACAAAGGTTGTTCAATCTTGGGTCCCTATTACTCCTAGCTAAATGATTTGTTCATTCATTTCAGGGATCTTCTTCAAAGATTGTAAACAGTCTGTGGCATGTTGATAGCGGCTGTTCCAAACACATGACGGGATTAAAGGATTTGTTGACTAATTATCGAATTATCAATGGAGGATATGTGGCATTTGCTGGAGACAAGAAGGGTGGAAAAATGATTGGACAAGGAGAAGTTACTAATGGCTCTCTTACTCTTGAAAAAGTCAACCATGTTCCTGAATTGGCATTTAATCTTCTGAGCGTCTCTCAAATTTGTGATAAAGATATTCCAGTTCTATTTAAATCTGACGAATGTTTATTTTTGAAATCAGAGATAGCTGTTCCAGAAGATTTAATTCTCATGCGTGCTCCAAGGAAACACGATACATATCTTCTTGATATGAATTCTAGTGAGTCAAAAGCTACTGCAACTTGTCTTCTTTCAAAAGCATCAACATCTGAGTCACTCTTGTGGCATCGTCGATTGGGCCATGTCAATTTTAAGATAATTAATAAATTAGTAAAGAACAATCTTGTTAGAGGACTTCCTTTAAAAGATTTCTCTGTGTCTGAAAAATGCATGGCATGTGCCAAAGGGAAACAACATAAGAAATCTCATAAGCCTAAACTTTTGAATAGCATATCAAGTCCTCTAGAGTTGTTACATACTGATTTATTTGGGCCAATTAGTGTTAAATCCATTGCTAAAAAGTCTTTTTGTCTTGTTGTTACAGATGATTTTTCACGTTATTCATGGGTGAGATTTCTTGCTCACAAAAGTGAAGTTGCTGAGGAATTGCAGAAATTAATCATTTCAATTGAATCAGTCAGTAAGAAAAGAGTTATGGGATTAAGAAGTGACAATGGCACTGAATTTAAGAGTCATTTTGTGCTCAAAAAGGGATCGTGAGACAATTTAGTGCTGCAAGAACACCCCAGCAGAACGGAGTTGCAGAAAGAAAGAATCGTACTCTAGTGGAAGCTGCTCGTACAATGTTGATAGAATCCTCACTACCTGTCATTTTCTGGGCTGAAGCTGTTAATTGTGCTTCTTATGTTTTAAACAGAGTGCTAATTGTGAAAGATAAAGTGAAGACTCCTTATGAACTTTTTCATAAGAGGAAGCCACTAATTGATTTCTTTCGCCCATTTGGATGTTCTTGTACGCTTCTGAATACTCAAGCTCAAAAGACCAAGTTTGGGGCTGTTTCTGATGAATGTTACTTTGTTGGATATTCTTCTTCACAAAAGGCATATCGAGTTTACAACAAAAGAACACGTATTGTTCAAGAGTCATTTTATGTTGATTGGCAAGAATCAAATCCTACTGAAGTTAAATCTGAACCTGCATGGTTCTTTGATTCCGATACTGTGTTCAATTCATTCAATTTGCCAGTTTTCGATGATGATATGTCAAGTCCATGTACTCAAACGAATATTATTCCATCATCTTCATCGTCTGTTTCATCAATTCCACAAGTAACTGATGCTGTTTCAATTGATGTCAGCTCATCGTCTCCGATGCCTGATCATGCACCATTATCTGATTCTTTATCACCTACATCTCTTAACTCACCTGATTCATCACCTGTCATTGATACACCTTCACCTTCATCTACTCTTTCTCCAGCGGTTGATACTTCTTCAACTATCTTTCCTTCTTCTGGAGATTATAAAACTTTGAAAGATCATCCACTTGATAATGTAATTGGATCTGTTTCTGATGGTGTTCGTACTCGAAGTCAATCTGGTCTGATTAATGTTTGTCTTTTCTCATGCTTCATTTCTCAAATTGTTCCTAAGAATGTTCATGCTGCTCTACAAGATCCGTGTTGGGTAGAGTCTATGCAATTGGAACTTCAACAGTTCAGGAAGCTTAAGGTTTGGACTTTAGTTGATTTACCTCCCAACAAGTATCCAATTGGTACAAAATAGGTGTTCAAGAACAAACCAGATGATCGAGGCGTGGTGGTGCGAAACAAATCTAGACTTGTAGTGCAAGGCTTTGCTCAAGAAGAAGGTATTGATTATACAGAAGTCTTTGCTCCAGTTGCTCGTCTTGAAGCAATCCGTATATTTCTTGCTCATGCTGCTCATAAACAATTCAAAGTGTACCAGATGGATGTGAAATGTGCTTTTCTCTATGGCGACATTGATGAAGAGATATATGTGTGTCAACCACCAGGCTTTGAAGATCCTGATTTTCCTGATAAAGTGTATAAACTTGATAAATCTTTGTATGGACTTCATCAAGCACCCAGAATCTGGTATGAGACTCTTACACAATATCTTATAAGCAATGGTTATTCTCGTGGTACCATTGATATGACCTTATTTAAGAAGGAGGTGAATGGTGAAATGATCTTTGTTCAAGTGTATGTCGATGATATTATTTTTGGATCCACAAACTCTCAATTGTGTAGAGAGTTTGAAGAAGTGATGAGCCAACGGTTTGAAATGAGCATGATGGGTGAAATGTGCTTGGCTTGCAAGTTGAACAACAGAAAGAAGGAATTCTTATTCACCAAGAGAAGTACATTAAAGATATTCTGATGAAATTTAAAATGGATGATGCGTCTACTGAAATGACCCCCTTTACTGCTCAGACGTGTCTCACTCCAGACGAAAATGGAAAACCAGTTGATCCTCATCTTTTTCGTTCTATGATTGGCTCTCTCATGTATCTTACTGCAAGTCGTCCTGATATCACTTTTGCTGTTGGTTACTGTGCTAGATATCAGTCGGCTCCAAAGGAATCTCATGAGAAAGCTGTCAAACGAATTTTTCGTTATCTCAAAGGATCATCTCGTCTCGGACTGTGGTATCCATATGGTGGAAATTTTGATTTACATGCTTATTCTGACAGTGATTCCAATGGTTGCAGGTTAAACAGAAAATCTGTGTCTGGAGGATGTCAATATTTGGGTAATTGTCTGGTATCTTGGCAGAGCAAGAAACAAACAACAGTTTCTCTTTCTACAGGGGAAGCTGAATATATTGCTGCATCTAGCTGCTGCTCTCAAGTTCTCTGGATACAACACCAAATGATTGATTATGGAATCAATTTCCTTCATACACCTTTATTCTGTGATAATGAGGCTGCCATTGGAATCGCTAAAAATCCTATTCATCATTCTCGCACAAAGCATATTGAAACTCGAATTCATGCGATTCGTGATGCTCAAGAGAAGGGTTTCATTAATATTATTCCCATTGATACCAAAAATCAAAAAGCTGATCTTTTCACAAAAACGTTTGACAAACCTCGTTTTTATGAATTGATTTCTATGCTTGGGTTAATATCTTTTTGTTGGAGCATATATAGTCATATATAGTGTGTCCGTCGCTTGTCGAATAGTCTAGACTTAATGTAATAAACCTGATATGTTGTAAACACATGAAACTGGGTCATTCGCAGGAGCATATGCGAATGAGACTCAGTCGTGCAACTGAGCCTTACTAATGGGCCAGTCGTACGACTGAGAGATGCGATTGGGTCAGTCGTACGATTGAACCATACGCATGGTCCAATCGCACGAATGGGCCCAGTCGCATCTAATATGGGCCGAAGCCTATATATACCAGTTTCAATGTGTAGAGAGATCAAGGGTTTGGGGAGGGAGTCTGCCCGGAGCCTAGGGCTGCCGGATGAGAGGGGAGATCATGCTCGATCTCCCCTTGCCAAGAGTCTTGTATCTTATGTTGTAACGAGCTTGTAATCGTTAGGTTTTATCAATGAAACCAATTTTTGATAGTTCGTGTTATTGATTTGACTTTTGATTGCTGTTGTTTATCCTTCCGTCAAGAACATGCTCGGATGTTTACCGATCCAGTGACTTCACAATTGGTATCAGAGCCGGTTACTGCTGGAATGATCTAACAATCATTCTAGCAACCCGAGCTCTTGATTTCTGGATCAAATTTCAGATCTTGACGTTAAACCCAATTCGTGTTCTTCGTGTTTTGCTCAGATTTGGTAACGTGTGTTGGTTTTATGTCAAAATCGAACTCGAAACCACGTTCCTATCACCCTTGCGAATCTGATGATGCCTATCTTGTTTCCGTTCATGTAAAATTCGTCAGATTAGGGTTTTGGGCAGCTTTGGCGGCTGCAGATCTGAAAATCTGCGTACAGACCCATTCGTGCGACTGGACAATGCTAATGGACCATTCGTGCGACTGGACCATGCTAATGGACCATTCGTGCGACTGGACCATGCTAATGGACCATTCGTGCGACTGGACCATGCTAATGGACCATTCGTGCGACTGGACCATGCTAATGGACCATTCGTACGACTGGAATGCGACTGGAATGCGACTGGAATGCGACTGGACCAGTCTTATGACCAGTCATGCTACTGGACCAGTCTTATGACCAGTCATGCTACTGGACCAGTCTTATGACAAGTCATGCTACTGGACCAGTCTTATGACCAGTCATGCTACTGGACCAGTCTTATGACAAGTCATGCTACTGGACCAGTCTTATGACCAATCATGCTACTGGACCAGTCTTATGACCAGCCTCACGAATATATTATTCGTATCATCCATTCACATGAATGTGATATTTGTCCTCCACGTCATACGGATGAACGGTGTTCCAGACCAAAAAAAAAAAAAAAAAAAAAAAAAAAAAAAAAAAAAAAAAAAAAAGAGAAAAAGTCTGGAACTACCTTTTGCACAGATTTGAGGATGAGCAAAGCACATTCACCCTGAGATTCTTTTGTCAAATAAGTTTGATGTATACCCCATTATCCGTCGGACTTCCAGAATAGGTGAATGAAGTTGGAACACGAAAGAGAGGAGAGAAGATGTTAGCAATTGGTGCTGATTTTGTGGGGTAGTCAGGAGCATCTGACTATTTATGGGCCAATCAAGTTATATTTATCCGCACAGAGAGGATTCTCATTCTTAGGGGGAATCCATGTATAGAGAGATTGAAGACGCAATCAGAAAGTGATGATGTGAGCCGGTTTCCGATGAAGAATCTACATGCATGCTGATTTGTTTGATATTGTCAGCTGTGGATTGGAACCTTCAACCTTTTGCCCAATACAACGTATGAAGACGCCAAGAGAGAGCACAACGTTTATATATTGGGATACGCTAAATGTGAGGGGGAATTTCTGCAGGTGTTAATGTTAATCAGGTTAGCCTGTGTGAAGATTGAAGCAATGGAAAACTGTTCATGTCATTATCTGGAAAAATCAGTCATATGGGGAATCTTGATGCTGTGATGGTGTTCTACAAAGTAAACGAAAGCTATTGTGCCTAAATTCATTTTCAGGGATATTGTAGCGACCTGACGGATCGGCAACGTTGGCTAATATGGTTTTCGTTTGATTCTATTGACAACCAGAGCAAAGATTGACTGAAGATTGTAAGAGGTGTTATCTACTATTCGCAAGCAACGTCCAAGGGGGAATTTGTTGGAGCATATATAGTCATATATAGTGTGTCCGTCGCTTGTCGAATAGTCTAGACTTAATGTAATAAACCTGATATGTTGTAAACACATGAAACTGGGTCATTCGCAGGAGCATATGCGAATGAGACTCAGTCGTGCAACTGAGCCTTACTAATGGGCCAGTCGTACGACTGAGAGATGCGATTGGGTCAGTCGTACGATTGAACCATACGCATGGTCCAATCGCACGAATGGGCCCAGTCGCATCTAATATGGGCCGAAGCCTATATATACCAGTTTCAATGTGTAGAGAGATCAAGGGTTTGGGGAGGGAGTCTGCCCGGAGCCTAGGGCTGCCGGATGAGAGGGGAGATCATGCTCGATCTCCCCTTGCCAAGAGTCTTGTATCTTATGTTGTAACGAGCTTGTAATCGTTAGGTTTTATCAATGAAACTAATTTTTGATAGTTCGTGTTATTGATTTGACTTTTGATTGCTGTTGTTTATCCTTCCGTCAAGAACATGCTCGGATGTTTACCGATCCAGTGACTTCACAATTACTTGTTAGGACCTGGTATTTGAACGAAATACCGAGTGATTGCGTGTTAAACCAACTCAAATAGTGCGGAATCCTATTTGATTGGCGATCCAATCAGTGAGAACACACGATGAATCAATAAAGAATTGATTTCAACGTCAGAAATCGATCAAGAACCGATCTGATGTGTTCTATGAACTTGGAGAACGATTTGGGAGGCTTCTGGACGGCTAGGGTACGTCTGGAGTCGTAATGGGATGAATGCTTACGTTTTCCCACGAATTGGGCCTATTTATAGGTTAGTATTGGTCAATCGTGCGACTGGGCCATAAGTATGGTTCAGTCGTGCGATTGAACCATGCGGTTGATTCATCCGAACGACTGAGGTGTTCAGTCGTGCGATTGGTCAATCTTATGTGTCAATCATACGACTGATCAAAGTCTCCTGGTTCAGTCGTGCGATTGAGTCAATCGTATGAAGTATTTCATGCGTGTGGTCAAATTCGCATGGGCCATCCGCATGAGAAAATTCATTAAGTTAAGTTTGAATGTTCTATTTATATAACTTAATGTGCACTCATTCAAACATTCATAAACCCAATTATTCAATCACAACTCATTAATGAAATATTAAACATTACAAGTAACAACAATTCATATCATTTCATTAATCAATTACAATACATAAAAAATCAGACAGACAAGTTCATTACATTACAAATCCTGATCTAGGGACATACATGTATCAAACAACTCCCCCTTGGACCTAGATCTATCTATTCTCTTGTCTTCTGCATAACCTCCTTATATCTCTTGTACTTCTCCTCTTTAGTGACTCCTGCGTGTATCTCAAAAGCAAAGCAGAGTCTTATGACGTTTTGGAATTGGAGGGCTTGTACAATATCTTGCGTGTCATAGAACAGTGGCCACTTATATAATGTGTAAACATCATTAGCAGATAAGTTGGTTAGCCACATTGGGTCGAATACCCTGATAGTATCCATTTGGCCCTCTCTGTTCAGGACTATGACCGCTTCAAGCTGTTCTCCAATCGTAGTACCACCATTTAAATGGGGAGTGAAGTCCTGTGGCATTTCCCTTAGAGGGATTCTTGACATCGTGCGCGGAGGACTCCACTTCAGCACTATCTTTGGCTTTCCAGTCCTGGGATCAACTTCAGACGTCTGATATACCTCGTAGGTTGTTGAGGTTTGAAGTTGACCCACCTGGTGTGGTACTCTTTCCTCAGGGCAGCCTCAAACCAGCCTGACATCTTCCTCGGGTCAGCATACAGCAGCTTAAGTTTAGCCAGCTGGTTGAGCTCAAAACCAGGTAGAGTCTTCAGATCATGTGGGAACCTGAAGTACTCTATGCCCTGCTCCCTCTTAACATATACGCGTTAAGGTCTTCAAAAATGCCCAAGAGATAATCCTGCCCGACACCTTATGGTTTTTTCTTGACTTTGTAGAGCTTTGTGTAGGCATCTCTCTTTGGTGCAGCCCGCTGGGCTCTCACTTCCTCAAAACAGCAGCCCATTCAGCCTTACGAATATCAACATCTGCATTGCTTGGAGGCTTGGGCTGTTTCTGCAGTCTTTTCTGCTTCTTGCTCCATCTTGTTGAGTACCTCAAAAGTATCACTGACTAGGGATTCACCCAATTGGGGACCACCACATTTCCCTCGGCGTCAGCGTACTGAGGATACTCTTCAGCATGAATCTTCTATCTCAACCTCATCAATCGTTCAGTTCCTCATCACTGGTTGAGTCCACTGTTGGAGCATCCTTCACGATTTCATCGGGATTGAGTTTGAACATTTCAGCTATTTGCTCATCGGACAGGTCGTGAATTATCTCCCCTTCTTCAGGGGTATAACTCACAGACCGTCTCACTATCCCTTGTAGGTCAAGAATCATAGTTAACTGAGTCTTGACCATTTGAAGGGGAGTGAAGTCAAACTCATCCCTCTGAAAGTTTGGATCTGTTTGATATAACATTCAACACAAAATCATTAGTAATTAATCAAACAGACATACATTAACTTAACTTAATATATATAAACATTTAATACATTTGTTTTCATTACATGATTCAAGTACCAAGTAAATAAACAAATAAACATCTAATCAGTACTTTGATCCTGAATCTGTGGTGTGTCGCTCGGAGGAGCAGAAGTAGTGGATGACTGGTCTTGTCGACGTTTGGATCTGCGCTCCTGACCTGAGGCAGAGGCCGATGCAGCCGCATCCCCCTCCGTCTGCCTCGTCATCATCGTCGTGTCCTTCTGTCTCTCCTCTTCTTTCCGTCTCCTCATCATCATCTCTCCTCATCATCATCCTCATCTTCATCATCATCATCTCCGTCGTCTCCGTCACCCTCCTTTAGCTTCAGGGGCTCATCCTTCGACCCCTTCAGCCTCAGCATGATCGTCTTATTGGTCGACTCCAACTCCTCAATACGTTTGGCTGACTGAGCCTGAGTATCTTGGAGTTGGGCCACCTCAGCTCTCTGCTGGTCTATGACCCGAGCTTGCTCTGCCAATTGCTGAGATTGGGCAGCAGCCAAGTCGGTCAGTCTGCGGATCTGGGCCGCCTTCTCCTCGTCAGCAGCCAGCAGACGCATAACCATTCGGTTAGCGCTGAGAGCTGCTCCTCTACCCCAATGTGAGGTAGAGTGACTCCTGTACCTGTGAGGGCTGGGCTGATGGTCCAGCCTGATATGTGGTGGTGGTGGCAGTGGCTGTGGTGAATATGGGTCGGTGGGTCGATGGTGGTGAAGTGGGGGTGAATGGTCTGGTGATGGATGGGATAGATATAGTGGTGGTGGGTAAGGTGGTGGATGTGGTAGGGTGGTGGGATGTGGTGGCTGTGGTGGCTGTGGTGGTGGATGGTATTCTCAGTAGTAGTGGTGGTATGTGGCTGTGGTGGTAGAAGTGGAAGTCACGAAGGTCAACCGACGCTTCTTCTTCTTCATCCCATGTGGTTGAGCCATCCGCTTCCTCCTGGTCCCGGAGGAAGTGGATGCTCCCCCTGCAACTCTGCTCCCTGACCCCGGAACATAGTTGGGTCAGTATCTCTCGCCGAGGAGTCCCTCGGGTGCTCACCGACCACCTTTAGCCCGTGGTCTGTGGGAACGACTTTGCTTCCCACAGTCCTGGTGAGGGGCTCCTCGTCGGACTCTTCCTCCTCCATGTCACCAGCGACAAACTCCTGATGGAAGCCGGCCATCTCTGCGACCTCTCCGGCAGTGGCTGACCCCGGGGAATAGTCTCTGTATCTGTGCCTCTAGATGGGGCAGGCATGTCATCCCCGGCATCGCCACTATCATCATCATCAGAGTCTGACTCTGGTATAGCGATGTGCTCCACGTCTGAGTCACTGTCCTCGTGGCGCCACTTCCTCTTCGCTGGCGCCACGTAATCAACCCGGGCCAGATGCCCAAACAGCCTCCTGACAGGGGGCTTCACCTGCTTCCCCCTGTAAACCTTCATCCTGCCGAAGTCGTGTCATCCATGACCTCGAGGATAACAGCATCCTCCTTCTCCTTCGGTAGGGAAGGAAGCTTCTGATCAATGATCATCTGTAAGAATCTGGGGTACATACAGAAGCCTTCCTTCCCCTTACCCTCGAGGTTCTCCACTAAGTAGCTGAAAATCATCCTGGAGAAGCTGAACGGATGGTTCAGCACCAACGCTGCGTAAGCGTTCTGGATCTGATCCGAGAGCTCATCAAATCCACCCTTCCGTGATGCTATACACTTTAGCAGCACGTGGGCCAAGTACTTAAACTGGGGACAGAGGTTACTCTTGTTGAGTACCCCGCGATTAATGTCCCCAGAGTACTTTGCCCTCATAAAGCATCCACGGACAGTGAGGGGGTGTAGACGTGTGGGGCACTCAGCATCGTCCCCAAACTGAAGTACTATCCTCAGATCCTCCTCCGAAATGGTGATAGCCTCACCGAAGATAGAGCTCCTTATGCAGTGTGGCTCGGTGGATCGGTCGACTGATGCCCCAGCCCAAAAGGCCTGCTGCACTGATCTGTAAGGTGTGCAGGGAGTAGATATAGCATACGCGATCCTCGATCTCTGAAGGAAAGTAATAATGCCAGCAAAGTCGGCTGCATTCCTGGAAGTCAAGTCCAGGTGAGCACAAATGTTGTGCTTAGTGCTCATATTCCAGTTACCCGCCATCTGTAACACATAATAACATAAACGTTAGTTTCATTGGCTAAGAGTATAAAGCAACACTTAAACTTTAAATAAACATTTTCTGTCATGCGATTGGGGATGTACGACTGAAGCCAGTCGTGACTGAATCATGCGATTGAGGTTCAGACGTGCGATTGACCTCATACGCACGACTGAGTGTGCGACTGGACTCATGCGCATGAACTCTTGTGCGATTACACTAGTCGTGCGACTGAGTCTCATTCGCATGGTTCAGTCGTGCGATTAAGTGATTCGCACCCTTCAGTCGTGCGACTGAAGTTCATCAAGACGACCAGTCGTCTGTCTCATTCGTTTCAGTCGTCCCAAGATCAAATCCACGCAGAACAAGTTTTAACATTCAATTAACCGGTTCTTTAGTGTCGCCTATACTTCCCTAATAACCTATTTTAACCAATTTTAACATATTACTTAGTTTTAATAGGTTATTAGGGTTTGATGGTCTCGGTTCGCTTGTTACAGTCGTATTCATCGATTAGGGTTCGATTTCTCTCTGATTTCGATGTACTAAGACTTCAATATACCTGTAATATGATGAGCGAACGTTAGAATCACAGAATCAGCTATAAAATCAAAAAAAATGGAGAAAATTTGGGCAGAGTAACGGTACTATATGCGATTTAGGGGATTTTGCGAATGAGGAGTCTCTGCGACCGACTCCCCTCTATTTATATCCACTCAAGTTCCAATCGTGCGACTGAGTTCATTCGCACCTTTCAGTCGTGCGAGTGGGACTCAGTCGTGCGATTGGGTCAGTCGCCCTTCTCCAGTCGTCCGACTGAAGTTCAGTCGTGCGACTGACTCACTCGTTCGCATATAGCATCCGATTGGACTAATCGTGTGTTCCATTCGTGCGAATGGACTTCATTCGTATGGTTAGACCATACGTATGGTCCATTCGTGCGAATGGGTCATACTTAGTTAATTTTTCCTATTTTTTCCAATTTACCTTTAACTCTTTTATATTAGTTTAATTAACGTTATGAACTATTGATCATCTCAGACATGATCCTTTTAATCTAGAAAACACTTTGATCACCTCAGACGTGATCATTTTAACTACTTTGGTCACCTCAGACGTGACCCTTTTAAAAATACTTTGTCACCTCAGACGTGACTGATATAACTTTTCAAAGAACATATGGTCATCTCAGACATGACCCTTTTTAGTGAGTTTATTTCTTCTGATTTCCTGATGTAGTCCGACACTGACTCAAGTTAAAACTTAAAACGACTAACTAATTTAAGACTTTAACTAATTACATAATAGACATATTTTTGGCTTTTTGTGAGAGATATATCCAGAGATTGATATCTACGGGATTTGGATCGGGAGTAGATAGCTTCAACTTAGGTTGATCACATCTGGACCAATTCAATTTTTTGGAATCATACAGGTAATTCAAATCATTTGAGACTTGTTATAAAACCTTTTGATGCTCAAGTTCTCGGTGTTCATCCAGAGTCGTTAGCAACATAAGGAAATCATACTGAAACTCTTAGGTTTTCACATTGATTTGGACCTTTGGGAAAGTAGCCACAATGATTGTCAGTATGTTTGTCCACTTAAATCCATACACAGACTTTCAACACAGACTGGTGACTTATTTAGGTGTAATTATTTCAACTAACACTTGTGGATCCCACACTTATATGGTAATCAACATCCCTCAGGAGCTTTTGAGCGGTCTACGGTATTATTACAAGAAGAGACTATTCTTAGAGCTTTCAAAGAGAAGCCTGTCCTCAGGTCAGTGCCATCGCACAGCAGAGAGGCGGCAAACAACAATGAATTCTAGAATATCTAGGTTATGCTTATCCTCAGGTCAGTGCCATCGCACAGCAGAGAGGCACATAACCTATCTCCTTGTTAGAGCAGCTTATTTTATTTTGCACAAAATGCACCAACAACATAAGTCATTAGCTTTATTGCATTTGTCTTTCATTTTTTTCTTTGCTTTGCTCTTGTTATGGTCATCCGCACACATTTGTGGCGTTTAATTGCTCATTACCCCTTATTGGAATATTGTTGATTGTGTTAACCAGTGATAAGATGGTCGCCCACAGTCAGTTGAACACTTTAGTTTTATCTTGAAATCACCAATCCGGTCTAGTTGTCTATTGTGTTGAATCTACCAACATATCATATATGGTCTAGCAGCCTCTAAGTCTACTTTCTTTGTGTCACCTTAGGAGTTGCCAGTTTTCTATCATCTTTCCTTTTAGTATTGCTTAGACTACACAGATTTATTACTTTGAACTTTTGCATGTTAAACACTGAAATTTTAAAGTCCCTCTTGATTCGTTCCTGTGTACTATCATTTTCCAAAGGTATTGAATCGGTATCACAGATACAATCTACCTTATTTCAGCTTGCTACTCTCTTCTCCTCTCTTTTTTTTTTTTTTTGTTTTTATTTTTTTTTTTTTTTTATTTTAATAGTTAACTTGCTGACATATTCTCCCCCCCTAAAATACTAAAATCATTTCTGGTTTAATTATTTTAGGATTTTAATAAACAGCAAGAGAACATGAGTTTAATAAATTAAAATCAAATAGACAAATCAAATAAATAAAATTAAATAAAATTTAAGTACACGACATCGGACTACACATTTCATCATCAGGAATTACCTCACTTTTCTTTAACCCGTTGACCTCTAATAAATATTGAAAACGTGGTTTATCAAAAGCTTTAGTGTAGAGGTCAGCGCGTTGAAAATCAGTATTAATTTTAACCACATCAATTAAGTTCTTTTCAAAACAATCCCTTATGAAATGGTATTTAATACCGATGTGTTTGGTCTTAGGATGTTGGACCGGATTTTTAGTTACTGCAATTGCAGAGAGTTATCAACAAAAATAGGAGTAGATGAGAATTTTAAACCGTAATCCCGCATTTGCTGTTGAATCCAAATGATTTGAGAACAGCAACTTGCAGCAGCAACATATTCGGCTTCACAGGTTGACAAGGCAACCGATGTCTGCTTCTTACACTGCCAGGTAACTAATCTTCTCCCAAAGAATTGACACCCTGCTGATGTAGACTTGTAGTTCATCTTGCAGCCTCCGTAATCCGAGTCACTATACGCGGTAAGCTCAAAGTCATCATCATGAGGGTACCACAGTCCAAGTGTAGGTGTACCCTTCAGATAACGAAAGATCCTCTTGACCCCAATCAGATGGTTGACCTTTGGTTTAGCCTGATATCTTGAGCATAGACATGTAGCATACATAATATCAGGTCTTGAGGCAGTGAGATACATGAGAGATCCGATCATTCCTCGGTACATGGTGGCATCTACTAGATCTCCATTATCATCCGGTGCTATATCATGATTAGTAGCAAGTGGAGTCCCAGCAGCAGAAGCATTCTCCATGTCAAAGCGACTGAGAATGTCTCCTACATACTTGGTCTGATGTAGAAAGATCCCATTAGGTGTTTGATCCACCTGTAACCCGAGAAAGAACTTCATCTCCCCCATGGCACTCATCTCAAATTCTTTCTTCATTACTGCTTCAAACTCTTTACATAACTCTTCGTTCTTTGACCCGAAGATTATGTCATCAACGTATATCTGTACAAGCAGTAGGTCTCCATCCTTTTCCTTAATAAACAGTGTACAGTCAATTACTCCCCTGCGAAAGCCGTGTTTCACAAGATGAGTTGAGAGTTTCTCATACCAAGCTCGAGGAGCTTGATGAAGTCCATACAGCTTTGTCAAGCTTGTAGACTCTATCCCGATGATAGGGATCTTCAAAACCCTCTGGTTGACTCACGTAGACTGTTTCTCTGATTTCCTCCATGAAGGAATGCACTCTTTACATCTAATTGGTAGACTTTGATCTTCATGTACGATGCATAGGCAAGGAAGATACGTATCGCTTCCATCCTTGCCACGGGTGCAAACACCTCATTGTAGTCAATCCCCTCGACTTGGCGAAAACCTTGTACCACCAGTCGAGCTTTGTTCCTGATAATGACCCCTTGGTCATCTTTTTGCACTTTAGTACCCATTTGGTGCCAATGACTTTAGCACCTTTAGGTTTATCTACTAGTGTCCATACACCTAACTTCTTAAACTGCAGAAGTTCTTCTTGCATGGCACTCACCCACGCCTCATCATTGAGTGCTTCACTGACATATTTTGGCTCAACCTGCGAGACAAAACATCGATAGGCACCATCATGAATGTAACCTTTCTCCATAACCGAGGCGTAATCAGCTGAGTACAGCTGATTTCGGGTTTGTACTCCTGATCTGACATCTCCAATGACATTGTCAAGGGGATGATAAACATTTAGTCGTGATCCTGGAGTAGTAGGAACAGCTACCCTCAGAGCCAAGATTATGAACATTTGGTTCTGCATCTGAGGTAGTTGGAGTTTGAGGTTCCGAAGTCGAAGGTGCATCACTCGTAGCTGCTTGTGGACTTGCTGGAACTGGAACCTGTTCCTCCTGACTGTTCTGATCATCTTCTTCAGCTTCATCTTCAGAGGAAGAGTCACTGTCGTTGACTACTCCCCCTGACTGAGTAGATGATTCTCCCTGTGTGCTAGATGGTGTATTCAGAATATCATACATCATCCTAGTTGCTAGCTCATCATCCGAGGGAGAGAGAGGTATGTTGAAGGATTTGAAGAATCCATCATAATCGAAGAAGTAGGCGGGTCCTTTTCCTGTAGGTGGTGTGGTATATCTCTGAACGTCGACATTACACCACACTTCTACAAGACCCGTTGAGTTATTATAAACTCGCTTATTCGGTATGTTGTATCCTAGAAAGATTCCTTCATCTGCCTTCTCGCTGAATTTTCCTTCCTGCGTCTTCTTCAGAAGTGTACATGGTGCGCCAAAAGGTTCAAGGTACTCCAAATTCGGTTTGCGTCTTTGGAGTAGCTCATAACATGTCTTTCCGTGGCGCTTGACTATTAGGACTCGATTAAGTGTATAACATGCATTTGCTACTGCCTCATTCCAGAATTGGATAGGCAGTTTCGAGTCCGCTAGCATAGTCCGTGCAGTCTCTATCAAGCTCCTATTCTTCCTCTCAGCAACTCCATTCATCTGAGGCGTGTATGCTGAAGTGAATTGATGAACAATCCCCTTTTCCTTGCAGTATGCCTCCATCCATTGATTCTTGAATTCGGTCCCGTTGTCTGAGCGTACTTGTCTAACCTTTAGCTTGTAGAGAGATTCCAGAGTGGTGACTAATTCCTTGAATGACTCAAATGTTTCTGATTTGGATTTCAGAAACATTACCCAAGTGAACCTTGAGTAGTCATCAGTGACCACAAAACAGTACAGATCGCCTGCAATGCTCCTTGTACTGACTGGACCAAACAGATCCATGTGAAGAAGTTCAAGAGGAAGTTCTATTGAATGAACTTTCTTTTCCTTATGAGACTTCTTTGTCTGTTTGCCTTTCTTGCAAGCTACACAAAAGTCAGGAAGTTGGAAGTTTTTGACATTTACTCCTCTCACTAAGTCCTTCTGAATCAAGTGATTCATCTTCCTTTGACTAATGTGTCCCATTCTCCTATGCCAGGAGATTGAGTCCTTCTCAGTAGCTTTTGATAAAAACACTGCACCTCTTGATCCGTTGGAGCAGCTGTTGACAGATCCAAGACATATAGATCCTTATATCTTGAAGCAGTCATTAGTACTTGATCCTCTGGAATCATGTAGTCTTTCTTCAGCACGTAACACTTGTTGTTGTCGAAGATGACTTTAAACCTTTATCGCAGATTTGGGAAACAGAAAGCAAGTTGTTTTGAAGTTGTTGAACGTAGTTCACCTTATCAAACTTGACTTTCTGATTTCCCACTTCTCCCTGTGCTGTGATGTATCCTCCCTTGTTTCCTGCAAAGGAAACATGCCCTCCTTTTATTTGTTTGACATTTGATAAAAGGGCTCTATTTCCTGTCATGTGCCTGGATGCTCCGCTGTCTATAATCCACGTGTTAGTCTCAGCGCTATACCGAACACCCTGCACATATCAAGTAAAGTATTAGTTTAGGTTAGGAACCAAGCCTTTACTGTCTTGGGTTTCCCAGAGGCATCACACATCATAAACTCTACCCATTGACCTTTAGAAGGTGAGGGTAACTCAGATTCCTTCTTGTCATCAGTATCAGTCACACAGGTAGTCTTCTCTTTCCATAAACCAGATTTGTGCAATGCCTGTTTATGATAAACAGTCGTCTGGCTTACAGGTTGAACTTTAGGCTCACTAGATCTTCTAGGTGGAGTTAGAGAACTCCTCTTAGAAGACCTAGGTCTAGAGTCCTGAAGATCAATTTTCTTCCTAGGTGTCTGATAGAAAGGACAATAGGAAGCAATATGTCCACATTCTCCACAGTTGTAGCACGATCTGCTATCAACCTTATAGTTTGACTTTCTTTGTGGAGAAATGCGTGACATTTTAGTAACATCATTCACTTTAGGTTTTGACTCTTGTATGTTTGATGTTTTCTCTGGTTTAACAAATTTACTGTTTTAATTCTTGTTAACTTGTTCAACCTTTTGATTAACTGATGGTTTTTAACTTGTTGCATGTGAAAATTAACATTTGAAGTCGTTTTGGGGTCTGATTTGACTCTTGTTTGACCCTGAACTTTAAGTTACTTTTCAAATCATTTTCCAGATTAAACAGGCAAATTTCAAGGCAACCCTCACCCTTTGCCTTTGAAGTGGCCTCCTTTTGTTTCTGTCCAGATTCAGTAGATGAACATGATGTGTCTGGATCAGTAACAAGAGGAGTGGTCACCACACATGATCCTTGATTGGGTTGTTGTTTACTGGTCTCGACTTGGTGTTCATCAAGGTCTCAGGTGGTGGTGGACCACTTTGTATCCTAATCCCTCCCCATTATTTCTTTCTCTCACTAAGTGTTGAACTATGTGTGAAGAACTAGTCCAACTATGCAGTTTCTGTTTTAAGGAATTAACTTCTACTTCTAGAACTGCCTTTTGTTTCTTAGTGTCCTCTAGGGAGTTTAGATAGTACCTAATGTCATTTGATTGATTAAAGGCAACTACTTCGGTTTCCCTAAGTTGCTTAGTCAATAGGTCTATCTTTTCTTTATAACTATGCTCATTTTGTTTTAGAACTCTATTGGCCTCAGTGCATAGTTGTAAATCCTTTACTAAGTTATCATTGTGATCTAATAACCTAGCAAATTTTCATCAATGCTATTCCTAAATTTATCACAGTTAGAACAAGCATGATTATTAAACAATTGGTCAGTTGTACTTACCTGTGTTGTTTCAGAGGAGTTAGCCATCAACGCAGCATCAGACGTCTCTGGTTCTGGTGATTCTGACTTCTCTGAATCTGACTTGGAAGTTTCCTCCTTTGGTGTGTAACTGACTCCAGCTGCAGTTGTTTCTTCACTGTGTGACATTGCTATATCAACTGCTATATCACCTTCACTCGCAGAATCATCATCAAGATCTTCAACACTGGCAATGTTTGATTCTGGGTTGACAAATCTGAAACTCCAGTCCTGTCCTTCATCACCATGAGCAGTCAAGGCTTTTGGGTCCTTGTTTGATGAAGTAGAACTAGAGGATTGCTTGTCTTGGTGAGTAAAGGATGTGAACGGGTTTCCATTACCCGTCTTCTTTGGTTTGACACATTCCCTTTTGAAGTGCCCTTTCTCTCCACAGTTGAAGCAAGTCACCTTGCTCTTGTCAAAACCAAACGTGGTATCCTTAGTAGCTATCAAGTTCTGTCCAGTCTTCTTAACAAACTTTTTCGCCCTTCGGACAGCGCTAGCTAAGGCCCACATTATATCCATCCTTTCCAGCTCCATTTCATCTACCTGCTCGTAGTCTTCGTCTGCCAAGTGACAGTTTCCAATCTTCCCAGCCACAAGTCCATCATATGAATGAACTACTGCGGCTAGAAGATCCATATGCTCTCGTGCTACTTCTACGGTCACATTACCGAGATTCTCGGTCTTCAATTTTGTAGCACTTGCTTCTGATCCAATATAATGGGTACATGATGACCCAGACGTGTCTGATCCAGAAATAGAAGCATGTGAAGGACCTGACGAGCTAGACACGAATGCCGTCTGGATAGGTGCACCAGAAGTCTTAGCTTGAGGCGTGGCATTGTATAAAGCTGGGTTTTGTGTATATGATGACTTCTGTGCTCGATACTTCATCCTTAGTGCTTCTTCACGTAGTCTAAGAATAAAGTCATTTATATCCAGCTTTATAAGTATCCCATTCTGTCTCAGATTAGACACGAATGAGGCCCACTTGTCAGGCAATCCATCAGCGAAGTTGCTTACTTTTTCTTCCATAGTAGTCTCCACTCCATGTGTATGCAATTCGCTCATCAAATGGTAGAATCTCTCTATGACTTCATCTAAACCCTCGTTACCAATTGATGAGAAGTTATCGAACTCCTTCTTTAACTCCTTTGCTTTAATTGCCTTTAACGATGCATTCCCATCATACCTTTTCTCTAACTCATCCCACAGTTTCTTGGACTGCTTGTTCTCTGAGTACTGATGAAATATATCTTTGGGGATCGACTGAGTTATCATAGCATAAACTCTTTTCTCAGCATTATACTTTACTTTCTGAGCATCAGTCATCCCACTCAACGTTAGTTTCACTCCATCTGCTCCCACCGGTGTACTATACCCTACTTCGATAGCTTCCCACAGATTAGGATCTACCCCATTGAGGTAAATCTCAAACGTTGCTTCCAACGAGGAAACTCATCTAAAGTCAAGAGCTTTGGTGGTTTATTGTGAATACCCACCTCACTCTCAAGCAGCAGCAGGTTCTGTATTCTTGAGTCCTTCCCCGCAGTAAATGCTGACATCTGATCTTCCATGGTTACTAAACTTAGAGTCTAATCAAATCAACTTTAACTGGTGCGACTGAAGAATGCGAATGGTCCTCTCGTGCGAATGAACTCTGCGATTGGTCCAACCGTGCGACTGAACAGGGCGATTGGTTCAGTCGTGCGTATGAATCTGGTTCGTGTGAGCTATGCGAACGAAAGGGTTCAGTCGTGCGAATGAGGGTG
>CM046036.1:21535938-21852815 GCA_025215565.1 Flaveria ramosissima | reverse complement strand
TTCAATTAACCGGTTCTTTTTGTCGCCTTACTTCCCTAATAACCTATTTTAACCAATTTTAACATATTACTTAGTTTTAATAGGTTATTAGGGTTTGATGGTCTCGGTTTGCATTTTACAGTCGTATTCATCGATTAGGGTTCGATTTCTCTCTGATTTCGATGTACTAAGACTTCAATATACCTGTAATATGATGAGCGAACGTTAGAATCTCAGAATCAGCAAGAAAAATCAAATAGAGAAAATTTGGGCAGAGTAACGGTACTATATGCGATTTAGGGCGATTTTTGCGAATGAAGAGTCTCTGCGACCGACTCCCCTCTATTTATATCCACTCAAGTTCCAATCGTGCGACTGAGTTCATTCGCACCTTTCAGTCGTGCGAGTGGGACTCAGTCGTGCGATTGGGTCAGTCGCCCTTCTCCAGTCGTCCGACTGAAGTTCAGTCGTGCGACTGACTCACTCGTTCGCATTTAAGCATCCGATTGGACTAATCGTATGTTCCATTCGTGCGAATGGACTTCATTCGTATGGTTAGACCATACGTATGGTCCATTCGTGGAATGGGTCATACTTAGTTAATTTTTCTGCTATTTTCCAATTTACCTTTAACTCTTTTATATTAGTTTAATTAACGTTATGAACTGTTGATCATCTCAGACATGATCCTTTTAATCTAGAAAACACTTTGATCACCTCAGACGTGATCATTTTAACCACTTTGGTCACCTCAGACGTGACCCTTTTAAAAATACTTTGTCACCTCAGACGTGACTGATATAACTTTTCAAAGAACATATGGTCATCTCAGACATGACCCTTTTAGTGAGTTTATTCCTTCTGATTTTCCTGATGTAGTCCGACACTGACTCAAGTTAAAACTTAAAACAAACAACTAATTTAAGAGTTAAACTAATTACATAATCAGACATATTTTTGGCTTTTTGTGAGAGATAAATCCAGAGATTGATATCTACGGGATTTGGATCGGGAGTAGATAGCTTCAACTTAGGTTGATCACATCTGGACCAATTCAATTTTTGGAATCATACAGGCAATTCAAATCATTTGAGGACTTGTAATAAAACCTTTTGATGCTCAAGTTCTCGGTGTTCATCCAGAGTCGTTAGCAACATAAGGAAATCATACTGAAACTCTTAGGTTTTCACATTGATTTGGACCTTTGAGAATGTAGCCACAATGATTGTCAGTATGTTTGTCCACTTAAATCCATACACAGACTTTTGACACAGACTGGTGACTTATTTAGGTGTAATTATTTCAACTAACATTTGTGGATCCCACACTTATATGGTAATCAACATCCCTCAGGAGCTTTTGAGCGGTCTACGGGTATTATTACAAGAAGAGACTATTCTTAGAGCTTTCAAAGAGAAGCCTGTCCTCAGGTCAGTGCCATCGCACAGCAGAGAGGCGGCAAACAACAATGAATTCTAGAATATCTAGGTTATGCTTATCCTCAGGTCAGTGCCATCGCACAGCAGAGAGGCACATAACCTATCTCCTTGTTAGAGCAGCTTATTTTATTTTGCACAAAATGCACCAACAACATAAGTCATTAGCTTTATTGCATTTGTCTTTCATTTTTTTCTTTGCTTTGCTCTAGTTATGGTCATCCGCACACATTTGTGGCGTTTACTTGCTCATTACCCCTTATTGGAATATTGTTGATTGTGTTAACCAGTGATAAGATGGACGCCCACAGTCAGTTGAACACTTTAGTTTTATCTTGAAATCACCAATCAGGTCTAGTTGTCTATTGTGTTGAATCTACCAACATATCATATATGGTCTAGCAGCCTCTAAGTCTACTTTCTTTGTGTCACCTTAGGAGTTGCCAGTTTTCTATCATCTTTCCTTTTAGTATTGCTTAGACTACACAGATTTATTACTTTGAACTTTTGCATATTACTAAAACTTAAATTTTAAAGTCCCTCTTGATTTGTTCCTGTGTACTATCATTTTCCAAAGGTATTGAATCGGTATCACAGATACAATCTACCTTATTTCAGCTCGCTACTCCTTCTCCCTCATTTTTTTTTTTTTTTTTTTTTTTTTTTTTTTAATGTTAACTTGCTGACATATTCTCCCCCTAAAATACTAAAATCATTTCTGGTTTAATTATTTTAGGATTTTAATAAACAGCAAGAGAACATGAGTTTAAATAAAATAAAATCAAATAAACAAATCAAAATAAATAAAATAAAATTTAAGTACACGACATCGGACTACACATTTTCATCATCAGGAATTACCTCACTTTTCTTTTTAACACCGTTGACCTCTAATAAATATTGAAAACGTGGTTTATCAAAAGCTTTAGTATAGAGGTCAGCGCGTTGAAAATCAGTATTAATTTTAACCACATCAATTAAGTTCTTTTCAAAACAATCCCTTATGAAATGGTATTTAATACCGATGTGTTTGGTCTTAGGATGTTGGACCGGATTTTTAGTTACTGCAATTGCAGCAGAGTTATCAACAAAAATAGGAGTAGATGAGAATTTTAAACCGTAATCCCGCATTTGCTGTTGAATCCAGATGATTTGAGAACAGCAACTTGCAGCAGCAACATATTCGGCTTCACAGGTTGACAAGGCAACCGATGTCTGCTTCTTACACTGCCAGGTAACTAATCTTCTCCCAAAGAATTGACACCCTGCTGATGTAGACTTGTAGTTCATCTTGCAGCCTCCGTAATCCGAGTCACTATACGCGGTAAGCTCAAAGTCATCATCATGAGGGTACCACAGTCCAAGTGTAGGTGTACCCTTCAGATAACGAAAGATCCTCTTGACCCCAATCAGATGGTTGACCTTTGGTTTAGCCTGATATCTTGAGCATAGACATGTAGCATACATAATATCAGGTCTTGAGGCAGTGAGATACATGAGAGATCCGATCATTCCTCGGTACATGGTGGCATCTACTAGATCTCCATTATCATCCGGTGCTATATCATGATTAGTAGCAAGTGGAGTCCCAGCAGCAGAAGCATTCTCCATGTCAAAGCGACTGAGAATGTCTCCTACATACTTGGTCTGATGTAGAAAGATCCCATTAGGTGTTTGATCCACCTGTAACCCGAGAAAGAACTTCATCTCCCCCATGGCACTCATCTCAAATTCTTTCTTCATCACTGCTTCAAACTCTTTACATAACTCTTCGTTCTTTGACCCGAAGATTATGTCATCAACGTATATCTGTACAAGCAGTAGGTCTCCATCCTTTTCCTTAATAAACAGTGTACAGTCAATTACTCCTCTGCGAAAGCCGTGTTTCACAAGATGAGTTGAGAGTTTCTCATACCAAGCTCGAGGAGCTTGATGAAGCCCATATAAAGCTTTGTCAAGCTTGTAGACTCTATCCCGATGATAGGGATCTTCAAAACCCTCTGGTTGACTCACGTAGACTGTTTCTCTGATTTCCCCATGAAGGAATGCACTCTTTACATCTAATTGGTAGACTTTGATCTTCATGTACGATGCATAGGCAAGGAAGATACGAATCGCTTCCATCCTTGCCACGGGTGCAAACACCTCATTGTAGTCAATTCCCTCGACTTGGCGAAAACCTTGAACCACCAGTCGAGCTTTGTTCCTGATAATGACCCCTTGGTCATCCTTCTTGCATTTTAGTACCCATTTAGTGCCAATGACTTTAGCACCTTTAGGTTTATCAACTAGTGTCCATACACCTAACTTCTTAAACTGTAGAAGTTCTTCTTGCATGGCACTAACCCACGCCTCATCATTGAGTGCTTCACTGACATATTTTGGCTCAACCTGCGAGACAAAACATCGATAGGCACCATCATGAATGTAACCTTTCTCCATAATCGAGGCGTAATCAGCTGAGTACAACTGATTTCGGGTTTGTACTCCTGATCTGACATCTCCAATGACATTGTCAAGGGGATGATAAACATTTAGTCGTGATCCTGGAGTAGTAGGAACAGCTACCTCAGAGCCAAGATTGTGAACATTTGGTTCTGCATCTGAGGTAGTTGGAGTTTGAGGTTCTGAAGTCGAAGGTGCATCACTCGTAGATGCTTGTGGACTTGCTGGTACTGGAACCTGTTCCTCCTGACTGTTCTGATCATCTTCTTCAGCTTCATCTTCAGAGGAAGAGTCACTGTCGTTGACTACTCCCCCTGACTGAGTAGATGATTCTCCCTGTGTGCTAGATGGTGTATTCAGAATATCATACATCATCCTAGTAGCTAGCTCATCATCCGAGGGAGAGAGAGGTATGTTGAAGGATTTGAAGAATCCATCATAATCGAAGAAGTAGGCGGGTCCTTTTCCTGTAGGTGGTGTGGTATATCTCTGAACGTCGACATTACACCACACTTCTACAAGACCCGTTGAGTTATTGTAAACTCACTTATTCGGTATGTTGTATCCTAGAAAGATTCCTTCATCTGCCTTCTCGCTGAATTTTCCTTCCTGCGTCTTCTTCAGAAGTGTACATGGTGCGCCAAAAGGTTCAAGGTACTCCAAATTCGGTTTGCGTCTTTGGAGTAGCTCATAACATGTCTTTCCGTGGCGCTTGACTATTAGGACTCGATTCAGTGTATAACATGCATTTGCTACTGCCTCATTCCAGAATTGGATTGGCAGTTTCGAGTCCGCTAGCATAGTCCGTGCAGTCTCTATCAAGCTCCTATTCTTCCTCTCAGCAACTCCATTCATCTGAGGCGTGTATGCTGAAGTGAATTGATGAACAATCCCCTTTTCCTTGCAGTATGCCTCCATCCATTGATTCTTGAATTCGGTCCCGTTGTCTGAGCGTACTTGTCTAACCTTTAGCTTGTAGAGAGATTCCAGAGTGGTGACTAATTCCTTGAAT
The DNA here is from genome assembly GCA_025215565.1 of Flaveria ramosissima. NCBI lineage: Eukaryota > Viridiplantae > Streptophyta > Magnoliopsida > Asterales > Asteraceae > Flaveria > Flaveria ramosissima. Next base: position 21,847,943 of record CM046036.1, on the reverse strand, counting down.
GACTCAAATGTTTCTGATTTGGATTTCAGAAACATTACCCAAGTGAACCTTGAGTAGTCATCAGTGACCACAAAACAGTACAGATCGCCAGCAATGCTCCTTGTACTGACTGGACCAAACAGATCCATGTGAAGAAGTTCAAGAGGAAGTTCTATTGAATGAACTTTCTTTTCCTTATGAGACTTCTTTGTCTGTTTGCCTTTCTTGCAAGCTACACAAAAGTCAGGAAGTTGGAAGTTCTTGACATTTACTCCTCTCACTAAATCCTTCTGAATCAAGTGATTCATCTTCCTTTGACTAATGTGTCCCATTCTCCTATGCCAGGAGATTGAGTCCTTCTCAGTAGCTTTAGATAGAAAGCACTTCACCTCTTGATCCGTTGGAGAAGCTGTTGACAGATCCAAGACATATAGATCCTTATATCTTGAAGCAGTCATCAGGACTTGATCCTCTGGAATCATATAGTCTTTCTTCAGCACGTAACACTTGTTGTTGTCGAAGATGACTTTAAAACCTTTATCGCAGATTTGGGAAACAGAAAGCAAGTTGTTTTGAAGTTGTTGAACGTAGTTCACCTTATCAAACTTCACCTTCTGATTTCCTACTTCTCCCTGTGCTGTGATGTATCCTCCCTTGTTTCCTGCAAAGGAAACATGCCCTCCTTTTATTTGTTTGACATTTGATAAAAGGGCTCTATTTCCTGTCATGTGCCTGGATGCTCCGCTGTCTATAATCCACGTGTTAGTCTCAGCGCTATACCGAACACCCTGCACATATCAAGTAAATGTATTAGTTTAGGTTAGGAACCCAAGCCTTTACTGTCTTGGGTTTCCCAGAGGCATCACACATCATAAACTCTACCCATTGACCTTTAGAAGGTGAGGGTAACTCAGATTCCTTCTTGTCATTAGTATCAGTCACACAGGTAGTCTTCTCTTTCCATAAACCAGATTTGTGCAATGCCTGTTTATGATAAACAGTCGCCTGGCTTACAGGTTGGACTTTAGGTTCACTAGATCTTCTAGGTGGAGTTAGAGAACTCCTCTTAGAAGACCTAGTTCTAGAGTCCTGAAGATCAATCTTCTTCCTGGGTGTCTGATAGAAAGGACAATAGGAAGCAATGTGTCCACATTCTCCACAGTTGTAGCACGATCTGCTATCAACCTTATAGTTTGACTTTCTTTGTGGAGAAATGCGTGACACTTTAGTAACATCATTCACTTTAGGTTTTGACTCTTGCATGTTTGATGTTTTCTCTGGTTTAACAAATTTAACTGATTTAACTTGTTTAACTTGTTCAACCTTTTGGTTAACTGGTTTTAGACTAGTAGCATGTGAGGAATTAACATTTAAAGTCTTTTTGGTTTCTGATTTGACTCTGTTTGACCCTGACTTTAAGTTAACCTTTTCAAATTCATTTTCCAGATTAACACAAGGCAATTTACCCTTTGCCTTTGAAGTGGCCTCCTTTTGTTTCTGTCCAGATTCAGTAGATAAACATGATGTGTCTGGATCAGTAACAAGAGGAGTGGTCACCACATGATCCTTGATTGGGTTGTTGTTTACTGGTTTAGACTTGGTGTTCATCAAGGTCTCAGGTGGTGGTGGAACCACTTTGTATCCTAATCCCTCCCCATTATTTCTTTCTCTCACTAAGTGTTGAACTATGTGTGAAGAACTAGTCCAACTATGCAGTTTCTGTTTTAAGGAATTAACTTCTACTTCTAGAACTGCCTTTTGTTTCTTAGTGTCCTCTAGGGAGTTTAGATAGTACCTAATGTCATTTGATTGATTAAAGGCAACTACTTCGGTTTCCCTAAGTTGCTTAGTCAATAGGTCTATCTTTTCCTTATAACTATGCTCATTTTGTTTTAGAACTCTATTGGCCTCAGTGCATAGTTGTAAATCCTTTACTAAGTTATCATTGTGATCTAATAACCTAGCAAATTTTTCATCAATGCTATTCCTAAATTTATCACAGTTAGAACAAGCATGATTATTAAACAATTGGTCAGTTGTACTTACCTGTGTTGTTTCAGAGGAGTTAGCCATCAACGCAGCATCAGACGTCTCTGGTTCTGGTGATTCTGACTTTTCTGAATCTGACTTGGAAGTTTCCTCCTTTGGTGTGTAACTGACTTCAGCTGCAGTTGTTTCTTCACTGTGTGACATTGCTATATCAACTGCTATATCACCCTCACTCGCAGAATCATCATCAAGATCTTCAACACTTGCAATGTTGGATTCTGGGTTGACAAATCTAAAACTCCAGTCCTGTCCTTCATCATCATGAGCAGTCAAGGCTTTTGGGTCCTTGTTTGATGAAGTAGAACTAGAGGATTGCTTGTCTTGGTGAGTAAAGGATGTGAACGGGTTCCCATTACCCGTCTTCTTTGGTTTGACACATTCCCTCTTGAAGTGCCCTTTCTCTCCACAGTTGAAGCAAGTCACCTTGCTCTTGTCAAAACCAAAAGTAGTATCCTTAGTAGCTATCAAATTCTGTCCAGTCTTCTTAACAAACTTCTTCGCCCTTCGGACAGCGCTAGCTAAGGCCCACATTATATCCATCCTTTCCAGCTCCATTTCATCTACCTGCTCGTAGTCTTCGTCTGCCAAATGACAGTTTCCAATCTTCCCAGCTACAAGTCCATCATATGAATGAACTACAGCAGCTAGAAGATCCATATGCTCTCTTGCTACTTCTACGGTCACATTACCGAGATTCTCGGTCTTCAATTTTGTAGCACTTGCTTCTGATCCAATATAATGGGTACATGATGACCCTGACGTGTCTGATCCAGAAGTAGAAGCATGTGAAGGACCTGACGAGCTAGACACAAATGCTGTCTGGAGAGGTGCTCCAGAAGTCTTTGATTGGGGCGTGGCATTGTATAAAGCTGGGTTTTGTGTATATGATGACTTCTGTGCTCTATACTTCATCCTTAGAGCTTCTTCACGCAGTCTAAGAATAAAGTCATTTATGTCCAGCTTTATAAGTATTCCATTCTGTCTAAGATTAGACACGAATGAGGCCCACTTGTCAGGCAATCCATCAGCGAAGTTGCTTACCTTTTCTTCCATAGTTGTCTCCACTCCATGTGTATGCAACTCGCTCATCAAGTGGTAGAATCTGTCTATGACTTCATCTAACCCCTCGTTACCAATTGATGAGAAGTTATCGAACTCTTTCTTTAACTCCTTTGCCTTGATCGCCTTTAACGATGCATTCCCATCATACCTTTTCTCTAGCTCATCCCACAGTTTCTTAGACTGCTTGTTCTCTGAGTACTGGTGGAATATATCTTTGGGGATCGACTGAGTTATCATCGCATAAACTCTTTTCTCAGCATTATACTTTACTTTCTGAGCGTCAGTCATCCCACTCAACGTTAGTTTCACTCCATCTGCTCCCACCGGTGTACTATACCCTACTTCAATGGCTTCCCACAGATTAGGATCTACCCCATTGAGGTAGATCTCAAAACGTTGCTTCCAGTGAGGAAACTCATCTAACGTCAAGAGCTTTGGTGGTTTATTGTGAATACCCACCTCACTCTCAAGTAGCAGCAGGTTCTGTATTCTTGAGTCCTTCCCCGCAGTAAAGGCTGACATCTGATCTTCCATGGTTACTAAACTTAGAGTCTAATCAAATCAACTTTAACTGGTGCGACTGAAGAATGCGAATGGTCCTCTCGTGCGTATGAACTCTGCGATTGGTCCAACCGTGCGACTGAACAGGGCGAATGGTTCAGTCGTGCGAATGAATCTGGTGCGTGTGAACTATGCGAACGAAAGGGTTCAGTCGTGCGAATGAGGGTGCGACTAGGTCCAGTCGTGCGAATGAACACTGCGAATGAGTCTAGTCGTGCGAATGAACCACTCGTGCGACTGAAGCTGCTGTTTTGCGAAAATTTCTAGGTTTGACGGGTTTCAGCCGTAAAAATTCGAAATTTTGCAAGTCCAAATCGTCTAGGTTCGTAGAAACTGAACTTTGATGAGCAGGGAACGTCCAAGATCACTTTTGATGTAAAAGATTGCGTTTTTCGTGCAAAAACACAAACTTTTATGCAATCTTGATTGAATCAACACGAAATCAAGAGCCAAAGCTCTGATACCACTTGTTAGGACCTGGTATTTGAACGAAATACCGAGTGATTGCGTGTTAAACCAACTCAAATAGTGCGGAATCCTATTTGATTGGCGATCCAATCAGTGAGAACACACGATGAATCAATAAAGAATTGATTTCAACGTCAGAAATCGATCAAGAACCGATCTGATGTGTTCTATGAACTTGGAGAACGATTTGGGAGGCTTCTGGACGGCTAGGGTACGTCTGGAGTCGTAATGGGATGAATGCTTACGTTTTCCCACGAATTGGGCCTATTTATAGGTTAGTATTGGTCAATCGTGCGACTGGGCCATAAGTATGGTTCAGTCGTGCGATTGAACCATGCGGTTGATTCATCCGCACGACTGAGTGTTCAGTCGTGTGATTGAGTCAATCTTATGTGTCAATCATACGACTGATCCAGTCTCCTGGTTCAGTCGTGCGATTGAGTCAATCGTATGAAGTTATTCATGCGTGTGGTCCATTCGCATGGGCCATTCGCATGAGAACTTCACTAAGTTAAGTTTGAATGTTCTATTTAATATAACTTAATGTGTACTCATTCAAACATTCATAAACCCAATTAATTCAATCACAACTCATTAATGAAATATTAAACATTACAAGTAACAACCAATTCATATCATTTCATTAATCCATTACAATTACATCAAAAACAGACAGACAAGTTCATTACATTACAAATCCTGATCTAGGGACATACATGTATCAACACTTTTTAAATTTTTATTTTCTATTTCTTTGATAATAATTTTAAAAAAAAAATAAAAAATATACAAAATACATAAAAACAAAAACCAATAAAAAATATAAAAAATAAAAAAATTCAGTTACAATTTTTCTATAATTATAGACAAATGAAAATAAAAATTTGGGGGAGTAATATCTGTATTCTGAGATCGAATTTAACATGATGAGAAATGATTGTATATTCTCTAAATATTTCTTATTTACATGACCAGTAATTCTATGAGAAATGATAGTAACTGTCTCTAGATTCTGCTTCATAATAAAAAAAATAAAAAGAAATGGATCAGATTCTTTGACGATATGCTTGATAGACTCAGCCTGATGAATGAAGTAGACAGCAGCTTCATGATTAAATTAAACTTTATGCTTAAGAATGCCTGGATTTACTCATTCATTTTGGATTGCACAAAAACTGAGTCCTGACAAAAATGGATTGAGAATGAATCTTTCGTTCATTGTGCTTTGTTATGTCATCATTCTCTGCTGTTTTATTTTTGTGTTAAGATGTCTTGTGTCTGTGCTTATCTCCTCTGCTGTACGGAAGTACTGACCTGGAGTGATGATCTCCTCTGCTGTACGATAGTACTGACCTGGAGCTCTCATCAGCACATGTTCAAATGGTTATCTCCTCTGTTATACGTGAGTATAGATCTGGAGCTCTCACCATTTTGATATAATTATGTCAAATCATCTTATCGATGAATTTCTCTCAGAATGAAATATTTTGTGTATAATCATTTATATACTTTTTCAAAAGTTTGCTTCATGAAGATTGATTCATAATTCAATAAATCCTGAGGTTGGGTGAGGGTTTTTACCAAATGATTGTGGGGTCTTAGCATTCTAAAGCATCTAATCGAACCTTAAATGAATCATAAGTTGTTGTTTGAAAAAGGATAAGGCATGAGTTTAAGTGGATAATTATATCAGCAATCGTTATTGATTTGTTCTAATTTCTGTGGTTTCTGTGCAGATTGTGATCAGATCTTGTTTTCAGTATGATCTCATGACTGGTAGATGATTTTTAATCATCATTATGTTCTAAAATATTTAGAGAATGTGATCTCTGATTATTTTAGATCTCATTATGTGATGTGCTTCCCTTGAGTATTATTGTTAATAAAAATAAATAAAAAAATTAAAAATAAAAAAATAATAATAATAATAATAATAAAAATAATAAAATAAAAAAATATATAAAAAATAATAAAAAATAAAAAATAATAAAAATAAATAAAAAAAAATTAAAAAAAAATTTTAAAAAAAAAATAAATAAAAAATAAATAAAATTTTGGTGCGAAATTATTCTTTCGCTGACAGCTTCGCTAAGCGAAACTGCAATTTCGCTAGGTTAGCTTATAAGTTGTTAACCAATTATCTTTTAGCGAAATTACAGTTTCACTGAGCGAAACTGTAAATTCGCTTGACGAATTTATAGTTTCGCTGCCAGCGAAACTATTGACTATATAAGTCAATTTTGCGAATCTTTCTTCATAACTTCGCATATCTGGTTTAAGTCGACTGTTAGGGTTTTTAGGCTTCTTTCACGGCGATATTGATTTGAAACTGGTTTTTAGACCGATTTTGAGTGATATTCTCTTCTGATGTGAGTTTCGAACATGAATTGATCATTTAATCTGAATTACATCTTTGTTCTGTCAAGCGATTTGGATTTGTCGCTTCGGTGGTTTCGCTGTTCGTTCAGCGAAACTACCGAAGTTTCAGCGAAATTGAACGAAAGTTCACTGTCTTTCAGCGAAACTGTAAAGTTATGCTGTCCGAGCGAACTTAACAGTTTCGCCACATCTTATCTAATTTCGCAAAGACTAATTCTTATTTCACAGTTTCGTCTATAATTTCTCATGTCAGCGAAACTAATTTGTAACAGCGAATCTAAATTAATTTTGGGTGAAACTAATTGCGAAACTACTTTGAATCATTCTAATCTTGTCGAAAATACTTTTTGTTCTGCGAAATTAACAAGTTTCTATGAGCGAAACTATAGTTTCGCTCGTCGAAACTGTTTGATTTCCTTGACGAAATTGTCTTTAATTCAGCGAATCAATCATGTCTTAGTGAGCGAAACTATTGTTTCGCTTGCCGAAATTAATTGTTTCTTTTGTTTGTATCTTATTTCTCTTATTTTCAGTATTTCTTATTCAAATTTATTTGTTGATCTTTTCAGATTATTATGGCGAATCTAAAGTTTGACGAGAGGAATAACATTACTGCGATATTAGACGATACTTTGCCTAAAGCAGCCGGATTTCGGGATTGTATTCGATGGCTCCAAAGATCACCCATTGCATATGCTATCTCTCATTCTCCCACTATATATGATCTTCACATTAGAGATTTTTGGAGGTCAGCGGAATACAACACCGGAGGAGATGTTCAGAGGATCACAGCTAGAGTACTTGCTCATGATATATCTATTACTGCTGAAGATGTGTCGAGGATTCTTAGACTGGACGATGATACTGGTGATGAGGTTGATATGACAGAATCTGAAGTATTCCAATCTTTCCGGCAAATGGGATATGAGGGACCAGTTTTTGGGTCAAGGAAAGAGATTAAAAAGTCATTTTTATCGAAAGAATGAAGATATATAGCTCACGTGTTTATTATGTGCTTAGATCACCGTAAGGGTGGATCAGATGGACTTAATCTTGACTGGGCCAAAGCAATGGTGATATGTTGCAAAGGAGAGAAGGCAAACATTGCTAGATTGATCTTCGCTTGCATGGCAGAAAATGTGATGGCAGTGAAAAAGGATAAATGGTTGTTATATCCTCGTTTTATTCAGATGATGATTGATGATTTGATTCCTGATGCTCCTAAACACGGTGAAGTTAAGAGATTGGTTCAGATGAACCCTCGGATATTTGCAGATTGCTGTGCTATACGCCATGATTTCAGTGGTAAAATAACCCATCTCTGGGAGAACATGTATCCACCAGAGCGATGGAATTATATCAGACGAGTCGATGAGTCTGAAAACAAAAGAGCTGAGGAAACACGGGTGAAACAAGCTGATGCAGCTAAGAAACGAAAGAGATATGCAAAGGAGAAAGATTATGATTTTGAAGAAGATATAGATACACAAGCTGAAGAGATAAGGGTGGAGAAGGAACGAAGGTCTAAAAAGAGGACTGACTTTGTTGAACCTGAACGGAGATCAAAACATAGACATGAGGGTTTCACAGCTGGGAAAGAAGCAAGTGCTGGTCTTGATGAGGATGTGATTCGTGGTTTAAATACTTCATTGGCTAATGAGTTAAGTATGATAAAAACCAAACTGATGAATCAAGAGATTCGGGAACAACAGAAAGATGAGATCATGGATGGAATGAAAAAGATGTTGATTGATCAGAACAGCTTGATTAAGAAGTTATTTGAAGAGATTTCACAGATGAAGGCTGCTGCTGGCCTACCCAGTCAACTAACTCAATCTGAGTTAGATGATATGACTGATATATCTAAGTACCCATTCATGAATGTTGGTACATCATCAAAGGTAGGAGAGGGCACCTCTGGAGCAGCTGACACTGAAACAAGAGAACAAGAGATTCCAAGAGAAGAGGCTGGTAGAAATGATGAAGATGAGATTGTTGAGGCTGAGTTTGTTAATCTACAGTTTGACTTTGATAAAGATATTTTGGGAGAAGAAGTGATTGTTAAAGCTACTCATGAGGAGACATCAGATAAAGGTAAAGGTTTGATTGATGAAGAAGAAGAGGAGGATGAACAGTTGATTGATTATGATTCTGAGCCGGAATTCTATGAAGTAGATGAAAGACCTCTAGTGTATGTGGCTAAGAAGGGAGATGATGAGAATGATGTGTTTGAAATGGATAAGAGTGATTGGTTGATAAAAGAGAAGGAGGCTGAAGAACTCACCCCTCTGTTTCAAAATTTGGAGGGTTTGAACAGGAAGGAAGCAGACAAGAAGATAATCAGCTGGTGTTATAATCCTTTCTTAAAGATGTTCTTGATTAAAAGACGAGGAGGCAATATCAGTTACATGCTCAAGAGGAAGGCGTTTAAGACCTTGCCTAAGTGGGATCTGAGACGATTAGCTACATTGCCTTTGATTAATGCTAATTTAAGTGAAAGGGCAGAATTTCTGGAGAAGGAGATTAAAAATGGTCTAAATGATAATTTTGAATCATTTGGTTTTATGAAGGCTGAACGAAAGAGATCTAAGAAAGACAAAGACTGGGAGACAGGGAAAGGGAGAATTGTGTTGAGAGTTAAACCGCCTAAGACTGTAAACAGAGTAAGACTGGCTGATCCTCTTCCTCCTCGTTTACAGGACTTTGAGAAGTGGTTCTATGATAATAACACCGGGGAGGCTGTGATTAGAGTTAAACAAGGAAGAGAATTTAGGGTGTTTGACCCAATGGAGTTATTCAGCTTTTGTGAGGAAGATCTTTTGATTCTCTGTGAAAAATCATATTAAGGCGGGGGCAGGTGAGGGAAACAAGAAAGGAGGCAAGCTTGTTTATGAATGTGCGAACAAAAAAGGGGAGTTCGGGCAGAGGTAAGAAGTTTGGCTGAAAAGGTGAGAGCACAAGATGACTTGGCTATGGATGTTCAAGACTTAACTAGGCAGTTTGCTGGAGCTAGTGGTCATTCACATGAAGCTGATGAGGCAGGAACTAATCTTGGAGAATCAGTGGCTGAAGCTTCTCAAGACATTGCTGCAGGAGGAGTTGAAGACAGATCTACAGCAGGTGAGGAAACGGGAGCTGAAGAGCCGAACGAAGAGCAGTGAAGACAGTGAGGTCCAACCTAGGGGGAGTATTGAAGATCATGATAGGTTGGACTCACTTTAGTATAGATGTTTACTTTTCATTGTAATAGGACTTGTGTTAGTTTCAGTTTGTATTTTGATAGTTATTAGCAGTTTTGGCAGTCCAGCGAAACTGTGAGCGAATCTATAGTTTCGCTCACAGTTTGCTGGACTGCCAAAACTGCTAATAACTATCAAAATACAAACTGAAACTAACACAAGTCCTATTACAATGAAAAGTAAACATCTATACTAAAGTGAGTCCAACCTATCATGATCTTCAATACTCCCCCTAGGTTGGACCTCACTGTCTTCACTGCTCTTCGTTCGGCTCTTCAGCTCCCGTTTCCTCACCTGCTGTAGATCTGTCTTCAACTCCTCTTGCAGCAATGTCTTGAGAAGCTTCAGCCACTGATTCTCCAAGATTAGTTCCTGCCTCATCAGCTTCATGTGAATGACCACTAGCTCCAGCAAACTGCCTAGTTAAGTCTTGAACATCCATAGCCAAGTCATCTTGTGCTCTCACCTTTTCAGCCAAACTTCTTACCTCTGCCCGAACTCCCCTTATTTTGTTCGCCACATTCATAAACAAGCTTGCCTCCTTTCTGTTTTGGTTCACCCGGCGAACTTATGTTCTGTCGGGCGAAACTATAGTTTCGGCATGACAGTTTCGCTTGTAGCGAAACTGTCAGCGAAACTATGACTGCTATATATACTTTTGTTATTTCATTTTGCATGATAAGTTTGCAAAACCCAAAACGTGGAATTCTGTTGCAAACTATCATTCTCAAGCAGTTATTTCATTGAAATACATTGTGCTTATTGTTATTGAGTGAGTTAGTTCATTTGAATTTCAATTATGTCTTGATTCATCATATTCTTCTCTCAATTGTTTGTTATTGTGCTTGTGTATGTGATATTGATCAAACTATTCAATCAATTGTACTGTTCATCGATCATATGGACCAACAGTTGCTGCGATGATCTTGGAACAAGATCCGGCCTTCGATTATAGTTTCGGTATGAGCCTAAGTGTAGGCTCTGATACCATGAAAACAAGAATAATTCGATGATTGATTCATAACCCAAAAGGGGTTTAAATATACAAAGGTCCTAACCATATGTCCTATAATAAGGGAAGAGATATACTTTACAAACTAAAACAAATATATCTACAAAATAAATCGGAATATATATAGTAAATATATATATCCGCTAATATGGTAAATATATATATCCGCTAATAGCAGGTTCACAAGTAGGCGGGTAACATCGCTGCCAATTCATCGGGTTGAACCCGCTACAAACTGGGTTCGAAACTTCATTATTAGGTTGCAATGTGTCATTAATTTATTGTTGGAGATATGAATTTAAAGTGTTTAAAACATGATACTTTAAGAATTTATAGTGTTTAAAACATGATACTTCAATAACTTTAAGACTATGTGTTAATTTCGTAATACGGAAAAAGAGTGTTACATTGTGGTGGTAGTGATATGATGTGTAATGATTACTTATTCATTAATTATTAATTAGTGCTTTGTCTACATTTTGTGTCGGCTCGAATAATTTACCTAAAACCTTAGAAACTTGAGAGGGTGAAAAATAAATATCATAAAGTTTTTAAATGTGTTACTAGGTGAGAGTGTAAAAGTTAAAACTTATAGAGGGAGAAAGGACTTGTGGCAAAGGCCAACAACCTTTCTTCTAAAGGTTATGATAATGTTGATCAACTCCCGATTATATTTTAGGTTTAAGTTTTATCCATGATCAAGAGCTGATATGATAGCATAGCATACTTCAATGCTTAAAGGTAGCCAATATATAAAAGAAAGATATTTTGTGATGTCGTAGTTCTTGAACGAGAAACTAAAAGATTCCAGAACATCCTTCAGACTCTGTTATTTCTGGATTTCTTTTCACTAAAGATAATAGTACCAATTATGTTCTAACAACCGACTAGAATTATAAGCAATTATCTGTTGTAAAATACAAGTCAACACTAAATCCCTATAAATCCCAAAACTCCATTTCTCGCACTCGTTTTTGGTAACATGAGAGCTACAAATACTTGTAAAGATAGTGAATACAAGTATATGATAGTAGTTTGTTAGATACATGATTCTCATCAAAACGATAAAATCCTTTGATGCATAGTTTAAGTTGTGTCAACTGTGAGCATCCTCTTGTCAGATGTCTCTCCTGCAGCAAGTTTCCCACCATACTTTTTAGTCTTGCTATTACCGTTACCAATACTATTACTACTGCTATTTTTTACAACTGTTCGTTGCAATATACGAACTGGGATCCCGCCCATATCAAAGTCCTCTTTCAAAGATCTTGTTAAGAACCTCAAGTCTGTGTCCAAGAGTCTCGTCTTTCCACTAACAAAGGCAACAAAAGTGGGTGGTCGGGCTTTGACTTGAGTGAAATACTTTACCTTCGGCTGAGCAGCTAGATCCTTCCAAGAATGCCTGCTCATTACCTGAAACAATGTTTTAGAAGTCAACTGAATCGCCAGACCTTTTATTAATGTTGAATGGATGTCAATATTCCGCCTATTTATATAGAAGTTGGTCAACTCAGGTCGTGTTCTACTCATAGTGAGCTAAATACAGAAAACTATAGCTAGTATTACTATGTAAGGAGTCAAAAGCAGTCAAGAGTGTATTCAAATCGGACAATGCCCCATATCATTTTATATAAATGAATTCTTCTTATTATTATTGTTGTTGTTAATACTTTAGTTTCATAATCATATTTACTTGCAACTTATGGAAATTAAACTACAGGGATAGAATTAAATGCTTTTGGCCCACAGATAAAATTAAACGCTTTGAGCAGAACTCATTTTGACTCTTTACCCAAACCACCTATTTTGCTACCTCTAGGTACAACCTTGACTGCATGGCAGAAGACTAGAAGTCATTAAGGCACAAAATCTCTGGATTTTTTTCATTTGGGGCTTAGGGTTTAGCATGTACTAAATCCATATTTGGAAAGATTTGTCCTTTAGGACTTTAAAGTTTTAGTATGTGGAAAAATTCAAACTATGTAAAAGTAATATAATAGGCCAATAGGGCCAACAATAACCTTCCGTAGCCAACGGTTAAGGCGAGCAGTTGATAACCTCAGACACCACTTTTTGTATGTCTCAGTGACCTGCTGCATTACATCTATTCTGCCTTTTCCTTCTAGTGCAGAAACAAATACAACTGGTATCCCTGTCACCTGTTGTTAATAGTACCTGTCAGTTAACCTAGATGATACCATAAAAGGGGGATAACATGCACTACAAAGAATTCGGGCATATAAATATTTAAACTGTAGGGACTAATGGATCAAGTTACAGGACGGATCATTAGAAAGTTAACTTATTTCAGTCATATGTTTATTTATGTTATAGTAGCTCATGGGTAATTAGCAAGTAGTGGACCTAGATTAAGGGTAGTGAAGTAGTGCTCCTTGTTTTGAGGAGTTCATGTTTATTTTCTATATATGAAAGCAAGAATTAAAAACAGTTAAAAAAAACCTTCTGTTCGAGAGTTTTAAAGTGAATTATTGGGGCCTGAACCAACATAAATATGAAAGAAGATATAACTTGGTCCAAAATTTATGATTTATCTATTATTCTTAGAGGTGGCGATTTTCTACTTGTTTACTTATGAATGGTAGGTCTATTCGGTTATGATTTATTTATGCAGGTCAAATTGATAAGACCTATTAATATTGCTAAAAGAAAGAGGCCCTTTTATTCAGTAACTCAATTGATAAAACATTTAAACGTAAATATTGCATACATTAGAAAAAAAGAATGGACAAGAAATGTGTTTTGGCTTAATCCAAAGTCTTGATCTGCACAAACAGGAAGCAAAGAAAAGATTAACAAACCTGGGGGATGATTAATTGAATTTCTTCAGGGACAGCTTTAACAACCCGCTCATATAATCTTTCTTCAAGAAGATCCATTTTATTTACAATCACAACCAAACCCCGCCCTTCTTCTATAGCTCGTCTTGCTATCACTACTTCATCATGTGTCAAGCTTTTTCTAGCTTTTGAAACCTAGTTTTCACTCAAATAGCATACAAATGTATTAGGGATACTATGACACTCATAGACTTATTGTTTTGATATGTTCTATCAAAATAAATACTATGAGAAACAATTCCACATAGTGGAAATAAAAGTGGGTCAACCTGACCCAGCACAGTTTTGACCAACCTCATGACCATCAAGGACTAAAGCAACAACATGAGCCCTCATTAGGTTTTTCCTGGACTGCACAATGCTCAAGGAAGAAGCTCCCTTCTCTGACTTTGTTCTTTGCAACCAACCTGCTGTGTCGACCTAAAAGATTTTGAATTTATAGATGAAAAATAACAAAATACATAAGTAACCTATATTGAGCTAATACGATGACAATTTCTGAACTTTGAAATTTATATTTACCATGTATATTGTTCTTCCTTCAAATTCAAACTCAACTCTAACCGAATCTCTCGTTAAGCCTGCCTCTGGGCCCACCAGAACACGATCTTCCTGCAGAATTGCATTCAACAAAGTTGACTTTCCAACATTAGGGCGGCCCACAAATGCCAACTGCAGCGGTAGCTTTGACTCCTCTTCTATAGAAGACTCACAGTCTTCATTAGTTTCATCAGCAGCTTCTAAGTTGCAAAATACCAAAAATTGTTGAAATAAGTAAAAATTATCAACCAAGGATCAATCAACCTTCAAATATTTGTGTTAATCAATCTTCTCCCCAGTCGGAAAGAATTTCCCGAAATAATGATCCCATGAATTTAGTTTATAAATAACTCCAGCTAAACACACATAATTATAGTCATTTTATTCACTAATGTAGACTTTGGATTCACAAAACTAATAATAATACACGGCGCCCATACTAGGGATCAAACAAAGCACCCAAGCATCAGGGACGAAATGAGAACTACTTAGACCTTGATCCTAAATATTATAGCCAACAATAATTATCTGATTAATAGTGATCAAAGCCTAGCTTGAAGTAGTGTCTGAACACTATTATATCTAAGGCAACTTCTCGTTATTCTACATTTGACAAGAAATTTCTAGCTCAATTTTACTGTGTGCAAGATAATTAAGAAGCACCAACACATCTGAAGAATACTAGAACATATTATAGAAATGAAGTATCATAGAAAGGTGAGGTCAAGGTAGAAATGAAACATCCCAAAGTTAAGAAACATGAATATTATCTCTGAAGTTTAAGGACCATGTGGTAAAATAATCTTACCATTTACAGTTTGCAGCATGTGTTCCTCAAGCAATGGCCTGAGAACTTCATATAAATCATTCATCCCTAAACCAGTTTCAGCTGAGAGAGCAATAGGATCTCCAAATCCCAATGTACGGGCTTCACTAGCAGCAGAAATAACCGACCCTAAACCATCATCAAGTGATTCAGCTTTATTCATTACCATAATAATCTTGATTCCTGGAGCATGCTTTCTTAGCCACTTTCCAACATCCAAATCCATGGGCTGCAACCCATCTCTACCCAAAAGACATAGAGGAATTATTAGAGGTGACTATCAAGAAAATTTGAAACCAACCAAAAACAGGCAGGGTCAGGTTGGGCAACTTTGACACAGCTTGCAAAGAATACACAATATATTATTAGTTGCTGCCTCTAAAAACTATATTCCACAGTCAAGATGAAAAAATTGATGGTGTGTGATCATCCTTTACATAAATGATCACTATATTACTACTTCTCATGCCGCTCGTATCAACTTACACTCGACAACTAGGAGAATTGTTTAAAACAAGTAGATTTGTTGGTTTAACAGTTTGATAAGATTTATCTTGACTCCTTTGTCTAATTGTCTTTATTGGAAAAAAGTGAACTGATCAACTGAGATTTCCTCTTATGAGCTGTTTATTTTAGTAACTGAAAGTCTGAAACATAAAAAGCATTTTCCTTTTCCAATTATGTCCAATATACACTTGTCAATATACCCATGCGTTTTTAACTTCATATTGACGAAAGATCATACAGAATAAAAGAAAAAAAAAGAGTTGTCAAAGTAGGCGCATCAGAAGGGTGGTAGCTAGTCAATACAGACATACTTTGCTACAAGTCGAGTCAAGTAGACACCAAAACCATAAAACTCTAAATCAATTATAAACATATATGCATGCATGTGCATAACTTAAAAGTGGTGTTTTCTATACCATCTAAACATCAAAGGCATAAAACGCTCGCCATGCTTTGTAAAAGGGCAATAATAGCAAATTTTCAATTAAAAAAGAAAAGCCTAAAGCAAGTTTATGGCCCCAAGAAATGTGGTCAAACATAGAAGCTTCAGTCAAGGATTCAAAATTTAGCCACTGCACAGATTTATTTTGTTTCTATGTCAACAACTAGTGCATGTAAGCAGATATAAGCATGAACAATCGTTAAAAATGAAACTAACCTTGCATCAATAAGAAATAGTGCAAAATTAGACATTCTCAACACATTTGCAGTCATTTCTGCAGTCCTACCAAGAACAGAACCAGATGAAGCCTCAGCCTCTAAGCCAGCTGAATCCAACACCTTAAATCGCAAATCACCCAATTTGGCAATCCCTTCCCGTATGTCTCTAGTCACATGATCATTAGGAGTGTTGTACACAAGTGCCTCTCTTCTTCTAATCAAACTAAAATATCATATTCACAAAAACCAACTGAGATACATTAACAAAATAAACTTTATGACAAACAAACAATAAGTGTATGCAAGTCACTATGTATCTATATCAGTATATAACTTAGATCCACTGACCTACGGACTCTTCAATTGGGTTATGATTTATCTATGAGATGTCAAATAGGTAAAAAGAGTAGGTTAAAAGAAAAGGGTTCTAACGGGTTAAGTGGCACCTAAAGTATGTGTAAAACCTCCTAGATGGCTAGATCATTTTACTGTAAAAATAGATGATCGTGGTAATAATATAAATTTGTAATCGTATATGACACAGTCACCATATATAAAAAATAAAAACTTTGGACAAAATTATTCAGGTCCAAACAACCCTTTTAATTAGTAATCAAAAACTAGTCATATTTACCCAAATTTGTTTTAGCAAGTTACCCAACATGTCCAACATTTAGCAACTCTAATATAAGTACTAAAGATGTTAGAATAACTAACCGATTAAACAATGCAGACTTGCCAACATTGGGGCGGCCAATGAGAAGTACAGTTGGAAGCAAGTGCGCATCTACTTTGCTGAACTCAATAGGTTTTCCACTTTCAAACTTAGCACCAGATAACTGGGTGCCACCAACATCAGCACCAAAGTCTCCCGTATCATCGCTTACATCATCCTGAGCTGGAACTTTAGAGAACCATCTTCTATATTCGAAAGTAGAATGATGGAAGTGTGAAACTAAGTTGAGACTATCGGAACCAAAAAATGCTGTTCTAATGCCACTTGGAGGTAAGCATTTATTACGAAGCAAAGATCCTAGCATCAAAAACAATATTAGTATGTTAAGCTAACATTTTTCTGATAATAAAGACACTTAAACTTCATATGCATTACTTTGACACATGTGCAATACCTTTATTGAACTCTAAACCTATAGAACTTTTACTTTCACTGCAGTGGTGGATCAAACTATTTTGTAGAAGAGTAATGATACGAACACTGCAGAGAGTCTTCCGACGTGAAAGAGCATGAACCCATGCAAGAGACATCACATAAATAATTGTTTGTAATGACCGATGAATGCCGCATGTAAATCTCCTATATATTGGTTGCAAAATGCATCCTACTCAGTGCCTGAAGATAAGCTGAAAGAAACAAATCGAATATAAAGATTAAGTTCATTTATAACATGCTGATCTATTCATTTCTTGAATCCACACTAGAAAGGTACTTTGTCACCCAATTCAAATTTTAGAAGCACCCACAAACTCACATATATATAAAATCAAAACTTTGATTTGGGTAACAAAATACCCAGTAAAATACGTGAATTGTGGGTGTTTCTAAATAGCTGCAACTCTCACAGGCATTACGTCGAACACATGGTGTCCCTTCAAACTTACACTTAAACAAGCAAACTTAAAAGAACAACTTTAACAAAATAAAGCTACAGGAATCTATAAAACCTGAAAAAAAGAGATCTTTTTCAAGTTTCCCAACTGATATTGAACAAAGCAAGGATTGAGTGGACTGATTACAGTGGGGATCATGAATTCGTAACAAATTAAAGAAAAAGTAAGAAGTGAACGTACGATGAGGAGGCCAAAGAACAGTGACGTTGAGGCGGAAGTTTGAGTGGCAAAGTTCAGAAGCCTAAAGCCATGAAGCACCGGTGAAGACGCAGACGGTGTGTACTGTGTAGTAGATTGCAGATAGGCGATTTGTGGGCTTGATGCTGTTGTGGGCTGGGGCTATGGGTTAAATTTTCACTCTCTTATTAATTCTAGTGATGTTGTTGTTTGGTTCTTGTAATTTTCGAGTTTTAGCTTCTTGTTAGTCTTTTTAAATGCATTTAACCGTTCAAGAAAAAACTCATTATCCAAAGAGTGTCCAGGGCCTTTATATCTGCGAAAATTGTTGTCGGATGAATATTCTTCTGGTTAGAAGTAAACTCAATTCTTGCTTTGCATATGCACCGGTATGTTGTAAGCAATACTGCATGAATCAACTTCTATTAGGTTGCATCACCTGTCACCGTCTTATGTAAATAAAAAGGTCTTTGTGAGTAAATGCATAGATGGCAAAAATATTACACCACTGACCGGATATGATCGACGACCGGGCATGTGATGAACAAATGTTCCACATTCTCATCCAACTCACCACACATCTTGCACACTGAAAAACAGAGATTTACATTCATATGTCGAAAAGCTTCAAGAGTAGGGGCCCGATCTATTTTAGCCCTCTAGCTAAATATGTTTACCTTTTCCGGTACCCAGTTATTCCATGAAAATTGATAATAAGTTATCTCTTTAAATTGCATTAGAGAGCAACTTTTGACAACCTTGATACTAGAGTTACTGCTTATTTTGTCGCCCCATTTCCATAAGTCATTAGATGTTGATAATTGGATCGCATCTAGAAGGTCCTTTAACTCAATGAAGTGTTTTATCTCAAGAACCCCCATTAGAGGTCGCTTCCACTGTAAAAACCAAGTCATGTTGTCACTTATGGTGGCATAATAGTCCTACACAAGTCTCCAATTCGACTACTCTAACCGCCTGCTGAGAGGGGTATCACCGAGCCAACAATCTAGCCAAAAGAATATCGTATTAACTCTACTAGCATAAGAGGGAAGATACTTTTGAATGTCTCTCTTGTACTTCTCCAAGATCATGGTGTATTTTATGAAAATTTCTCCAAACCCTTGGGACCAAATTTTAGCGGGGATCAAATTCTAAGACCGTGAACCTTTGGTGGAATGCCAAAATAATATTCCACCATAGTCTATGTGTTTTCTATATTGAACTTCCACCGTTATCGAAATAGCATACTTAAATTGGTAGCGTTTTGTGATCAAAGCTTAATCCACCCGCTTCTTATGGTGAAGTAACTTTGGACCAAGCCACCCAATTTATTTGAGATTCCTCAAACCCTCCACGCCACAAGAAATTCCACCGTATGTTGTCTAAAGAATCCAAAACCTTCTTAGACGGTCGATATAAGGAAAAATATAGATAGGAAATGAATCAAGAACAACCTTTATTAACATGAGTTTCTCATCTACTGATAGGTTTTTTATGGCAAAAAATATAGATAGGCAACGAATCAAGAGCAACCTTTATTAACATGACTTTCTCATCCACTGATAGGTTTTTTTTATCTATATCTAGAAAACTGATTTTAGAATGTTTCAATGTTTAGAGTCCGATTCCTGGCTAAATTTATGTTAGCACTGACTTTTAACACAATATACACGAAGGGAAATGAGCCTACTTTGCATCTAAGAATAGCATCCAGCGACTGAATAGAGCAGTCATCAACACACACTCCATATATTCGCTACTTAAGAGGATTGATTTTGAGTCCAGACGTAAGGTAAAAACCTTACAATAAGCTACATAATTTAAACATTTGCGTTCAACCAGCTACCATGGAACACCACATCATCAACATACAAAAAATAATACAATGATAAACCCCCACTTAGCATCAAAATCCCATCATAGAGGCCCTGGAAACAAGCCTTCTCAATAACAGAAGAAAGGCCTTCCATGGCAAAAATAATTAGGAAAGTAGATAGCAAATCTCATGATCGATGCCTGGGCAACAACCAAATTCTTATGAGAAAGATCCATTTAGAAGAACCAAAGCTTTGGCTATTGAGAGATCCCCATATTCTAACCACACCACTTAACCAAGAAATTCATTTGATTCAATTATCAACATAAAAAAATTTCAACTTAATGAGTCAAAGGCTATTTCAATATTAACTTTAAGAATCATACCTTTATTTTTTGATGACTTTAACCATGCTACGACCTCATTTAGAATAAGGAGTTCATCTAAGATGTTATGACTAGAAAGGAAAGCAGATTGCTCCTAAGTAATTACGCTCCTTATAACACCCTTAAGTTGGTTGATTAAGACCTTCAAGATTACCTTATTAGAGCATTCACAGTAGCTTCTTTATCTTTATCCATATAATTACATTAAAAAGCATTATATTTTCTATCTTATTTTCAATTAAATAATACTTTTTATACCCTTATTATTAATTTTTTCTCTCTCATCCACTCACAACCACTTTAAAAAATATTAAAAATTTTATAAGGATTAAACAGTGATTCTTCAAATATACCAATCCACAATAACATTTTCTCTCTCATTCACTCACAACCACTCAAAAAAATTCCATATAATATACCAAACACACTCACATAATTTTAAAGACTCCACTGTGAGTGCTCTTAGTCACCCCAATTAAACAATTACACAATAATCATCCATAGTTGTAAGATCTTTTGTTTTTGGCACAAAAGCAATGAAGAATGAAGCACATTCTCTTTGGATAATGTCGTGCAATTAAAATTTATTAAGAACGTTTATGAAGTCTCGCTAAAACAGCCCCTAAAAGAACTTTATAAATTGAAAATTAAATTTGTTTGGTCCAAACGCTTTATTATTGTCACATTCCCATACCGCACCCTTGATTTCATCCGAGTAGAAAGAAGTAACAAGCAAGGCACCCACATTCTCAAACCAATGAGTTGCAATTAATTCGAGGTCTATAATTAATTCTCTGAAAAACGACTATTGAAGTAGGAAAGGGCTTTGGTTTTTAGTGCATTCGAGTCTGACACCCATTCCCCATTGATTAATAAGCCATTTATTCAATTGTTAAATATGTTATAATTAATTATCCGGTGAAAATAACTTGGATTCTCATCCCCTTCTAACACCTATTTGATCATGAATTATTGTTGTAGATCCATTAAGCTCCAATAATTGCTGTTTACATTCTATTTCGTGAATATGTTGCAACAGGCTAGTCCTTCATGCATTGTCTTAGACTTCATGTAACACCTGGCCCCTAGGGGTGTTCAAAAAATCCGATATCCCAAACTATCCGAAATCCGATCCGTATCCGAATCCGAATAAATCGACCCGAATCCTTATTCGGATATTCGGATCGGATCTCATCCGAATCCGAATTCCTTATTTGGATTTCGGATCGGATTTCGGATTTCACAAATTTTTTATTCGGATTATTCGGATATCCGAGTAATCCGAATAGGACTTCAACTATATTTCTAGACCAATACTCATTACTCAACTATCTATCATGTTTTCAACTCAATACACAAGAATATTTGCACATTCTAGTCATAATCTTAAATAGTTATGCAATAATTGACCGTCGTTCTAAATTAGAGATTCTAATCTTCGGGTTCCATATAATTATCTATTATGTTTTAATTTTGAATTTGCATACAAGTCAATTTTTTTGTTTTATATCTTTTATTATGATTTTCAACTTATAAAATATTAAAAATAAAAGTTTAGCAAAAAAATAAAAAACAAAAAAATAGAAAAAAAAAAATATTATTTGGTTTATTTGGATTATTCGGATAAATTCGGATTATTCAGATATATCCGAATCTGATCCGAATTGAATTCGGTTAGATTCGGATCGGATAGAAAAATCCTTATTCGGATTGGATCGGATTTCGGATAGGGTCCTGAAATTTTCAAATCCGAATAATCCGATCCGAACAATCCGTTATCCGATCCGATGAACACCCCTACTGGCCCCTCACACCAACAATATTGTATGCTTTGCCCATGAGGAGCTCACGGATTTGCTTTTGGTTGCCCGAGTGAAAACTTACCAAGGAGGTCACCCATCCCTGGATTGCTCCCACCTTTGAGCACGCTTAACTGTGGAGTTCTCCTCTCATCCACAACCAATACGCCTAAAACGCGTTATTGATGTTAGAGGCAAGACATTCCTTATGAACCAGGAATCTCTCTTATTCAATGGCTGATGTGGGATTTATGTAGGGTGTCACAATCACCACCCTTTCGGACTCATCGTCCTCGATGAGCCCAAGAAGTCACCATCCTCGGTGAGGTATGTCCCACACCCCTAATGGCATAAGAGTGGCTCTGATACCATTCTGTAACACCCGGCCCCTCATAGCAACAATATTGTATGTTTTGCCCATGAGGAGCTCACGGATTTGCTTTTGGTTGTCCGGGTGAAAACTTCCTAGGGAGGTCACCCATCTCTGGATTGCTCCCACCTGAACAAGCTTAACTGTGGTAGTGTAGCAAGTGAAACGTATTAAGAATAAATGGGCAATGATCAGACCACTCCTTTGGTAGTGTAGCAAGTGAAACGTCAGGCCATTTATTAACAAATTCATTACAAAGAAACACCCTATCAGTCTTACGTAACTTGTCTCCCTAGACGAGATAAAAAGGCATTAAATCTTGCTGCATTCACATCATTCATATCTGAATTTGCTCTTACTTTTTCATACCAGACTTTGTTGAAATCCTCCAAAAACCCCACAGTCTAGATCTTGAGGTATGTAGACTTAGTAATTCATTCTAAAGATCTTATTTTAGGATAGGATCATAGCGACCATAGACATTGCCTATATTGATCTCTTGTATCTCCAATAACAAAGCTATGAATGACGATGTAATTCCTTCCTTTGGAAATCCAAAGCTTATGTAGAATTGATAAGGAGCATACGTATTGCACAACAAAGCTATGAATGGTAATATATATATATATATATATATATATATATATATATATATATATATATATATATATATATATATATATATATATATATATATGTAAGGATTCCTTAAGTCTGATGCAACCTAAAACATCCAATATGTCTCTACAACATGCACTAAGTACTGAAGTAAAGAATGCTTCGGAAGTTTTACACAATGCACTAGAAAATACTCTAAGTGTAAAATCTTCCGAAGCCAAGACCAATATCTTCCGAAGCCAAACATGAAGTCTTCCGAAGCCTCAGAGACAAAGTCTTCCGAAGCTTCATCCTATGAAGACAGATTTCTTCCGAAGACTTTAGTACACATGCTTTATCTGATGTACTGTTCCATAAAGCACCTTTCGCTGCATCTCTAAAGTCACCAACTTACATGAGTTGGTGAAAAGGTCCACGCTTTTGGTAACTGTACATTGAGGTCTTGAGTCTGTAACTTTCTACTTTATGTACTTTATCCTTTTTGTAATGTATAAGGATGTGAGCTATGGCATGTCATAGTCACAAGGTCAAAAGGCAGATATGCCTTTTGATCCTACAATTGATTTTGTTAGTGTCTAGTCAATGTATCCAGCTGGCTTTCAAAGTATAGCCGGCTGTAGGTTGTAGTATAAGTTTCAAGTTCTTGTATCTTTCTTTATGCTTTGTAACACTTGTAAAAGAACTTAAGAAAGCAATATACTGCCTTCTTGAAACCCAACTCTCTTGTTCTGTCTCTTTACTTTACTTGTGTTCTTTGTATCAATTTGGTTAATCCAGTTCACTGTTTGATCAAAAGTTTGTTGTTCTCCTCATTGTGTGTTGTGTTGTAATTTGTTCAAGCCCTTAACGGTCCTGCAATGGTATCAGAGCAGTTCAGGCTCTTGATATAAGATCTCACCATCTAAGATCCCTCACACACTGTGACAACTCATCCAAAAACTCACTCGATTTTGATTCTGTGTGCCAATGCAGTAGACCAGTGATGGAACATCTCACCATGTAACGCAATTCGGGACGAAAATTCTTTCAACATGGGGATATATGTGACATCCGGTAAATTTCCGTTACCAAACTCCGTTAGTTTCGTTAAGTCTTGCATACACGTGTCGTGAGCACACACTAGTTGTCGTTTAACGTTGGTGACCTAATAATATTAAATAATGTCAAATTATTGATAATCTAATTGATTATGTGATTATTGTTATGTTTGGTGTTGCATGTTTTTATATGTTAATTGAGAATTAATCGCGTAACGTGGAAACGTGTGTATTAATTCGTATGTTTGTGTTTTTTAAAGATAAAACATATAATTGTTACCATGAGTTATATGTTTATTATTGTAGTTAAAAACCATTTAAAAGTGTTTAAAAGAGTGCCTTTTTAATAAAATGCAAAACACAAGGGCCTAAGTTGTCATTATGCAAAGTTAAACTAAACAAAACATAAACCCTAGCCCCCACCCTTTGCGACCGTAACCCCCTCATCCCCCCTCTCAAACCTGAATTTGATCAAGTTTAAGCAAGAACACATTGGATTTGTCGATCTCAAGGCCTACAACGCATTACAAGTCTCAATTTTGTTACATTACACATTAAAGGTTAGATTTTTCATGTTTTTGTGATGTTCTTCATTATGGCCGAACCTTAATCACGAAATTGATGTTCTTGGTGTTGAGTTTTGATCAATTGATGATGTTTATATGTTAGTTAGGTTGAATACATGTTAGTTAACGTTGATATGGATGAATTACATGTTTTAGTGGTTTAATCATGGGTTTGATTCTAGTCAAACCCTAATTCGAATTTTAGTATGATTTTGTATGGATGATCATTGTTTGATGAATGTGTGATGATTAGTAAGTTGTATGAATGTTAGGAATCATGAATCTTGCAAGAAATTGATGATTTGGTGTTGATGTTCATAGCTTACTAAGAATAGTAACTTTATTTTGCATGTAATGATGATCTAGTGATGGATTGATGTTATGGATGTGTTCATGATGATGATTAGATACTAGATTGTTGTTATGAATGCTAGAAATCTTTGAATGCATGTTGTTGGTTCATAGCTTGCCAAAAGTAGAAACTTTTGTTTATGAAGATGGTTAGATTATGGTGTTTAGGTGATGTTAATCATGTCTAGATATTGTATGGAGCTTGAGATGGTATAATTATGTTGAATTCATGTATGCTTTGGATGTTTGATAGATTTTGGGATGTTCTTTCCCAAAAGGGAAACTTTATTTGTGTAAAGTTTGATGTATGATGATATGAACATGTTTGGGATATTAGGAGCATGTTAGTATGATCATGGATGAATTCTAAGGTGATGAAACATGTTGAATTAGTTGTATGGGATGTTTTGGATAATCATGGATGATATTTGGATTTTGGTGATCATGTATGAAGTTGGTGTTGATTAGTTGCTAGGATATCATGTTTGGGTTTGGTGAGTAATGATTATGGTGTATGTTGTATGCTATGGGCATGGCTATGATTTAGTGTTATGTATGGATAATGTAGCATGTGTATGATACTATTTGAATGTTAATCATGTATGTTATATGTGCTCATTGGCTTTATTTGAATTATAACTCATAATGTCACCAACGGGTCAAACGGGTCAACTAGGTCAAACGTGTCTATTTTTCTGAAAGCTTGAGTCTTTGGTTTTGGTATGCTTAGGGTTTCACATGTCTTTCATTTACACGTACTTATGTACTCGCATGATCTAGGTAACCTTTGAAGGTTGGCTATCCTCTCGTTTCTCAAATAAACCCTAAGTACTCTTTGCATACATCAGGTGAGTTCATGCCCCACGCTTTATTTAATCTCTTTTGGGGAGATAGCATACTGGTATTTTACGAACGCTTTTAATATTTAAGTTGTGTATAATATTGATATAGTGCTATTTATCATGGGAAAAGTCCTCACACTTTCGAATTGTTAATATTTAATAGCGGGGAAACTTGGGTAGTACTACTGGGTCTGACGAGCCCCACCTGTGTGACTCGAGGTCAACCGGGTGCAATTTGTCCTATTGAACATTGTCACGACATGGTAAGTCGTGACAGGAGGCAACAACTATCACAGTCAGCTTCAATTGCGAAATCACTATGTATTAATATTTGCTGTTAATAGACTAGCTATCTATTACAATACACTGCTTTTATATATCACAACTGTTTATATGTTTACTGAACTCAAACTCTTGAACTCACCAACCTATGTGTTGACATTTTAGTATGCTTTTCTCAGGTCATTAAGCTGCTTGCCTCTAGGAGCACTCCACGGTTCACTTGCATACTAAGACTCGGTTTTCAAGACATTAGCATTTTAATGATTATGGTTTACTATTTGGGTTGGCACATGTTTTGCCATATTTATACTTTTAGTTGTTTGGTTGTTTTCAAAACGCTTCCGCACTGTTTCAAACTAAATTTGGTTGTTTTATTTACTTGTGGCATATAGAGTCGTTCTATGTAACTACTGACTGTGATCCTGGTTTGTTCACACGCCTCGCGGTAAAACCCCGCACGTGGATTTTGAGGGTGTGACAGATTGGTATCAGAGCCATTGGTTATAGGGAACTAGGTTGCATACACACTAGACTATAACCGCACACAGTTAGTTAGTTACCTGTACTTTATTTTCATCTACTGTATACTCATTGGCATACACGTCACACTATCTGCAGCATGGCATCGTCATCAAGAGCTTCTGGAAAACGACCTGCATCACCTGCACGATCCGAGTCCCCACCTCCCGCACCTGTACCTGATGATGGACTCGACTGGCCTCGTTTAGATTATCCTCGAGGGGAGTTTGACTGGGATCAACCTTTCGCGTTGATGAAGCGTGACCCCCCAAGGGACTGGAGTTTTATCCTAGGTTTGTCAACCACCTCATGTATAGGGAACGCGTGCCCGAGCCGAGACCCAGAACGAGAGGTAGCTCTGATCAAGCAGTGCCTTCACTTCCCCGGACGGTGCAGTCCAACGAGCAGTTGATTGCTGCATTGGTGGCAGCATTAGATACAGAACAGCATCGAGTCAGGCGACTCATTAGCGACGTTTGTACACTACAGACCGAGGTGTACAACCTAAGGCATAAGGTGGATGAACTTGAGGGGCGCCATGGAAAGACCCTAGACGGGTGCTACCAAATGGAGGACGGGATCGTAGCCCTCAGTGGACGCGTGGCTGCTCGCGAGCAGAGGGATGCTGTGGTTGATGATAGGATTGCTACTTTGGAGGCACAGCTAGCAGCACTCCAGATTGCTATGGCTCCTGCTCCTGCAGAGGAACCTGAGGAGGAGAGAACCTGAGGAGGAGGAGGAACCTGAGGAGGAGGAACCTGAGGAGGAGGAGGATGAGAGTGATGGATCTGATATTGTCGATTGATTTTCTTACATGACTTGGACTACCTAGTGTTTTCTTTGAAACCTATGTGGGAAGGGTTGTTTCCCACACGAACGACAAACTTAAATTTTGACATTGATGAATACATTGTGACTTATTTGCAATTTATTTACTTTGGTTATTATTTTTGTTATGAATGTTGTGGTTGTGATGATTTATTATTCCTTTATTGTTTACTGTACTTCAATGAGATAAATGTGTTTGATGTTACTCATTATTGTATTTGTGGATGTAAAGTGAACAATGGACGCACGTGGACGTGGTCGTGGACGTGGTCGTGGGCGCGGTCGCGGACGTGGCGCCGGAGACCATGGCGCCGGAGATCATGGCGCTGGTGCCGTTAATATGACCCCTGCTGAGTTAACTGCCCTGATTCAGGCAGCGGTGGCTGCTGCCCAAGCGGGACAGCCAGCAGGTAAACAATGATTGAAAAATTAAACCGAATATCTTGCATAACCGTATAGGTTGTCTGATCAATAATTGTTGTGTTAAAGCAGGACCACCAGCATGTACTTATAAGTCCTTCATGGACTGTAAGCCCCATACCTACAGCGGTACTGAAGGCGCTGTGGGACTAGTACGCTGGTTCGAGAAGACGGAGTCCGTATTCTCCAAGTGCAACTGTCCACCTGCTGATCAGGTGAAATATGCCACCGGGACCCTGGAGGGTGCCGCCTTATCCTGGTGGAATGCCCAAGTCAGATGTTGGGGCAAGCATTGGCTAATGGACTGCCGTGGGCCGAGTTCAAAACCATGATGACCGAGGAGTACTGTCCTCGCAATGAGGTGCAGAAGTTGGAGATAGAGTTCTGGCAACTGAAAATGCAGGGCTCAGAAATCGAGGCTTACACTACTAGAACTCACGAGCTAGCAACATTATGCCCGGGAATGGTAAATGAGATGCACAAAAGGATCGAGCATTACATACGGGGACTTGTACCCGAAATCAGAGTATGGTAACTGCTTCTAATCCAACCACCATACAGCAAGCCATTCAGTTAGCCCATAAGCTAACTGACCAAGCCGTGGAACAAGGACGTCTACCCAAGCGGGGCGCCGTGGCAAGCGTGCCCGATAACAAAAGAAAGTGGGATAGTAGTAGCAACACCAAAGCATCATCATCTTCTGGCGGTCAACCTCAACCTCAGCAGCAACAACAACCGGTCCAACAACAACGGAGGTTCGACAACAATCGTAACTTCCACCAAACGACTGCAACTAATCAAGGACCCAGTGGTTATGGTGGAAGACACCCGAAGTGCAACCGGTGCAACTATCATCACGTGGGACGATGTGATAGCTTCAAATGTCAGCGTTGTGGTAAAATTGGACACGCGCGAAGGATTGCCGTGGTGAGCTGGTTAGGAGGACACAACAACCCCAGGAAACTCCTAAGGGTTGTTTTGAATGTGGAAAAGAGGGGCACTACAAGCGAAATTGCCCACAACTAAGGAGAAATGGAAATGGCAACAATGGAAATGGACACAACAACAACAACAATAACAACAACAACAATGGTAACAACAACGGTGGAAATGGCAATGGTAATGGCGGTAATAAGGATGGAGCAAAAGGGAGAGCCTTCGTCATTGGCTCAGGTGAGGCTCTAAATGATCCTACAACTGTTACTGGTAGATTCTCTGTTAATGGTTGCTTTGCTACGGTACTATTCGATACTGGAGCTGATAGGAGTTTCGTGTCCTTAAAATTCTGTAGTCTTTTAAGTGATATACCCTCCGCCCTAGAATCTAAATACACCGTAGAGTTGGCTGACGGTAAACAGATTCACGTAACGCATATCCTTAAAGACTGTAAGATAGAGCTTGCTGGTCATACTTTCGCTATAGATCTTATGCCTGTTACTCTGGGGAGTTTTGATGTTGTGATAGGCATGGATTGGCTTTCTAGCAAGCAAGCAGAAGTTATATGTCATGAGAAGATCATACGAATTCCTGTTGATGACACAATTCTGACAGTCCGAGGTGATAGAAGTGGTGCTGTGATAGGCATCATCTCGTTCATGAAAGCCCAAAAGTTACTACGAAAGGGTCGTGTGGCTATTCTAGCACTTGTAACTGATAAGCAAGCGAAGGAAAGGAGAATGGAGGATATTCCCATAGTGCGCGACTTTCCAGAGGTGTTTCCAGAGGATCTTCCTGGATTACCACCTCATCGTCAAGTGGAATTCCAAATTGAGCTAACTCCCGGCGCAGCCCCGATTGC
Organism: Flaveria ramosissima; assembly: GCA_025215565.1. Taxonomy (NCBI): domain Eukaryota; kingdom Viridiplantae; phylum Streptophyta; class Magnoliopsida; order Asterales; family Asteraceae; genus Flaveria; species Flaveria ramosissima. Next base: position 21,818,365 of record CM046036.1, on the reverse strand, counting down.
TAGAGCACCTTATCGATTAGCACCGAACGAACTACAGGAGTTGTCGTCACAACTCCAGGAGCTATTAGATAAGGGCTTTATTCGCCCTAGTACATCACCCTGGGGAGCCCCTGTCCTGTTTGTTAAGAAGAAGGATGGCACGTTTCGGATGTGTATTGACTATAGGGAGCTAAATAAAGTAACAGTCAAGAACCGATACCCTCTACCCCGTATCGATGACTTGTTTGACCAACTCCAGGGATCAAGTTACTATTCGAAGATTGACTTGAGATCTGGCTATCATCAACTCAGAGTCCGCGAAGAAGACATTTCCAAAACCGCGTTTCGTACCCGCTACGGTCATTATGAGTTCTTGGTCATGCCTTTTGGGTTGACAAATGCACCTGCTGTGTTCATGGACCTCATGAACCGTGTGTGCAAACCCTACCTCGATCAGTTTGTCATTGTGTTCATCGATGATATACTGATATATTCCAGGACCAAGGAAGACCATGAGGAGCATTTGCGAATGATCTTAGAGCTACTGAAAAGGGAACAGCTGTACGCCAAATTCTCTAAGTGTGACTTTTGGATACGAGAAGTACAATTCCTAGGTCATATTGTTAATGAGAAAGGGATACATGTTGATCCTGCCAAAATTGAGGCGATCAAGAATTGGACCACACCTAAAACGCCGAGTGAAATAAGACAATTCTTGGGATTAGCAGGTTACTATCGACGATTCATAGAGGGATTCTCTAAGATCGCACAACCTCTCACAGCTTTGACTCACAAAGGGACTACATACAAATGGGGTGAAAGCCAAGAATCGGCTTTTCAATTTAAAGCAGAAACTATGTACCGCGCCGATACTAGCACTGCCAGAGGGGACGGATGACTTCGTGGTGTATTGTGATGCATCCATTCAAGGCTTGGGTTGTGTCTTAATGCAGCGAGACACAAGGTGATAGCCTACGCCTCGACAAGACAATTAACAGTTCATGAGAAGAAACTATACTACTCAGGACTTAGAGTTGGGTGCAGTAGTCTTTGCCTTAAAATTTGGAGACAGAAACTTGTACGGTACCAAGTGCACTATCTACACCGATCACAAGAGTCTTCAACATATCTTTGAGCAAAAAGGAATGAATATGAGGCAACGACGTTGGGTGGAACTGCTAAACGACTATGATTGCGCTATTATTAAATACCATCCGGAAAGGCGAATGTGGTTGCTGATGCCTTAAGCCGGAAGGAAACAGCTAAACCCAGACGGGTGCGAGCTTTACAGCTTACTATCAGTACGCAACTGCCTGAACAAGTTAAGGAGGCACAGATAGAAGCTTTAAAAGCAGAAAATATTGGTTCTGAGTCGCTGAGAGGAATGGATAAACAGCTGGTGATGAAGGAGGATGGAATTCAGTATTTCATGGATAGACTTTGGGTGCCTGCCTATGGAGATCTGAGAGACCTGGTTATGAGTGAGGCACACAAATCTAAGTATTCTATACATCCTGGATCTGATAAATGTATCATGATCTGAAGGCGCACTATTGGTGGCCTAATATGAAAGCGGATGTGGCTACATATGTGAGCAAGTGCTTGACCTGCTCGAAGGTAAAGGTGGAATATCAAAAACCATCCGGACTATTGCAAACAACCCGAGATACCGATGTGGAAATGGGAACAAATCTCCATGGATTTTTTACCAAGCTGCCCAGGACTAGTACTGGTTGTGATACAATATGGGTTATTGTGGATCGATTGACAAATCTGCTCATTTTCTTGCAATAAAGGAAACTGACAAGATGGAGAAGTTAACCGCCTGTACCTCAAGGAGATCGTTTCCAGACACGGTGTACCGTTCTCAATTATCTCTGATCGTGACGCTCGTTTCACGTCACACTTCTGGCAATCATTGCAGAAATCTTTGGGAACACGATTAGATATGAGTACTGCTTATCACCCGCAAACGGATGGCCAGAGTGAGCGTACCATACAGACGTTGGAAGATATGCTACGTGCTTGTGTAATTGATTTCGGGAATAACTGGGAGAAATTCACCTGCCATTGGTGAATTTTCTTATAACAACAGTTATCATACAAGCATACAAGCAGCACCTTTCGAGGCTTTGTATGGGAGAAAATGTAGATCACCTGTTTGTTGGCGGAAATTGGCGATAGTCAACTGACTGGTCCCGAGTTGATTCATGAAACAACTGAGAAGATCGTACAGATACGGAACCGTATGGCAGCAGCGCGAGACCGACAAAAGAGTTATGCTGATAAGAGACGGAAACCTTTAGAGTTTCAGGTTGGTGACAAGGTTTTGTTGAAAGTTTCACCATGGAAAGCGCGTGGTTCGGTTTGGCAAGCGAGGGAAGCTAAACCCGAGGTACGTTGGACCATTTGAAATAGTGGAAAGAATAGATCCAGTGGCCTATCGTCTAGCCCTACCTGATTCGCTAAGTGGAATCCATGATGTATTTCATGTATCAAACTTGAAGAAATGCATAACTAAAGAAACGATGGTCGTACCACTAGAAGAGGTTCAAGTGGGAGCAACTACGTTTTTATTGAAGAACCAGTGGAGGTGATGGACCGTGAGGTGAAAACACTTAAGCAGAGCAAGATACCTATTGTCAAAATCCGTTGGAATTCGCGACGTGGACCGGAATTCACATGGGAACGGGAAGATCAAATGAAGCTTAAGTATCCTCATCTATTCGAGAAGACGATGTCTGCAGACGAAGGTATTGTTAAATTTCGGGACGAAATTTCTTTCAACATGGGGATGATGTGACAACTCATCCAAAACTCACTCGATTTTGATTTCTGTGTGCCAATGCAGTAGACCAGTGATGGAACACTCTCACCATGTAACGCAATTTTCGGGACGAAAATTCTTTCAACATGGGGATAATGTGACATCCGGTAAATTTCCGTTACCAAACTCCGTTAGTTTCGTTAAGTCTTCCATACACGTGTCGTGAGCACACACTAGTTGTCGTTTAACGTTGGTGACCTAGTAATATTAGATAATGTCAAATTATTGATAATCTAATTGATTATGTGATTATTGTGTTATGTTTGTGTGCTTGCATGTTTTTATATGTTAATTGAGAATTAATCGCGTAACGTGGAAATGTGTGTATTAATTCGTATGTTTGTGTTTTATAAAGATAAAACATATAATTTGTTACCATAAGTTATATGTTTATTATTGTAGTTAAAAACCATTTAAAAGTGTTTAAAAGAGTGCCTTTTTAATAAAATGCAAAACACAAGGGCCTAAGTTGTCATTATGCAAAGTTAAACTAAACAAAACATAAACCCTAGCCCCCACCCCCTTGTGCGACCGTAACCCCCTCATCCCCCCTCTCAAACCTGAATTTTGATCAAGTTTAAGCAAGAACACATTGGATTTGGTCGATCTCAAGGCCTACAACGCATTACAAGTCTCAATTTTGTTACATTACTCATTAAAGGTTAGATTTTTCATGTTTTTGTGATGTTCTTCATTATGGCCGAACCTTAAATCACGAAATTGATGTTCTTGGTGTTGAGTTTGATCAATTGATGATGTTTATATGTTAGTTAGGTTGAATACATGTTAGTTAACGTTGATCATGGATGAATTACATGTTTTTAGTGGTTTAATCATGGGTTTTGATTCTAGTCAAACCCTAATTCGAATTTTAGTATGATTTTGTATGGATGATCATTGTTTGATGAATGTGTGATGATTAGTAAGTTGTATGAATGTTAGGAATCATGAATCTTGCAAGAAATTGATGATTGGTGTTGATGTTCATAGCTTACTAAGAATAGTAACTTTATTTTGCATGTAATGATGATCTAGTGATGGATTGATGTTATGGATGTGTTCATGATGATGATTATATACTAGATTGTTGTTATGAATGCTAGAAATCTTTGAATGCATGTTGTTGGTTCATAGCTTGCCAAAAGTAGAAACTTTTGTTTATGAAGATGGTTAGATTATGGTGTTTAGGTGATGTTAATCATGTCTAGATATTGTATGGAGCTTGAGATGGTATAATTATGTTGAATTCATGTATGCTTTGGATGTTTGAAAGATTTTGGGATGTTCTTTCCCAAAAGGGAAACTTTATTTGTGTAAAGTTTGAAATATGATGATATGAACATGTTTGGGATATTAGAAGCATGTTAGTATGATCATGGATGAATTCTAAGGTGATGAAACATGTTGAATTAGTTGTATGGGATGTTTTGGATAATCATGGATGATATTTGGATTTTGGTGATCATGTATGAAGTTGGTGTTGATTAGGTGCTAGGATATCATGTTTGGGTTTGGTGAGTAATGATTATGGTGTATGTTGTATGCTATGGGCATGGTTATGATTTAAGTGTTATGTATGGATAATGTAGCATGTGTATGATACTATTTGAATGTTAATCATGTATGTTATATGTGCTCATTGGCTTTATTTGAATTATAACTCATAATGTCACCAACGGGTCAAACGGGTCAACTAGGTCAAACGTGTCTATTTTTCTGAAAGCTTGAGTCTTTGGTTTTGGTATGCTTAGGGTTTCACATGTCTTTCATTTACACGTACTTATGTACTCGCATGATCTAGGTAACCTTTGAAGGTTGGCTATCCTCTCGTTTCTCAAATAAACCCTAAGTACTCTTGCATACATCAGGTGAGTTCATGCCCCACGCTTTATTTAATCTCTTTTGGGGGAGATAACATACTGGTATTTTACGAACGCTTTTAATATTTAAGTTGTGTATAATATTGATATAGTGCTATTTATCATGGGAAAAGTCCTCACACTTTTGAATTGTTAATATTTAATAGCGGGGAAACTTGGGTAGTACTACTGGGTCTGACGAGCCCCACCTGTGTGACTCGAGGTCAACCGGGTGCAATTTGTCCTATTGAACATTGTCACGACATGGTAAGTCGTGACAGGAGGCAACAACTATCACAGTCAGCTTCAATTGCGAAATCACTATGTATTAATATTTGCTTGTTAATAGACTAGCTATCTATTACAATACACTGCTTTTGTATATCACAACTGTTTATATGTTTACTGAACTCAAACTCTTGAACTCACCAACCTATGTGTTGACATTTTAGTATGCTTTTCTCAGGTCATTAGGCTGCTTGCCTCTAGGAGCACTCCATGGTTCACTTGCATACTAAGACTCGGTTTTCAAGACATTAGCATTTTAATGATTATGGTTTACTATTTTGGGTTGGCACATGTTTGCCATATTTATACTTTTAGTTGTTTGGGTTGTTTTCAAAACGCTTCCGCACTGTTTCAAACTAAATCGTTGGTTGCTTTATTTACTTGTGGCATATAGAGTCGTTCTATGTAACTACTGACTGTGATCCTGGTTTGTTCACACGCCTCGCGGTAAAACCCCGCACGTGGATTTTGAGGGTGTGACACACACACAAAAACTAAACTCTCCAAATGGCATCCATCTCAAAGACTGATATGGAGACTGGAACCATGAACAAATCCCCACTGATCACTCTTGATGATTTTGACACCTGGTGTATGAGAATGGAAGGTTTCATCAGGTCTCTAGATTCAAGAATGTGGGAATCTGTTGAGAATGGACCTTTCATACCCATCACTCCTTCTGCTACTGGTGCTGGTATGATTCCAAAAGATGTGGCCAACTACTCTGATGAAGATAGAAAAAGAGTAGAGATTGATAGGAAGGCCATGACTGCTCTTCAGACTGCTCTCCCAAACTCTGTTTACAAAGGCTTTAAGAAGTGCAAAACAGCTAAACAGCTGTGGGATGCACTGAAGCTGATGTATGAAGGCTCCTCTGAAGCCAAGGAGAACAAGAAGGATCTCCTGAAGCAGAAGTTTGAAAACTTCACCTTTAAAGCAGGTGAAACCATGACTCAACAATACTTCAGGTATGTTGAGATAGTGGATACCCTAGTGGATGGAGGAGTTCCTCTTGAGAACAGGGACATTGAAGGAAGTTCATGTCCTCACTTCCTAGGCAATGGACACACTATTGTGGTGATCAAGAGGACTGAGAACCTCAAAACTCTTACTCTGACAGAGTTATATGGGATTCTCAGTGGATACCAGATGGAGATGAACATGCAAGGTTCATCTGGCAACTCCAACAATCAAATGGGTTCAGCCCTTCATGTGGTTGAAAGGGATAGCATAGAATCCCAACATCATCTCATATGCTATCCTGACAACTCACAAAAGGATCCTTTCATCACCTTCCCGGAGACACCAAGGGAGAACTTTACTCAAGGAAGCCATTCCAAGAGACAAGTTCTTCTCAAGCCTTTGTGTCTACTGATGAAAGCTGTGGGAACTCTCTCTTCACTCTTAAAGACCCGGACTGTATCCATCCAGATGACCTGTAATACATGGAGATAGTTCAGCAGATGGCTCTCCTCACTCACAGAGCCAAGAAGTTCTACAAGAGAACAGGAAGAAGATTTCCAAGCAATGCTACCAGTGGAAAGTTTGGACTGGATAAAAGCAAAGTTAAGTGTTACAACTGTAACCTTATGGGCCATTTTGCTAGGGAGTGTAAGGCACCTAAAACAAATGGGGGCCAAACACAAGCCAGACCAAACTACACTGACAAAGCCCCTCAGAATGAGAAGCCAAAGCAACATGCTGCTGTTGCTGTTGAAGAGGGAGGCTTTGACTGGAGCTTTCAGGTGGAAGATGCTTCTCCAAACCAAGCACTGATGGCAGACCATGATGAAGCCAAGGTATTGGAACATCTCTGTACTCCTGAATGCATTGCTAAAGTAAACAGATACAGGTCCTACAACTTAGAGATGAGATCTGATCTTGAGTCATTAAAGATATTAAAATCTGATTTTAGAAAGTCTGAAAATGATTACAAGTTAAAGATAGAGGACTTGGAGAAAACCATTTCAGTACTAAAACATGAACATACAGATTTTAGAACTCAAATTCAGGATCTTTAACTAAGTTGACTGAGTGCCAGGCTGAGCTTGTGATCAGCAAAGCCAAGGCAGAGAGAGAAGAGTGTTCTTGAAGAAGAGACCTTCAAGAACATGATATCCTCATCCCTACACAACAAAGTGTGCTATCAAAATAGACAGGGACTGGGATCAAATGAGATAGCTCCTCCACACACAATCTTGTCTGTAAGATCTCCTAGGTGTGGAACTTGTGAAGATGAGCTTCCTCTCATTGATCCTATAAGTGAGGAGGATGAAGAAGTGATAGTGAAGAATTCCTCTGAGAAGAGTGAAGAAGAGGATTCTTCCAAGGGCCATTATCCTTCTGAGGAGAAGAAATCTACTTTGATGACCAAGTCCAAGAGAAAGAACTTGATTAGGAAGAGCAAGAGGAAAGCAAAGAAGGCTCAAGAGATCAAGGCTACTTTTGATGCTAAGCAAAAACAAGTTTTTATCTCTACAGGCTTCAAAGTAGTGAGGACTGAAGACATCAACCAAGACTCCTCAGCTAAGAGTCCTGGTTCTTGTTCAAATCATCTCAGTGCAAAGAAGAAGACTGAGCTGCTGTGTACCACTGCTGCACAGCCTGGACCATCAAACTCCAAGAACAGTTCACAGCCAAAAGAACTGTCTCAGCATCTACCAAGATGAAGGTGGAGAAGGGATGTGACCAAATCCAGTCTTGCTCTCATAAGGAGACTCTTTGAAGAAGAAAATGTTATGTGTCATGTGTGAAAGTACCTCTCACATTGCTAAGGATTGTCCATACAATCCTAAAGTACTATCCCATGACCATACAAAGACTTCAAAGAGTTTCAAGAAGTCTCAAGCTTCGAAGGAAAGTCTGTTTCCTCGGAAGCTCCAAATCAAAGAAGAAGGTTAATGGAAAATTACCTTCGAAGTAGTAAAATTGGTCTCAGAAGAAAGGAGTTCTTCCGAAGCACTGAAGTCTGCTGCAGTGACTGTAGAATCTTCCAAAGGTTCGGTCATCAAAACTTGTGAAGTCTCAAAAGCTGCTAGGTTTTGAGGTCAAGTCCAAGACTCCAAAGGTGGTGTGGAAGTCTAAGAAAGACCAAATGACTGAAGATTCTCCATCAACAACAGCTGAAGATCCCCCTAGTACAATCATAGGATCTATTATTGAAGATCATGTTAGGTTGGACTCACTTTAGTATAGATGTTTACTTTACATTGTAATAGGATTTTTGTTAGTTTCATTTTGTATTTTGTTAGTAATTAGCAGTTTTGGCAGTCCAACGAAACTGTGAGCGAATCTATACATTCGCTCACAGTTTGCTGTTTTGGTTTACCCGGCGAACTTGTGTTCTGCCGGGCGAAACTATAGTTTCGGCATGACAATTTCGCTGGTAGCGAAATTGTCAGCGAAACTATGACTGCTATATATACTATTGTCATTTCACTTTGTATGGTAAGCTTGCAAAATCCTAATCATGGAATTCTGTTGCAAGCTACCATTTCTAAGCAGTTACTTCATTGAAATACAATTGTGCTTGTTGTTATTGAGTGAGATTGTTCATTTGAGTACCAATTATGTCTTGATTCATCTTATTCATTCTCAATTATTGTTGTTTGGATTGTGTGTTTGATATTGATCAAATTATCATATCAATTGTACTGTTCATCGATCACATGGACCAACAATATGGTATCAGAGCCTTAGTGCTCTTGATTTGTTGAGTTTTTGTGGTTTTGGTCAATATCTAGTTTCAATCAATTTTCATTGGATTATCAGCTTTTTTGGCATGGAAATTGATTGAATTATGCTTGTTCTTGATTGAGGAAGATTCTACAATCATCAGATCTCAAATTCATTGAGTTTTGGATGATTTCAGATTGATTTTGAGGTGAAAAAGGGTTTTGAGATCGACCAGCGAAACTACTGTTCTTACAGCGAAACTGTCATCTTCATTCAGCGAAATTATGAGTTATTTTGGATCAGAAGTTGTTTTCTAGAGTTTCAGCGAAAGTATTCCCTTGAACGAAAGTTCATTAGTGTTTTTGACCAATCATCAAGCGAAATTGCTGCCGAATCTATTTCTGAACGAAAGTTCAAGCTTGTTTCTGCGAAGTTAGCAGCAGCGAAACTAAGCAATTGTTGTCTTTGTTCAAGCGAAAGTGCTGCTGAAATTGCAAGCGAAAGTGTCTGTTTTGCGAAAGTGTCTGCGATAGTATTGTTTCAGCGAAACTGTTAGCCAAGTCACCTCTTTCAGCGAATTTGTTAGCGAATTTGTCAGCGAAATTATCAATTTTTCTGCCGAAACTATCATGTCGAAATTAACTACTCTTACACTTGCGGATCTTGAAAGTGTTGCTCCTAATAGACCTCCAAGACTCATTAATGGAGATAATTTGAAGATTGGAAGAGATGTCTCAAAGCTTTCTTTTCTACACAGATCATAATCAATGGGAATCGATTATTTCAGGTCCTCATATACCTACGGTTACGGTTGGTGATGTCGTTCTCAGAACAAAGATCCATCTTCTTATACTGAAAGAGATCTGAAACTGATTGATCGTGATCAAAAGCTTTTGGTGCTCTAACTCTCTGCTTGGCTCCAGACATCTACAATCGTTTTGCAGAGCATAAAAATGCTAAATCCCTTTATGATGCTCTCTGTGAATTCTATGATGGGAATGCAGATCTGGTGAAAGACAAGAGTATTCAAGCTGAAAAGGAGTTCAATTCGTTTGTAGGATACAAGAATGAAAGTTTGACAGATCTTACAAATCGTTTCTTAACCGTCTCAAGCACTCTGAAGAAGTATGATGAAAGACTCTCCAACAGTGAACCAGTTAACAGGCTTCTCGATTCTCTTCCACCACAGTGGAGTCTTCAAGTGAGGATGCTCAAACAAGAAAGAGGTTTTACAGATTATAAGCTGATGGATATCATTAACAAGTTGAAATCTTTTGAGTTGGATATGAAAAGAAGAGAATTTAACCAGACTATGATGCCCACATCTGGTTTTTCTCAAAATGCTGCTTTGTTGTCATCCGCTGCAAACTCTCACATTCAAAATCCAATTCAAGGAGGGAGCAATACAAGTAATTTCTCGAGTGGTAGTAATCATGTTGGAAAAGAATTGGGAAATTCTAAGGTGAATGCTGAAACTTCAATTCCATCTGAAACAATGGCTCTTTTTGGAATGTTTGTTCAGAGCTATGAAGCTCTTGTTGCTGGTGAATTGAAAGGTAAAGGAATGACTATGGAGGATATGTATCAGGTTGATCCTGATGATCTAGAAGAAACTGACATTCAATGGCAAATGGCGATGTTAACTTTAAGAGCCCGGAGATTCATGGAAAGAACATGAAGAAAGAACTTTGGTGGTCAATCATCTACCTCAAAACTAGGATTTGATAAGTCAAAATTGAGGTGCTTTAATTGTAAACAATTGGGACATTTTAAACGTGAATGTCCATTACCAATTGTCACAGATCCTAGTAACACTGGAGTACCAAGATTGACAGCAGAGAAAGAAAAGGAAGAAGGAAATTCAAAAAGGAGTCAGCCTTGATCTCAAACTTTGACTGGAGTGCGGAGGTGGAAGAAACAAGATCTGAAATAAATCACGCGTTAGTTGCTGAGGTTGTGGAAAGTGATGAGATGGAAGTTGATAAAGATGGATTTGTGCTGTTCAAGGAATTCAAAGAAAGGAGAAAATGAATCTTCAGTAAAGGAGAAAGAAGAGAAGGCAGATGGAGAGGAGAAAGAGGAAATTACAGGTTCAGATGAAGAAAGAAATTCAAAAGCTGCGAAAGGAAAAGAGAAGGATGATGCGGCCGCTACTGTTGAGGAAAGGAAATCAAGTACTCCAGTATGCATGTGCGATAAAGCTTTAGCTGCCGAAAGGATGGTAATGGGACTTCCTTATGAGGTAATACAGGATATGTGCTCATCTGCTTGCAAAATTAGACTTTTTGGGATTTATAAGGCTAATCGTTTGTTAATTGATAATGAAAAGGATTTAAAACGAATTAATGATGAACTTAAAATGAATGAATCAAAATATTTTGTGAAATTAAATGAGGCTTTAAAAGAAACTGATCATTTAAAAAGAATTGTTTTGGAAAGAAATGTAGAGGTTAATACTTTGACTGAACGGGTTGCTCTTGCTGAATTTGAAGCAAGCAAACTTCAGTCAAAGTTAGATAAATGGACTATTTCTGGAATGAAACATGATGATCTTTGTAAATCTCAACGGGGAGCAAGAATTAAAACAGGTTTGGGTTATGAAAATGTACAGGTTTATCCTCCTCCTAGTACATACTGTTATTCTCCTATGCCTGTTCCTCATCCTTCTAATGATTTAATCAAATCAGATACTGACAGTATGTCTGCAGGTTTAGTCGGGAATAACTCTAAGTACATTCGTGAAGACTACGACTATGGACCAACTAGTGGGCTTGGATGCACTAGTTCTAGTACACCTGAAAATCAGCAGTCTGTTTTAGATAATAAGTCTAGTTTAAATTCAGTGTTTGTTTCTAGTTCAAATGTAACAGACTTGAATGTCTCATGTTCTCTTGATAGTTCTATTTCATCTTGTACTTCAAATCATGATAGTGATGATTTTTGTTCTGGTAATGAATGCAATGAATCTGATGTTTCTCCTAAAACAACTGAGCAACTTAAAATTAATTCTTTCGAAAAGTTCTTTCTCAACCTATTCCATCTTTCATACCATTAAATATGACATCATCAGAAAAATGCAGTTCGTCTTTATCTGACACTGGTACCAATGGTACGAGAGTTTTACTGATTTGTCAGAAGAATCACGTTCTGATTTTGTAAAGAAGAACTCTGATTCAAATAAACAAAAACATCATGAGATGTATGAGACATTCAGTGATGTTGATTCTAGTTTGTCTGAATGTGATGAGGAGATTATTATTGATCCTATTTTTACCTCATCACATCATCGACCTAGATTCAAACATCATTGTTTCAGGTGTGGTGAAGAGGATCATCTTATCAAAAATTGCCCTTTGATTCAAAGATCCTCTAATAGGAATTGTTTTGGGAATAAATTGACAAAATTGGTTAATAATTTCTTTTGTAAAAATCAGCTTCTTTAAAAACAAAAGTTGTTCAATCTTGGGTCCCTATTGCTCCTGGCTAAATGATTTGTTAATTCATTTCAGGGATCCTCTTCAAAGATTGTACACAGTCTGTGGCATGTTGATAGCGGATGTTCCAAGCATATGACGGGATTAAAGGATTTGTTGACCAATTATCGGATTATAGATGGAGGATATGTGGCATTTGCTGGAAATAAGAAGGGTGGAAAAATGATTGGACAAGGAGAAGTTACCAATGGTTCTCTTACTCTAGAAAAAGTCAACCATGTTCCTGAATTGGCTTTTAATCTTCTGAGTGTCTCTCAAATTTGTGATAAAGACATTCCTGTTCTATTTAAATCTGACGAATGTTTATTTTTAAAATCAGAGATAGCTATTCCGAAGGATTTAATTCTCATGCGTGCTCCAAGGAAACATGATACATATCTTCTTGATATGAATTCAAATGAGTCAAAGGCTACTGCAACTTGTCTTCTCTCAAAAGCATCAACCTCTGAGTCACTCTTGTGGCATCGTCGCTTAGGCCATGTCAATTTTAAGATAATTAATAAATTAGTAAAGAACAATCTTGTTAGAGGACTTCCTTTAAAAGATTTTTCTGTTACTGAAAAATGCATGGCATGTGCCAAAGGGAAACAACATAAGAAACCTCATAAGCCCAAACTTTTAAATAGCATATCAAGTCCTCTTGAGTTGTTACATACTGATTTATTTGGGCCAATTAGTGTTAAATCAATTGCTAAAAAATCCTTTTGTCTTGTTGTTACAGATGATTTCTCACGTTATTCATGGGTGAGGTTTCTTGCACACAAAAGTGAAGTTGCAGAGGAATTGCAGAAATTAATCATTTCTATTGAATCAGTCAGTAAGAGAAGAGTTATGGGATTAAGAAGTGACAACGGCACTGAATTTAAAAATCAGATTCTTGATTCATTTTGTGCTCAAAAAGGGATTGTGAGACAATTTAGTGCTGCAAGAACACCCCAGCAGAACGGTATTGCAGAAAGAAAGAATCGCACTCTTGTGGAAGCTGCTCGTACAATGTTGATAGAATCCTCATTACCCATTATTTTCTGGGCTGAAGCTGTTAATTGTGCATCTTATGTTCTAAACAGGGTGCTAATTGTGAAAGATAAAGTGAAGACTCCTTATGAACTTTTTCATAAGAGGAAGCCACTAATTGATTTCTTTCGACCATTTGGCTGTTCTTGTACTCTTCTGAATACTCAATCTCAAAAGACAAAATTTGGTGCTGTTTCTGACGAGTGTTATTTTGTTGGATACTCTTCTTCACAAAAGGCGTACCGAGTTATAACAAGAGAACACGTATTGTTCAAGAGTCATTCTATGTTGATTGGCAAGAATCCAATCCTTCTGAAGTGAAATCTGAACCTGCATGGTTCTTTGACTCCAATACTGTGTTCAATTCATTTAATTTGCCAGTTTTCGATGATGATACATCAATTCCAAGTACTCAAACGAATATTATTCCATCATCTCCATCGTCTGTTCCATCCATCCCGCTAGTAAATGATGCTGTTTCAACTGATGTCAGCTCATCGTCTCCAATGCCTGATCAAGCTCCATTATCTGATTCTTTATCTCCTACATCTCCTAACTTACCTGATTCAACACCTGTCATTGATACACCTTCATCTAATCTTTCTCCGGCTATGGCTGATACTTCTTCAACTATCTTTCCTTCTTCAAGTGATTACAAAACTTTGAAAGATCATCCGCTTGATAATGTGATTGGATCTGTTTCTGATGGTGTTCGCACGCGAAGTCAATCTGGTCTGATTAATGTTTGTCTTTTCTCATGCTTCATTTCTCAAATTGTTCCAAAAAATGTTCATGCTGCTCTACAAGATCCTTGTTGGGTAGAATCTATGCAATTGGAACTTCAACAGTTAGAAAGCTTAAGGTTTGGACCTTAGTTGATTTACCTCCCAACAAATATCCAATTGGTACAAAATGGGTATTTAAGAACAAACCAGATGATCGGGGTGGTGGTGCGAAACAAATCTAGACTTGTAGTGCAAGGCTTTGCTCAAGAAGAAGGAATTGATTATACAGAAGTCTTTGCTCCAGTTGCTCGTCTTGAAGCAATCAGAATATTTCTTGCTCATGCTGCTCATAAACAATTCAAAGTTTACCAGATGGATGTGAAATGTGCTTTTCTCTACGGAGACATTGATGAGGAGATATATGTGTGTCAACCACCAGGCTTTGAAGATCCTGATTTTCCTGATAAAGTGTATAAGCTTGATAAATCTTTGTATGGTCTTCATCAAGCACCCAGAATCTGGTATGAGACTCTTACGCAATATCTTCTAAGCAATGGTTACTCTCGTGGTACCATTGATATGACCTTATTTAAAAGAGAGGTGAATGGTGAAATGATCTTTGTTCAAGTGTATGTCGATGATATTATTTTTGGATCTACAAACTCTCAATTGTGTAGAGAGTTTAGAAGAAGTGATGAGCCAAAGGTTTGAAATGAGTATGATGGGTGAAATGTGTTTCTTTCTTGGATTGCAAGTTGAACAACAGAAAGAAGGAATTCTTATTCATCAAGAGAAGTACATTAAAGATATTCTGAAGAAATTAAGATGGATGATGCGTCTACTGAGATGACTCCTTTTACTGCTCAGACCTGTCTAACTCCGGATGAAAATGGAAAACCAGTTGATCCTCATCTTTTTTGGTCTATGATTGGCTCTCTCATGTATCTTACTGCAAGTCGTCCTGATATCACTTTCGCTGTTGGTTACTGTGCTAGATATCAGTCGGCTCCAAAGGAATCTCATGAGAAAGCTGTCAAACGAATATTTCGTTATCTCAAAGGATCGTCTCGTCTCGGATTGTGGTATCCATATGGTGGAAATTTTGATTTACATGCTTACTCTGATAGTGATTCCAATGGTTGCAGGTTAAACAGAAAATCTGTGTCTGGAGGTTGTCAATATTTGGGAAATTGTCTGGTATCCTGGCAGAGCAAGAAACAAACTACTGTTTCTCTTTCTACAGGGGAAGCTGAATATATTGCTGCATCCAGCTGCTGCTCTCAAGTTCTCTGGATCCAACACCAAATGATTGATTATGGAATTAAATTTCCTTCATACACCTTTATTCTGTGACAATGAGGCTGCCATTGGAATTGCTAAAAATCCCATTCATCATTCCCGCACAAAGCATATTGAAACACGAATTCATGCGATTCGTGATGCTCAAGAGAAGGGTTTCATTAATATTATACCCATCGATACAAAAAATCAAAAAGCTGATCTTTTCACAAAAACATTTGATAAACCTCGTTTTTATGAATTGATTTCTATGCTTGGGTTAATATCTTTTTAAATTTTTATTTTCTATTTCTTTAAAAAAAATAATAAAAATTAAAATTAAAAATTAATATGAAAATAAAAATTTGGGGGAGTAATATCATTATTCTGAGATCGGAATTTAACATGATGAGAAATGATTGTATATTCTCTAAATATTTTTATTTACATGACCAGTACTTCTATGAGAAATGATAGCAACTGTTACTGGATTCTGTTTCACATTAAAAAAAGGAAATGGATCAGATTCTTTAACGATATGCTTGATAGACTCAGCCTGATGAATGAAGTAGACAGCAGCTTTATGATTAAATTAAACTTCATGCTTAAGAATGTCTGGATTTACTCAATCATTTTGGATTGCACAAAAACTGAGTCCTGACAAAAATTGGATTGAGAATGAATCTTTCGTTCATTTTGCTTTGTTATGTCATCACCCTCTGCTGGTTATTTAGTGTTAAGATGTCTTGTGTCTGTGCTTATCTCCTCTGCTGTACGTGAGTACTGACCTGGAGTGATGATCTCCTCTGCTGTACGATAGTACTGACCTGGAGCTCTCATCAGCACATGATCAAATGGTTATCTCCTCTGTTATACGTGAGTATAGATCTGGAGCTCTCACCATTTTGATATAATTATGTCAAATCATCTTATCGATGAATTTCTCTCAGAATGAAATATTCTGTTTATAATCATTTGCACACTAATTCACAAACCTTGTTCTATGAAGATTGATTCATAATTCAAGAAATCCTGAGGTTGGGTGAGGGTTTTTACCAAATGATTGTGGGGTCTTAGCATTCTAAAGCATCTAATCGAACCTTAAATGAATCATAAGCTGTTGGTCAAAAAAGGATAAGGCATGAGTTTAAGTGGACAATTATATCTGCAATCGTTATTGATTTGTTCTAATTTCAGTTGTTTCTGTGCAGATTGTGATCAGATCTTGTATTCAGTATGATCTCATGACTGGTAGATGATTTTTGATCATCTTTATGTTCTAAAATATTTAGAGAATGTGATCTCTGATTATTTTAGATCTCATTATTAGATATGCTTCCTTTGAGTATTTTAAAAATTTTAAAAAAAATTAATTAAAAAAAAATAATAAAAAAAATAATAATAAAAAAAATAAAATAATAATAAATAAAAAAAAAAGGGTGCGAAATTATTCTTTCGCTAACAATTTCGCAAAGCGAAACTGCAATTTCGCTAGGTTTGCTAATAAGTTGTTAATCAGTTATCTCCTAGCGAAATTACAGTTTCACTGGGCGAAACTGTAAATTCGCCAGACGAATTTATAGTTTCGCTGTCTGCGAAACTATTTGCTATATAAGTCATGTTTGCGAATTTTCTCTCATAATTTCGCACATCGCTCAGTTTCACTTTTAGGGTTTCTCCGTAACTTTAAGGCGATTTTGATTTGTGTTTGTGATTTGGACTGATTTTTCGTGATATTCACTTCGTATGTGAGTTTCGAACACTGATTCACTCTCTAATCTGGATTAAATCATCTATTCTTAAGTAATCTGGATTGTGTCTCTTCGGTGGTTTCGCTGTTCGTTCAGCGAAACTACTGATTTCTCTGCGAAATTGAACGAAAGTTCACATCTTTTCAGCGAAACTGTAAAGTTATGCTGTCCGAGCGAACTTAACAGTTTCGCCATATCTTCTCTAATTTCGCAATGACTGATCTTTAATTTACACAGTTTCGCTTGTATTTTCTTATGTCAGCGAAACTAATTTGTAATAGCGAAACTAAATTAATATTGGTGAAACTAATTGCGAAACTACTTTAATTCATTCTAATCTTGTCGAAACTACCTTTGTTCTGCGAAAATAACAAGTTTCAATGAGCGAAATTATAGTTTCGCTTGTCGAAACTGTTTGTTTTCCTTGTCGAAATTGTCTTTGATTCAGCGAAACTATCATGTCTTAGTGAGCGAAACTATGTTTCGCTTGCCGAAACTGATTGTTTCTTTTGTTTTGTCTTATTTTCTTATTTTCAGTATTTCTTATTCAAATTTATTTGTTGTTCTTTTCAGGTTATCATGGCGAATCTCAAGTTTGATGAGAGGAATAACATCACTGCCATATTAGACGATACTCTTCCAAAGGCGGCCGGATTTCGTGACTGTATTAGATGGCTTCAGAGATCACCCATTGCATATGCTATCTCTCACTCACCCACTATCTATGATCTTCATATTAGAGATTTTTGGAGATCAGCAGAATACAACACTGGAGGAGATGTACAGAGAATCACAGCTAGAGTGATTGATCATGATATAACTATTACTGCTGAGAGCGTGTCGAGGATTCTTAGACTAGAAGATGATACTGGTGATGAAGTGGATATGACGGAGTCTGAAGTATTCCAAGCTTTCAGACGAATGGGGTATGAGGGACCAGCTTTTGGTTCGAGGAAGGAGATTAAAAAGTCTTTTTTATCTAAGGAATGGAGATATATAGCTCACGTTTTTATTATGTGCTTAGATCACCGTAAGGGTGGATCCGATGGACTTAATCTCGACTGGGCCAAAGCTATGGTGATATGTTGTAAAGGGGAGAAAGCAAACATTGCTAGACTGATCTTTGCGTGTATGGCAGAGAATGTGATGGCTGTGAAGAAGGATAAATGGTTGTTATATCCTCGCTTTATTCAGATGATTATTGATGATCTTATTCCTGATGTTCCTAAACATGGTGAAGTCAAGAGATTAGTGCAGATGAACCCTCGGATATTTGCTGATTGTTGTGCTATCCGCCATGATTTCAGTGGTAAAATCACCCATCTCTGGGAAAATATGTACCCTCCAGAACGCTGGAATTATATCAGACGGGTCGATGAGTCTGAAAACAAAGGGGCTGAGGAAACAAGGGTGCAACAAGCTGATGCAGCTAAGAAGAGAAAGAGATATGCAAAAGAGAAAGATTATGATTTTGAAGAAGATATAGATGCACAAGCAGAGGAGATAAGGGTGGAGAAAGAACGGAGATCTAAAAAGAAAACTGACTTTGTTGAGCCTGAACGGAGAACAAAACATCGACACGAGGGATTCACAGCCAGGAAAGAGGCTAGTGCTGGTCTTGATGAGGATGTGATTCGTAATCTAAATACTTCATTGGCAAATGAGTTGAGTATGATAAAGACTAAACTGACGAATCAGGAGATTAGGGAAAAACAGAAGGATGAGGTAATTGAAGGAATGCAAAAGATGTTGGTTGACCAGAATAATTTGATTAAGAGATTGTTTGAGGAAATTTCTCAGATGAAAGCTGCAGCTGGCCTACCTAGTCAACTAACTCAATCTGAGTTAGATGATATGACTGATATATCTAAGTACTCATTCTTGAATGTGGGTACTTCATCCAAGGTAGGAGAGGGCACTTCTGGAGCAGCTAATACTGAAGCAGGGGAACAAGAGATCCCAAGAGAAGATGCTGGAAGAAATGAGGATGATGATATTATTGAAGCAGGGTTTGTTAACTTACAGTTTGATTTTGATAAGGATATTGTGGGTGAAGAAGTGGTTGTTACAGCTACCACTGAGGGAATGTCTGATAAAGGAAAAGGTTTGATTGATGAAGAAGAGGAGGATGAGCAATTGGTAGATTATGATTCTGAACCAGAGTTTTATGAAGTAGATGAGAGACCACTGGTGTATGTTGCTAAGAAGGGAGATGATGAAGCTGATGTGTTTGAGATGGATAAGAATGACTGGTTGGTGAAGGAGAAGGAGGCTGAAGAACTTACTCCTTTATTTCAAAATATAGAAGGTTTAAGCAGGAAAGAGGCAGACAAGAAGATAATAAGTTGGTGTTATAATCCTAGCTTAAAGATGTTTATGATTAAAAGAAGAGGAGGTAATATCAGCTACATGCTCAAGAGGAAGGCTTTTAAGACCTTGCCCAAATGGGATCTGAGACGGTTGGCCACTTTGCCTTTGATTAATGCTCATTTAAGTGAAAGGGCAGTATTTCTTGAAAAAGAAATCAAAAGTGGACTTAATGATAATTTTGAGTCATTTGGATACATGAAGGCTGAACGAAAAAGATCAAAGAAAGATAAAGACTGGGAGACTGGCAAAGGAAGATTGTTTTGAGAGTCAAACCACCAAAGACTGTAAACAGGGTAAGATTGGCTGATCCTCTTCCCCAACGTTTACAGGACTTTGAAAAGTGGTTCTATGATAATACAGACTGCGAGGCGGTGATTAGAGCCAAACACGGAAAAGAGTTTAGAGTGTTTGACCCGATGGAGTTATTCAGCTTCAGTGATGAAGATCTCTTGACTCTTTGTGAAAATCATATTAAGGCTGGGGCTGGAGAGGAAACACGAAAAGAGGCCAGTTTTTATGAATGTGGCAAACAAAATAAGAGGAGTACGGGCGGAGGTAAAGAGTTTGGCTGAAAAGGTGAGAGCACAAGATGATTTGCCATGGATGTTCAAGACATGACCAGGCAGTTTGCTAGAGCTAGTGGTCATTCTGAGGAAGCTGGTGATGCAGGAACTAACCTTGGAGGATCAGTGGCTGAAGCTTCTAAAGATGTTGCTGCGGGAGGTGATGAAGATAGACCAACAGCAGCAGAGGAAACCGAAGCCGACGAGTCAAATCAAGAGAAGTGAAGATAGTGAGGTCCAACCTAGGGGGAGTATTGAAGATCATGTTAGGTTGGACTCACTTTAGTATAGATGTTTACTTTACATTGTAATAGGACTTTTGTTAGTTTCATTTTGTATTTTGTTAGTAATTAGCAGTTTTGGCAGTCCAGCGAAACTGTGAGCGAATCTATACATTCGCTCACAGTTTGCTGTTTTGGTTTACCCGGCGAACTTGTGTTCTGCCGGGCGAAACTATAGTTTCGGCATGACAATTTCGCTGGTAGCGAAATTGTCAGCAAAACTATGACTGCTATATATACTATTGTCATTTCACTTTGTATGGTAAGCTTGCAAAACCCTAATCGTGGAATTCTGTTGCAAGCTACCATTTCTAAGCAGTTACTTCATTGAAATACAATTGTGCTTGTTGTTATTGAGTGAGATTGTTCATTTGAGTACCAATTATGTCTTGATTCATCTTATTCATTCTCAATTGTTGTTGTTTGAATTGTGTGTTTGATATTGATCAAATTATCATATCAATTGTACTGTTCATCGATCACATGGACCAACAATTATTGTTGCATTACCTTCTATTACACTTAGTGAGCCCAAGACAAGTAAGGCTTGGGTTCAAATATAACTAATCATTTTCTTGTGCAGAAACAGCTAAGACAAGCAGGAATGTCTGGATAATTGACAATGGCTGTTCTAGCACATGACAGGCAATAGGTCTCTACTCCATAAATTTTGAGAAAATGATGGAGGACCAGTTGCTTTTGAGGAGATGAAGGTGGTTACATTTCTGGAAGGGGCAAGGTCACAAATGGTAAGCTTAGCATGAGAAGGTAAACTTTGTTAGGAGCTTGGGTACAATCTTCTGAGTGTATCCCAATTTTGTGATCAGAGTCATAACATGCTCTTTACTGAGCATGAGTGCATTGTTCTCAAGCCTGGAGTGGTCATTCCTCATGAGCATATCCCGCTCAGAGCCCCCAGGAAAGGGAACATGTACAAGATGGATTTGCAAGAAACATCTCCCTCTGGAGAAGTTTCATGCTTTCTATCTAAAGCAAATAGTGATGAGTCTTTCCTATGGCATAAAAGAATATGCCATGTAAACTTTAAGAACATGAATAAATTAATTAAACATGATCTGGTAACTGGAATGCCAAAGAAAGAGTTTACAAGTGATGATCATTGTGTTGCATGCCTGAAAGGGAAACAACACAAGGTATCTCACAAGCCTAAGGAAAGAACTCCATCACTACTCCCCTACACTTGTTACATATGGATCTCTTTGGCCCCACCAATGTAATGAGTCTAGGAAGGACCTCTTATTGTTAGTGATCACAGATGATTTTACAAGATTCACTTGGGTTTTCTTTCTTAGAACTAAGGATGAAACCCCTGAATTCTGAAGAATTTCATCTTAAAAGTTGAGAATCAATGTGATCACAAGGTCAAAACCATAAGATGTGATCAAGGAACTGAATTCAAGAACCAAATCCTTGATACATTTTGTGATGAAAAAGGTATTACAAGACAATATAGTGCTCCCAGGACTCCTCAGCAAAACGGAGTTGCTGAGAGGAGAAACAGGACACTAATTGAAGCTGCAAGAACTATGTTGTCTGACTCTAAACTGCCCATCACCTTCTGGGCAGAGGCAGTAAATACTGCTTGCTATGTGCAAAACAGAGTTTTAGTAGTTAAGACACATGGTAAGACTCCTTATGAACTTTGGCACAAGAGGAAACCTTTCATTGGTTTTCTCAGGTCATTTGGATGTCCCTGCACCATCTTGAATACCAAGGATCAAATTGCCAAGTTTGCTGAGAAATCAGATGATGGACACTTCATTGGATACTCTTCCCAAAAGGCTTATAGAGTATACAATCTCATAACTAGAATTGTTGAGGAGTCAGCCAATGTGACTTTCAATGAACACACACCCTGTGTGGCTGGTTCTGGTCCTGATTGGTGTTTTGATCTTGATTTAGTTACCAACTTTTTTAACAAATGTTGTGAGAATGTTTCAGGATCTGCAGAAAATTTAAATACAGGTGATCCTGATCCAAGATTTGAGCTAGGAAGATCCTCAACTCATACATCTTCAGCTCCAGTTGGAACTACTTCAGCAAATGAGGTCTCTATCAGCACTACAATGACAAATTCTGCTGATACATCTGGTATGCCTTCAAATTCCAGCTCAGAGGCTGCTCAACCAGATAAAGATACCTCAATTGTAGAAGACAACAATGGTGATGGTGATAGTGATCAGGAATTTCTTGATGCTAATAACCACACCATAGATGACAACATCAATGATGTCACACACTCATTGGATCAAGTTAATCTTGATAAGTGTGATAATGTGGAGGGTGAATCATCTATGCCAGATCTAAATTTCTCAAATTTGGATCTTTCTCAGCAACTTGTTGTGATCCCTCAGCTAAGGATCCACAAGTCTCACCCCACCACAAACATCATTGGAGATGTTGTCACAGGGGTAAGAACAAGAGGACAAACCCATGAAGCAAATGTTTGTCTTCACTCTTGTTTCTTATCTCAGATAGAGCCAAAGAAAGTTGATGAAGCTCTAAAGGATGGAAGTTGGGTTGAAGCTATGCAACAAGAGCTGCTTCAATTCAAAAGGCAGAAAGTTTGGAACCTTTGTCCTCTTCCTCACGGGAAGACTACTATTGGAACCAAATGGGTTTTTAGGAATAAGAAGGATGATAAAGGAATCATCATCAAGAACAAGGCAAGACTAGTTGTTCAAAGATACACACAAGAAGAAGGGATTGACTACACTGATGTCTTTGCTCCTGTAGCAAGACTAGAAGCTGTTAGGATATTCCTGGCATTTGCTGCATCCAAGAACTTCAAGGTCTTTCAACTTGATGTAAAGTATGCTTTCTTGTATGGAGTGATTGATGAAGAGGTTTATGTCAAACAGCCACCTGGTTTTGTAGACCCTGATCATCCTGATTATGTCTGCAAGCTTGACAAAGCTCTTTATGGGCTGCATCAGGCACCCAGGAAGTGGTATGAGACACTGTCTGAGTATCTTTGTAAACATGGATACAGGAGAGGTACTATAGATGGAACTCTCTTCATCAAAGGACAGGGAAATGACTTATTGCTAGTTCAAGTATATGTAGATGACATCATTTTGGTTCAACTAATCCAAAGCTCTGCAAAGACTTTGAGAAGCTGATGAAAGACAGATTTGAAATGAGTTCAATGGGAGAACTCAATTTCTTTCTGGGAATTCAAGTGAAGCAGGTTGAAGATGGCATCTTCATAAGTCAGTCAAAGTATGTTCAAGACATACTCATGAGGTTCAACATGACTGATTGTAAGATTGCTAAGACACCCATAGCCAGAAACCACTCCCTTGGACCTGATCTTGAGGGGAGTGTGTAGATGAACATTTATACAGGGCTATGATTGGGTCTCTTATGTATCTTACTGCTAGCAGGCCTGATATCATGTTTGCTTCATGTATTTGTGCAAGATATCAAGCCAACCCTAAGATGTCTCACTTAATCACTGTGAAAAGGATTTAAGATACCTCAAAGGTGCTTCAACACTTGGTCTATGGTATCCAAAGAATCCTAACTTCAATCTGTATGCTTATACAGATAGTGATTATGATGGTTGCAACATGACTGCAAAGTCTACATCTGGGGGGTGTCAATTCCTTGGTGGAAGGGTTGTCTCATGGTAATGCAAGAAACAATCCTGTGTGTCTGCATCAACTGCTGAGGCTGAATACATTGCTGCTGCAAGCTGCTGTGCTCAAGTGCTTTGGATTCAAAATCAGATGCTGGACTATGGATTTAACTTCAAGGAGACTCCTATCCATATAGACAACAATAGTGCTATCTCTATCACTGAGAACCCTGTGCAGCATTCAAGGACCAAACACATCAACATCAGGTATCATTTAATAAGAGATAACTATGAAAAGGGATTAATTAAACAAGTCAAAGTTCATACAGATGAACAATATGCTGATCTGTTTACAAAAGCTTTTGATGAACAGAGATTTAAATATATGATATCAGCTATTGGATGATTAACTTTGAGTAGACTTTTTCTTAAAACTAATTCTAATTATTTCTTCTTAAAATAGGTGTGTCCTAAGTTGTCTAGTCATCACTTTCATAAGCTCATGTTTTCTTTGGATGTTAAATTCTTTTTGAAGACTTTCCTTAGATTCTTAAAAATTTTCTGATACTTCGGAAGATAAAATTTTATCTTCGGAAGAAAATCATGTCTTCAAAATAAATAACTGTCTAAGAGATTTTACCTTCGGAAGAAGTCTAAACCCATCTTCCGAAGCTTAAATTCTTATCTCAGACACTTATTTGTTTTTAAGGACTCTTTCCTTCCGAAGCAAAATTAACTCTCGGAAGCTTTGTTGTTCTTTATACAAAGCATTCAAGGGTTTATTTCTCTTCCGAAGCATAAATTTTCAAGACTCTCAGGAAAATCTTCCGAAGCCATTTTAGCTTCGGAAGCTTTTTCATTAAAACTTCCGAAGACAATTTACCTTCGGAAGCTTTTCGAATTCCAAGAAAACTACTTTTTGAGCAAAAGTAAACTACTTTTCAGAGGTGGGACCGACTTCCGGATTTCAAAGTTTTCTCTTTCATTAACTTTGGTTCAAATCCCTTTTCACATAAATACCCAACGGTTCCCCCTCTTCCTCACTATCTTCCTCAATTACACTATTCCTCTAACCTAAATTCTCTAAACCGCCTTTGCTTTCTACCTTTGTTCATCCTTAAGCTTCTGAAATGGCCAACCTTAACCGCAGAAACAACCCAGATTTCTCCATGCAACTTCACAGGCAACACAATCAAGTTGCTCTGTTAAGCTCTGAGAAAGATGCAAGTTTCTCAAAGATTTGCCAATTCTTAACTCTATCCAACTACTTCACCTCCCTGACCATTGATCCTACTCTGTATGAGGATCACTTGCTTGAATTCTGGAAGACCTGCCAAGAGGTCATTATGGATGGGGAGAAGGCACTGTCTGCCACGGTGCAAGGGAGGACAATCTTCATCACTCCGGCCATCATTAACCATCATTTGCAGCTGGATGATGAAGAAGGTGAGTTGTCCTTCCCAAAAGAAGCTGTTAATCATTCCTTTGAGCAGATGGGCTATGAGGGAGATTTATCTGTAAAGACCTTCAGGAAAGGGAAGGTCTCATCCTAGTGGAAATACCTGCTCCATGTGGTGATCCACAGCTTATCAAACAAGCATGGTGGGTGGGACCAGATTCCTGAGGATCTCTCCTTTATAGTTCATGGAATGGTTCAGGGGGTCAAGTTCAGGTACTCTCAATTTGTGTATACTAATTTACTTGCAAACATGGACTCCTTAGAGTATTACATGTTTCCTAGATATGTTCAACACATTCTCAACTGTGAACTGGGCTCACAGTTGAGGGAAACAAGTAATATTCTTAAATTGGGACAGATGAAGCCCGACATCTTTAAAATCATGAAGAAGCCAACTGTAGGCTTCTCAGGGGTAGAAACAGCCCTAGTCCCCAAAATGTTAGAGCTCATTACTCAAGGTGACAACCTAGCAACACAAGCTAGTGTTGAACCCACACCTCTTTTATCCTTACCTCTAAAAAGACCACAAATAACCCTCACCTACCAAAGAAAATCCAAACGAACCCCTGCTCAGGCTATTGAGTCTGTGCAGGTCCCCATATACTCTACCTTACAGGAGGAAGTGGACACTAGAGCTCCCACTTCCCCTGAGGAGCAAACCACTCCCATTTCTTCATCTATCAGGGCTGAGGTTCCTCATGCTCACCCTGATGAGCTCACAAGCCCAACAGCCTTAAGCTTTCACTCTGAGTCTCAACACTCAAGTGAACAACCTTCAGAGGACAGTTACCATCCCCAGCCTTTAGATCTCAACCAACCAATTCCCAACCTATCCTTCTATACTGATGAAGACTTAGGATTCTCAGTGAGTACCATGAGTCTCTCTTCTCCTCCCCTACTCAAAGAGAGATGAGTACCTTGACTCTTCTCAGTCTATCCCACATCAGTCACTGTTACTGAGGTGGACACTTTGAACATGTACAGGATGTCCATATGGAAGAGGCTCTCACTTTTGAAAGTGATTACATCATTAAGACCTCAACCATGGCAACTCAGCCCACTGGCATCTCAACTGAGATTGCTAGTGAGAAGAGGAAAACCAGCAGCCAAGAACCTCAAGCTGGTGGTGAGAGAGAGGACTTTGGTCCAATCATCTCATCCCCCAATGATTCTTCTGATGAAGAAGAGGGGAATTTAAGACTAAAGGTGCAGAAATTGTCAAAAACATGCTCCTATTTAGTCTCTAAGGTTACTCACCTGGAATCTCAGGTGACTACCTTACAAAACAGGGTCAATGATCAGCAACTTCATATTTCATATCTATAGGAAAAACTAGCTGGGAGACCTTTAAGGAGAGCTCAACCAGGAACACAAGAACTGTGGAAGTGATTGACTTATCCTCCAGCTCACCTATGCAAGTGGGTGATGCTACCAAAAAGGGGGAGAAAGTTATTGCAGCCATAGAACCTGGGGGTTCTTCACAGAGAATGGACATAGAGGACTCACCATCCTCACTTGCTATTGTGCATTCAGCAGCAACTTCCTCAAGTTCACATTAATGTGGACTCTATAGACTCAATCATCAGGAGTCTTTTGAGGAAGGTATACCAAGGGCTGTCTCATCTCCACCACAAGGAACTTCAAACTACATCATAAGGTGGAGGTATGATGCTGACAGAAGAGCCCTTATTCTTCACAGAGTTCAAGGGCAACAAGAAGTGTTTGATTTTCAAAGCCTGAACTTTTATGAAAGATTGGATCTAGTCAACATGCCACTTGTCAATCCAAACAATTCAAGACAAGCTGACAGATTGGCTCAAAGAATCCAAGATAGGATCCTTGCAGAGTTCACTCTAAGAAGGAGACTTAGGCAATCAGGCAATCTCATTGGTCAACTGGATGTTGAGGTGGACCCTAAGATTAGTTTCATAGGGGAAACCTTGACTGAAGGCCCAGTGGCAGAACCTAAGACCCATCTCATCATCAACAACTGCTGCAGGTTCAAACTCCTTCTGAGACACCTGCTGGTGAAGGTGTTTCTCAGCCTCTCTCTGGCCAGAGCATGGAAGCTACACAAGCAATGAAGGCCAAGCCTCTATCCACCTTGAGTCACAAAGGTCTGTGGGTGAAAAAGGGAAAAGGATAATGACTCCTGAGGAAATTGAGGAGGAAGAGAGAGAGAGGAAAAGGAAGCTAAGGGGAGAAAGTTCCTCTGGGTCATCAAGCTTTATGCAAGCTGTAATCAGGGCTGCCCCCAGACCAAATACTCAAGATGATGAGTTAAGGGCAGTCAGTATTACTTATTTACAGACCAGGAACTATGATATTGATGAAATCATCTCCCTCCCCTTAGAAAAACTGAATGAACTGGCTGACATGGAAGTGTCAAGAGAGATGAAAGAAAAAAGAGGATGCAAGGCTACTTCTCCAATTCAAAGAGGAGAGGAGACAGAAAAGACTACAAGCATGCTCCCACTCTCTCTCCAGTTCAAGAAAGTCCTGCACAGGAAGATGTGACTCCACAAGAACCTCAGGTAGATAAAGAAGAAGATAGGATCAAGATGATCAACTACCTGAGTGCCACAGGCTTCTATCAGGCAGATGCACTTCTTCCCCTGTCCTATGACTTATTGAGTTTGAGTACCTAAAGCAACTTGAGCTTGAGCTAGTCAAAGAAAGAAAGACAACCAAAAGGAAGCTAAGGGAAGAAGCTGCAAAGTCAAGAGCCATCATTCAAAACAGTGTAAAGAAGTCTGCTGACAGACAAGGATGATGATGAGCTTCTTGAAGCTATATGGATTCTCCGGAAGGAGACTTGGCCCTATGTCTCTATCCACAATGGATGAGCATATAAGGGTGATCAAGCAGAAGATTAAGAGCGGTGAACTGATTGACTTGCACTCTCTTCCAAGTCAAGTCCCACCTGAAGTGGAGGTTAAGTTTGAAACAACCTGAGACACCTCAACCAGGACCTCCAGCTGAGCCTCAGCAAGCTTCATCTTCTGATCCAAGGCAGGGTCAAACTCCCTCTCCTTCTGAACCTGTAAGGGAGGAACACCCAACTGAGAAAGACAATGATGATCAACAAGGTGCTGCAGACCAGTCTTCTCAGTTAAAGTCATCTAAGAGGAAGAAGAGAATGGCTTCTAAACCAAAGACAAAGAAGAAGAAGCCTAAGTCATCTACCTCTACACCTCAGGCTGAGTCAGATCAACCTGAGAAGTGCATGATGAGGCAGCCCAATCAACTCCTATGCAAGTGGCTCCTCTAACAACTGAGACCCATCTTGTCCTGGACTTACTCTACCAATCCAGAAAGATGGCATGTAATCAGAGATCAAGGTGTTGAGAATGTCTACTCCTGGCAAGACATAATCAACTTACCTCGCATGATCTCTTTGAGATGAGAAGATACTATGAAAGTCTTGATGATCCTGACCATCTAATGAAGAAGAAGGAATGGTCATGATTGTACTGAAGACCACCACATCTGAAGATCTTCTAAGTGTTTTGGTAGCATCAGCCTAGGGGGAGTTTGTAAGGATTCCTTAAGTCTGATGCAACCTAAAACATCCAATATGTCTCTGCAACATACACTAAGTACTGAAGTAAAGAATGCTTCAGAAGTTTTACACAATGCACTAGAAAATACTCTAAGTGTAAAATCTTCCGAAGCCAAGACCAATATCTTCTGAAGCCAAACATGAAGTCTTCCGAAGCCTCAGAGACAAAGTCTTCCGAAGCTTCATCCTATGAAGACAGATTTCTTCCGAAGACTTTTAGTACACATGCTTTATCTGATGTACTGTTCCATAAAGCACATTTTCGCTGCATCTCTGTAAAGTCACCAACTTACATGAGTTGGTGAAAAGATCCATGCTTTTGGTAACTGTACATTGAGGTCTTGAGTCTGTAACTTTCTACTTTATGTACTTTATCCTTTTTGTAATGTATAAGGATGTGAGCTATGGCATGTCATAGTCACAAGGTCAAAAGGCAGATATGTCTTTTGATCCTACAATTGATTTTGTTAGTGTCTAGTCAATTGTATCCAGCTGGCTTTCAAAGTATAGCTGGCTGTAGGTTGTAGTATAAGTATTTCAAGTTCTTGTATCTTTCTTTATGCTTTGTAACACTTGTAAAAGAACTTGAGAAAGCAATATACTGCCTCCTTGAAACCCAACTCTCTTGTTCTGTCTCTTTACTTTACTTGTGTTCTTTGTATCAACTTGGTTAATCCAGTTCACTGTTTGATCAAAAGTTTAGTTGTTCTCCTCATTGTGTTGTTGTGTTGTAATTTGTTCAAGCCCTTAAACGGTCTTGCAATATATATATATATATAATATATATATATATATATATATATATATATATATATATAATATCTATCTATATAATATATATATATATATATATATATATATATATATATATATATATATATAGAATATATATATAGTATATATCTATATATATATATATATATATATATATATATATGTATCTGTATATATATGTATGTATATATATGCGTATATATATGTGTATATATATGCGTATATATATGTGTATATATATATGTATATGATATATATATATATATATATCTATATATATATTATCTATATAATATATATATCTATATATATTATATATTAAAACCATAACCCAATTGCTTTCTTATTCTTGAGAACTTGTCGTTCCCACCCTCAACTTCTATTGTGGCGCCACCCTTAACCCACTACCACTATAGTGTAAGGCCCCGTTCCCGGAGACCTCACAGTTGGTCATTCACAACATTAAATACATTATAAATTTAAATACTTAAGCAGCGGAATCATTTTAACAAAAACCATTCATTGCATTTCATTAAACAGTGTTGTTAAGCAATACATAATCGTTTGATCGAATACAAAAGAACTGTTTAATTGCATTACAAAACAACAAAAATAATAGTTATGAATGGATGTCAGACTTTCCCTGCCGAGTAGCTTTACCCTCGTGC
Organism: Flaveria ramosissima; assembly: GCA_025215565.1. NCBI lineage: Eukaryota > Viridiplantae > Streptophyta > Magnoliopsida > Asterales > Asteraceae > Flaveria > Flaveria ramosissima. The sequence goes on along the minus strand of CM046036.1, from coordinate 21,788,197 downwards.
CATCCTCAGCAATAATTACCTACCAACTGAAAATGTATAAAAGTCAGCGTTGCTGAGTGAGTTCTAGTTTTATAGTAATAAAATACTTTATGTATGTTGTATATGAAAACACTCTTTTCTTTCAAAATATAACTCTTTACTGTATATGCGAGCACGCATTAACTTTATGAACAAATACTGATCGTTCTCTTTATTGTATGCCTTGTTTACTCTGTTTTCTTTTATCTTTATCTTTCACTGTCTGTATGGACCAATGAGCAATACCCCAACTATATGCACGATGGAAAACAGGTGATGGGCCATCTATATCCCTCGAAAGGGTAAACTATATCCCTCGAAAGGGTCAACTGTATCCCTCGAAAGGGTGTTGTGTAATGTATACAAGGCCGACCTAATCACCCAGGGTACGCTACAAGGGTCCTGCCAATCTCCAAGACTGGCCCTGTGTGCATAATAGGGTAGCTAACCCGCAACACAGTTGAGCTAACGACAACACGATCGTGTACCTCTTATAAGCTTGCAAGACTTGTTAATATTTTATTAATGTTCCTCTTCTTTTCTTTATTGCTCTTTCTCTTTATTATTACAATATACTTTACGTTACGATAATAAACATACCACGTAAAGTCACATTCTATAGGTAATAATAATAATAGCAATAATAATAATAAGGAACAATCATAAGACAATCATAATCATTCATAATCATGCATGAAACCATCATTAATAAACCCTAGTCAACCTCGGTTAAAAACCCTAAACGCACAGACTCCCAAAAATTCTGTAATAGATTCTAAGGATTTAGGCGCTTGACACTATTTGGGCGCATGGGCCCTGTTTAGGCGTATGGGTACTTAGGCGCATGGAATACTTCAGACGCATGGAAACTCAAGCGCATGGACACCTAGTCGCATGGCCATTCGGACGCATGGGCACTATTGGGGCGTATGACCCATCGGTCGCATGGACACTTAGGCGTATGGATCACTCAGGCGCATGGGCCACTTAGGCGCATGGGCCACTCGGACGCATGGGCCATTCGGACGCATGGATACTATTGGGCGCATGGGCTATACTTAAAATATTTCTAAGGTAATCTTAGGCGCATGGGCTACCGTTTAGGCGCATGGATTACACTTAAATCATTCTATGGCATTTTCAGGCGTATGAACCTTCTGTATATCATGTTCCTAGTATGTTTTCAAACCCAATCATCAAACCCATCCGTTCTAAGCTTAACATGGCTATTCTAAACATGAGCAACCTATAAGCATTCAAGAATCAACATTTAACATGCATAATACATACAGGTAAACATACATAAACTTTGTAAAACCATTTTAATACATTTTCAGCCCCAAAGATGTTTAAAACAAGTAGAAACCGGGGTCTAGAACTCACCTGGTGCAACTTGGGTGTTTCTTCCTTTCTAACCCGCTTGCAATGAGTTCAAACACCTAAAAACCACACCACACACACACACCCGAGCACATACACAACACATAAGCACATAAGCATATAACCAGGATAAAACCCGTCATAAACACATAAAAACAACGAATTCTTACCTTGAATTCGACTTCTCTTCTTCTTCTTTTTCTTCAGCCGAGAACTCCTCTGCTCTCTCTCTAAAACCGAAGAAAGATGATGATGTGAAGTGAGGGTGGGCGGCCATGCCCACCTTTACACCAACTGTTTCAATGCTTTGTCCTTTTGGACACTTTTAGTCCCTCTACTTGGACTTTATTGCTTTTCTTTTTATTTATTCTTCATGTATTATTCTTTCTTTTCTTTTTAGAAGTAACCGGGTGTTACATATAGCCACCTCTCACCTCACCATTTCTCCATCTTAATATTTCAAATTTGATGGAAATCACACGTTCTCTCTCATCTTAGATCTGGAAAAAGGAGTTTAGATTTGTCGAACGATGATCATTTGTCAATGGTGTAGCGGTGGAAGCAAATCGGTAGGGTTGAGCAATTAGTGGTGTGGCAACAACAATATTGTCTAAACCTCACTTAGGATCTTCTCCCTACATATCTTATTGGTTTATGTACTTGTATTTACATTTTTTTTTTGGAATTTAATTTGGAACATGATAGGGCCAATTTTCTAGCAAACACCATCTCATAATTGGCGACCTAACTCGTAAAGACTACAATAATGACTGTAGCAACCCCTTTAAAACCTACTAAAGATCTGCCAAATCATTATACTCATTGGTTCACTGATTCACAAAATCTTCCACACTCTCGTTCACCTCCCAAACCTCTCTCTTGTCTTGATTTCGTATCTCAATCATCAACCATAATATATATACGCTCTTTTACCGTCAATGGGGTTTTAAAGGATATATGATGGCGCCCGACAATGGTGGAATTGGGTTTGAACTATGATTTTACTTTGTATAGTGAAATTTGATTTTGAAGTTTTATTTTCTTTAACAAAATTGTTATGGCTTTGTATAAATTAGATCATAACAATGCTAATTGGAGATGGACTTATGGTGGCAGATGGTGGTGGAGGTGGCTGATAGTGGTGGAGGTGGTGGTGGTTTGGTGGTCGATCGTGGGGGAGATGATGAATTTAGGTTTAAATTTATTTATTAGGAATTTATTTTTTTAGTAAGGGCATAGTTTTTCAATCTAAGGAGCACTTTAGACTTTTAACAACAACTTAACTAGAAAAGTTAACGGTTGTCCACTCCAAGAACCAGGAGTGTTATGATTTGGAAAACAATTAGGACCAAGAATGTAATTGTCATACGTTGAGACCAATTCTGATATGTAAACATACCATAGAGACTCATCGTGTAATTAACTCACGAATTTGTAATGATTACAATATGCAATGTTTTCTTAAAAACACCAAGAAATTCCATTTTTATGGTCTCATACTTGTTTGCTACTTATTACACGATCTTGAGATGTATTAAGACATCCGTCACCAAATACAGGTGTGTTGACCCTTTACTTTGACTTTTTGACCTTGAGTTTGACTAAATCGGGCTTTGAATTGAAAGTTGACTTAGTGATGATTTGATCTGAGTATAGAGCGTTAGATGAGTGTAGACATGCTAAGTGTTAAAATTATACATTATGGGCCTAATATGTATTAATGCGCCTAGGTTTGGTGACAGTGGGATGTTCACCGGACTGGATATAGTATGATAATTATGTGGATTGGGGCTGATCAAAGATTGGCAAAACGTAAAACATTACAAATTATGTTATAACGCAACAAAAAGCATACATCAATGGACTTTGCCTAAAGTCTACTAAATATACTTAATATAATTCAAATATATAAATTAAATAATTTATATATGATATAATAGTTCGTTAGTATTGTATTAACGCGTAAAATTTAAAAACATGAAAATTGGATGACACACGAATCAAGACGAGACCGAATTGGATAAAACGAACCAAGGGCCCGGGGCCCTTGCCCCTCCCTTGTTGCAGCTGATTCCATAAAAAAGGAAGGACCCCCTTGTTTTCCTTTTATTTTGTTCAAACTGATTTATCAAGTTTCTCTCTAATGGCAAACCCTAGCCACCACTCTCAATTTTCTCCTTGTTCTTATCATCATCATCGGAAATCATCATCATCAACCATTATTCCATCTATAATCATTCAAGATTAGATTATGTACAACCGTTGTTCATCTATTTTTTTCCGGTAAGAAAATCGTTTGTTTTGATTATTTTTTTGTCTAATCATGATATTAAGGATATTAATCATCTAACATCAAAATCATCATCTAATATTCTTGTGTTCTTTGTTTAGGCATTGGATCGTAAAGATCTAGGCGTTTAGGGTATTGAATCTTAAATAACAGTAAAACTCTTTTTATAATCTTTATATATTCTTTAAATGTATTAAATTGGGTTGTAAAATTGTAAGATCTGGTTCTAATTGACATCTTAGGTTCATAATCTATTATTAAAAATGTAAATCTTTGTCCTCGAATCGATAGACGTGTTAGGGTTTAAATCTATATATCAATTGACTAAAAATGTGATCCGAAGATTAAAATCTAAACTACCTGAATTGCGACTAAAAATTGGTGATAACCAAAGATTCTAATACAATGTTTCATCAATTAGTTCATGGAATAAATGTTCTTTTAGGTCTCGGGTAAATAATGCTCAAAGTTTGTGGTTTTGGGATACTAAGGGCAACATTGGAAATTTGGAAAACTTGCTGTCAAAAAAATAAAATATTTTGTACAGATTATTACTTGGTCATAACGAGTCCAAATAGGTCAAAATTTTAATCTAGAATCAATTTAATTGAGTCTTTTAACAAACACAAATGGTCTCTTGTCTTTTTGACATCATTTGGTCCTCCAAACTCCATAAACAAAATTATACTTCATCCATTTGAGGTGATTGCTTTTCTGTAAGTTAGTTTAATGTCTTATCTTTCAAACGGATCCTATTATGCAATGTTTAGTTACCTTTTCGACCTCTAAATAGTCTACTGTAAGGCCCCGTTCCCGGGATGCCTACAGTTGGTCATTCATGGCACATAAAACATATAATTACATTTGCATTAAGAAAACATTACAGCGGAAACATTCAAAAATGACATCACGTTTCATTATAATTACTTTTGCCAAATAATACATCATTATCCGGTTACAAAATACATGTTTGCATTACATCACAAAAGCTTTATAATTGGATGCCATCCCAAAAGAGCCGAGTAGCCTTGCCGTGCCATCCTCAGCAATCATTTACCTGCCAACTGGAAAACGTAATAAAAGTCAGCGTTGCTGAGTGAGTTCTAGTTTTATAAAATAAACATACTTTACTTTCATTGAAAACTATTCCTTTATCATGCGATCATTCAACATACGTATACAAAGCTAATGTCATTATTATCTTTCATCTCATTCATTATCTTCCATTCTTTTCATTCATTCTTTCTTCCGAGTCTTTTGCGACAACATAGTCGCTCACCTCAATGACAATCTCAATGATTACACGCTATCCGAGTCTTTTGCACCCCTAGGGTTGCTCACCTCATTGCCCATCACGATAGCAAGCTATCCGAGTCTTTTGCAACAACAAGGTTGCTCACCCCAAGGCAACATCACGATAGCAATTTACTCGAGTCTTTTGCAACGACAAGGTTGCTCACCTCATAGGCAATCTAAATGATTGCACTTCATCCGAGTTTTTTGCAACACAAAGTCGCTCACCCCAATATATATGCTTGCAAGCCTTTCTTTCGTTCATTCATCATTCATTAATGCATGCATTCTTACTTCATGTTCCTCTTTCATTATCTTTCGCTTTACATACATAATACTTCATTCATTCATTCATTCATTAGCATGACATGTAAAGCCACAAGAAAGATAAGCATACATCATAATAAGGAACACATCATACACATTCATCATCATACAGGGCAACATCATACATTCATAATATGCATAAACATGCAACATCGTCATCATCATGCCCTACATGCTCTCTAAGGCCATAACCATCCTCTTACATGCTCTTACAAGTTACCTTACGTCAAAACTTACATCTGCACCTTTCCCCGAAGGCCAGAAGTCAAACTACACATCCCTTCGAGTGCAACAGCCCTATTCGGGCGTATGGACACCCTTCAGTCGCATGGCCTCCATGCGACTGAACATCATGCGACTGGGCTCATGCGGATGGTCATCTATGCGAATGAACATTCAATCGTGCGTATGGAACTTGTGCGAATGGGACTACTGCGAATGGGCACCTATGCGACTATGCATCTATGCGACTGAACCCTCAGTCGTGCAATCCCCATGCGACTGGACTCCCAGTCATGCGACTGAAACCTTAGTCGTGCGACTGAACCCTCAATCGTGCGAATGAATCCCAATCGTGCGAATGACCCTCAATCGCCTCTCATTCGGCCGTATGGCCTTCATTCGGTCGCCTAGCCCTAGCTGATGCAGAATGGAGTTCATCCCGAACCCAATCTGCCATTTTCGGCCTCCAAGCTCATCCAAACCCATTCTAAGCCTAAATTAACCCTCCTGGACCTTAGGAATGCATACCATAACACCATACAAGCACACACAAGCCCGAAATCATACTCTAAACGCATCATACACATCACACCCAAATGGGTCAAACACATACACACACAAAAACGGGTTTTGAACATTTTCCAGCCCTAAAATCGGTTGAAAACAAGTAAAAGTGGGGTCCTAGAACTCACACAATCGAGCACAAAGACAAGGGCTTCGATTTGGCTTGCTACACGATGACTTTGGACACCCGAATCACCCGAAACACCCCTTTTTCTCCTTTTTCTCCTCTTTTCTCTCTTCCCCCTCTTGAAATCTGAAAATTGTGATGTGTGGGGAGAGTGAGCTGCCCTCTCCCTACACATAGCACCTCACTTCCCAACTTTTCTTCGTTGACGAGTTTGGTCCCTCGACTTTGGACTTTATTTTCTTTTCTTTCTTCGCCGGCTTCAAAATAGTAAATTTCCGGGTGTTACATCTACCCAATGCCTGGGAGCTTGACCCCAGTTGCTAAGATTGTCTAGCGTGACATTTAAAAAGAATATATTTTTCCCGGGGGAGAATTATTCTAAACTTTTTGGGAAAAATATTTTTGGGACGTTTAATTGTTCAAAGATTTGTACAATCATGTCATCTTCAGAAGATTTTAAATCAGATAATCTCACAACGGCACAAAGCCGGTTTGATTCTTTTGCAGCAATGAAGAAAGAAAAATTATCAGATTTGATTGATCGATTCTTAAAGGTGGCAAATAATCTAAAGAAGCATGTTCCTGATCTTAGTAATCATGAACAGATTCAAAAGCTTCTAAACTCTCTTCCGTCTGCATGGAATCATCAAGTTAAAATGCTGAAGCAAGAAAGAGGTTATGTCGACACAAAACTTATGGATATGATCAACAAGCTAAAATCTCTCGAGTTGGATATCCAAAGAAACAAATTTCAGCAAGCCGTGTTCCCACATCAAACCCACGCGCTTAATACTGATCTTGTGTCTTCTGTAACAAGCATACTTGATTACAAAACAGAGATGATTGAAAAGTTGAAGTTATTGAGAACTGATTCAGATTTAAACTCTAAATTCAGAGAAACTGTTGAAGAGAATCGTGAAGCTTTAAGAGTCGACAATGACAGTAAACCAGAGTCTATGAGAACCGACGATGATAAGACTGGAAAAGCTGATAAAAGAGAGAAAGAGTCTGAGGTTGACAAGATGCTGAAAGTCAAAGAAGAGGAACAACAAGAAATCACATGGGCTTGCAACTGTGAAAAGAGCTTAGCTGCAGAACGAACTATCATGGGTCTTCCTTATGAGACTGTTCAGGATATGTGTTCTTCGTCATGCAAAATCCGGTTATTTGGGATTTATAAGGCAAACAGATTGTTATTGGAAAATGAAAAAGAATTAAAAATAATCAATCAGGAATTAAAGAAAAATGAAATTGCTTTTTCAAGAAAACTTAATGAAGCATTGGCTGAAAATGATCTTTTAAGAAGAAACATTTTGGAGCGTAACGTTGAAATTAATATCTTGAAAGAAAGGGCTGTTTTAGCTCAATTTGAAACAACTCAGCTTCAAACAAAGCTTGATAAATGGACCCTTTCACACATGAAAAAGGATGAGCTTATTGCTAAACAACAAGGGGTGCGGGTAAAACATGGGATTGGATATAAATCTGATGGTGAAACTGTATTTAATTCAGTTCCACCTCCTTCTACTTTATGTTATTCACCCATTCCCAGACCTCATTCAACAAATGATTTGATTGAAGCTGCAGAAACTAATCGTTTAAATGCAGGTCTAAGCAGTGTTAATCTTAAAGAGGTTAGAGATGTGCAGGATTCTCCTGTAGGTTTGGGATTCCTCAAGCAAGGGTCTGATAAGAAGATTAATGACGATTCCACTTCTGATGCTCAAACACCAATATCAGTTTCTTCTCCAACTTTCTTCAACAAATTCAAATCAGGTAACATTCCTTCGTTTGTTCCCGTCAGGTTTGTCAAAGAAGGAACAGTTGTTGAATCATCAGGCAATGAGAATCCTACAAGCGAAGCCAACACGATAGGAGATGTCAATCAAGATCCGTTGGAGAATGATCTGTGTATACGAGACTGGACAAGCTCAGATGATGAATCAATCACAGAGGTGCGTGTTGGTTCCTCACAGATCAAGATGTCTCCTAACATTGTCAAGTCATAAAAGCTTCCAAAAGCTGAATCAAGACCAATACGGATCTTTTATCCAATTGCAAAGCAATCCAGTCAATCAGTGAAGATCTCATTCCCTGTTCAGCAAAATAAATGCCAAAACAAGCAAGAATCTACTACAAGCTCAAAGCAATCCTCATCCCCACCTGCATCACACGGTTCAGTGAAGCATCAAAAGCCATTCAAGGCTTGTTTTGAGTGTGGAAAAGAAGGGCATGTGGTAAAGAAATGTTCTCAAAGGCTTGCTACGAATGGTAAAGGCAAAACAAATTTCTTCTCTGAATGTAAGTATAAAAAGAATGTTCCAGACGGTAAAGGCAACACGGGTTGCTTCTCTGGATCAAGAGGTAAAAAGCACACATCTTTGAATGGTTGGATGAAAAACCCTCCATCCAAACCTTTTCATGTGAAGCCGGTTTCACATGATTCAAAGATGAAAATGACCAAAGGTTTAAAACCAAATTCTTTTCCTTCCGGTCTTAAACAGAAAATGATTTCCAAATTTAATTCATTCAAATCCAAGTTAATTGAACCAAAACAAATTTGGCAAATTAAAAAGAAGGATACAACAATCCCCGATTGTTTAAATGGTTGTGTGCAGAAGCTTGTTACTTATCTTGATGAAAAAGGAACTTCCATGACTACGATGGACTGGGTTTCCCTTTCTAACTAATTTGTTAATGAGTGCAGGAACAATTCAGGAGGACTGTTAGTAATCCAGTTTACTGACAGGGATTGTTCCTAATTCAAATTTGAGGCGGAACAAACAGGTTAAGGTCATGGTATTATATCCACAATCTGGATTTTTATCTGCATTATCACAGTTCTCACTTCACAGCCACTGCATATTTTTTGAGAATTCATTTCTTATTTTCATATCAGTGTAGTTTGGAAGACTTTCTTTGATAATTTTTTATTTTTGTACAGTTTAAAAAAAATTAAAAAAAATTAATTAAAAAAATAAAAAAAATATAAAAATATAAAAAATAATAAAATAATAAAAAAAATTAAAATAAAAAAAAAGTTTGCAAAAATAAAAATTTAGGGGGAGAGTATAAGTAAATAAAAATAAAAAAGAGAACAGGGAACTTGATTCGAGATGATTGAGAAATGATTGTATATCTTCTTGAAATGCTTGTTCTTGCATGACTTGCGTTGTAAAATGAGAAATGATAGTAACTGATGCTGTTATCTGATTTGCATCTTTTATTTAATTGCAAATAATAGAAAAATAAACAGATTATTTAATGATATGCTTGGTAGACTCAGCCTGAAGAATAAAGTAGACAACAGTATGATGATTTAAATTAAAATATATGTTTAAGGATGTCTGGATTTACGCAATCATTTTGGCCTGCACAAAAACTGAGTCCCGACAAAAATTGGATTGAGAATTGATCGTTCACCCACCATGATACAAATCATATATGTCATAGCTTTGAGTCATGTCTGGTGTATTTATGTGTCTTGTATTTGTGCTAATCTCCTCTGCTGTACGGAAGTACTGACCTGGAGTGATGATCTCCTCTGCTGTACGATAGTACTGACCTGGAGCTCTCATCGGCACATGATTAAATGGTCATCTCCTTTGTTATACGTGAGTATAGACCTGGAGCTCTCACCATTTTGGTCTAAGTAGTGTCAAATTATCTAAATGATGAATTCATCACAGAATGCAATATTCTGTCGATAATCACTTACACACTAATGTACAAGCCTTGCTCTGTAAATATTGTTACAAGATTCAAGAAATCCTGAGGTTGGGTGAGGGTTTTTGCCAAATGATTGTGGGGTCCTAGCATTGTAAAGCATTTAATCGAACCTTAACGAATCATCTTCTGCTTGTTGAAAAAGATAGGGCATGAGTTTAAGTGGACAAACATACCAGCAATCGTTATTGATCTGTTTGACAATTTCAAAAATCATTCAAAGACTGTTATTAGATTCAGTTATCAGTGTGATCTCATTGCTTGTCGATGATTAAATTCATCTTTGTGCTAAAGTATATCTTGAGGATGTGATCTCATGATCGATTCAATTCTCGGTTATAAAAAAAATATAAATTAAAAAAAAATGTTATAATAAATGTATATAATAAAAATAAAAAATATAATAAATTTTTAGTTCAAAATTTCTTTTAGGTCTTCCATATTATACTGATACAATTTTATCATTTTTCAAGCATTTCACAGAAATTGCGTACAAACGAACACGGATTCGCTTGTTTTTCACACACAGATAAACACGGGTTTATTTTGTTAAAATGAAATGATCTAATTAGAAATGTCGAGATTGTGTTTGAGAATGTGTTTCAGATTTTTGCTGTAAGTGATGGCCGATCATCAGTTGAGCAGTGTACCTGATCAGAGAACCTGTTCCTCAAGTTTGCAGAAGATACCGAGCTAGGAATCCTCCTCCTACATCTTCTGAAGCACTCGAGATTAGAGATTTGGGAAAGTTGTTCCAATATCCTCACAAAGGATGCACTCAAAAAAGGGGGAGCATATAAATAGGGGGAGCTTATGAGATGAATAACTTTTCTCATCAAATTCAAAAAGCTTTAATTTGAAGATCTTTCTACAGTTGATTTCTCGGGGCTGAATTCGTATGAAAACGTTGATAATGATAGACTAAGGGGGAGTATTGTTGGAGCTGGAAAAGATAGTCTATATTATCAACACAATGAAAGTCAACAAAAGTAAACGTCACGGTCAAAGTCAACAAAAGTCAAACCCGACACGCTCGAGACGAGGAACCGAGACAAGACGTTGAAGATTTAAATGACTAGGAGTTTTATTGTAATAAATATATTTTGTGTGAACAAAATATATTTTATTTTGTTTTTAGTCATTTTTATGCTTAATATGTAATTTTGTATTAATTAGCCTAAGTCTAGGGGGTTAAGTGCAATTAGTGAATCTTAGTCTAGACTATAAATAGGTTAATTGTCATTAGGTTTTGGTTAATGGTTGAATGACCAATTGATTGAGGGTTTTACTTGTAAACAATATTATTAGCAATCAATAGAGATCAAAGGGGTTTTGATTGTGATTATCATATTTTGATCTAATTCTTCATGATTTGATTCAAGTTTGATCATCCTGGAGTTACATTCATCCATTATCTTCACCCGTAGATCCCCAAAACGAGGAATCCACACACGATCGAACCGGGTTCTAACACCGAGTGTGTTTTCACCCAATTCCCCAACCAGACTTCTCATCCTTTCAGAGTTAAGATGATCTTCTTTCAGTGCCTCATCTTGAAACTCTTTAACCTGCTTCATCACATCGGAGGTCATGATCAACTGATAGGCTTTCACCCGAATCGGCTCGGGCCTCTCTTTCCGGCTAAGGGCATCAGCCACCACGTTGGCCTTGCCCGGATGGTAGTGGATCTCACAATCATAATCCTTTATAAGTTCCAACCACCGTCTCTGCCTCATGTTCAGATCCTTCTGCTCGAAGAAGTACTTCAGACTCTTGTGGTCAGTGAATATGGTGCACTTCGTCCCGTACAGATAGTGCCTCCAAATCTTTAATGCAAAGACCACGGCTGCTAGCTCCAAGTCATGAGTAGGATAATTGACCTCATGAACCTTCAACTGTCGGGATGCATAGGCTATAACATTTCCTCTCTGCATTAACACACACCCCAACCCCGAGTAAGAAGCATCGGAATAAACCACCAGATCTTCACTTCCATCGGGTAACGACAGAACAGGAGTTTGAGTCAATCTCACCTTCAATTCTTCAAACGTCTTCTCTTGAGCTTGACCGCATACGAACTTCACCTCTTTCGGTTCAACTTAGTCAGTGGAGAAGCAATCTTAGAGAAGTCTTGGACAAATCTTCTATAATAACCCGCCAAACCCAAGAAGCTACGAATCTCGGATGGCGTCTTTGGTGACTTCCATTGCATAACCGCCTCCACTTTCGCAGGGTCCACCATTATCCCGTCGGGATTCACCACGTGACCCAAGAACTGAACTTCGCGCAACCAGAACGCGCACTTGGAGAATTTAGCATACAGCTTCTCCCTTCTCAACGTCTCTAGAACCTCCCGAATGTGACCGGCGTGCTCTGCTTCGCTTCTCGAGTAAATCAGGATATCATCAATAAACACGATCACTGATTTATCCAACATCGGCCGACACACTCGATTCATCAAATCCATAAAAGCAGCTGGCGCGTTGGTCAAGCCAAAAGACATGACAAGAAACTCGTAGTGACCATAGCGCGTACGGAAAGCTGTTTTAGGAATATCCTGCTCCTTCACCTTCAACTGATGGTAACCAGATCGAAGATCTATCCTTGAAAACCAACTGGCACCCTGAAGCTGATTGAACAAATCATCTATCCTCGGTAAGGGGTATCGGTTCTTCACTGTCAACTTGCTCAGCTCGCGGTAGTCGATGCACATCCTCATACTACCGTCCTTCTTCTTTACAAACAGGACCGGAGCACCCCAAGGAGAGATACTCGGTCTAATGAACCCCTTATCAAGCAACTCTTGCAACTGCTCCATCAACTCTTTCATCTCGGTCGGAGCCAACCGATACAGTGCCTTGGCGACAGGTTAGGCACCCGGTATCAGATCAATCTGAAACTCAATCTCTCTGTCAGGTGGCACTCCTGATAAGTCTTCTGGGAACACATCTGGAAAGTCACACACAACCGGTACATCGGCTAGTTGTGGTGTTGGCATATCCACATCCTTTACATAGGCCAAGTAGGCACTACATCCACGCCTCATACACTTTCCCGCCACCGCCATCGAGATCACCTTCAGAATCGTAGTAACCCGATCACCATAAACCGTCACTGAACTACCGTCAGGCGCCAACAACCGAATCATCTTCTTGCGACACACAATGTTCGCCTCGAAGTCCGCTAGCCAATCCATCCCAAGAACCAAACCAAAACCACCTAAGGTCATCACGAACGGTCTAACAGGAAACTTATGACCCTCGAGTTCCACATCACAATTCTCTATCATCTCAGAATTCCTGGTAGACTTACCTATGGCAGTTTCAACATTAAAGGGCGCATCAACACGTCTACTACTAACAGGCAGCTTAGCACAGAAAGCAGCAGAAATAAAACTTTTACTGGCACCCGAATCAAATAACATAGAAGCTAAAGTTTGGTTCACCAGAAACGTACCGGACATGACATCAGGGTCCGTTCTAGCTTCCTCCTGTATCATGGTAAATGCCCTGGCGCTCGCCCTCGGTCCATCACCTCCCGTCCTCTTTGCCCCTGAACTCTCAACCCTCGGCTTCTTACAATCTTTAAGCACGTGACCCTCTTCACCACAGTTAAAGCACCGGACCGTACGACAGTCCTTTGCCATGTGCCCCGCCTTTCCACACTTGAAGCACAAGTTCGACCCAAACCTGCACTCCCCGCTATGCTCCCGTCCACATTTACCACACCTTCTCGATCCCGCACCCGACATACCCACACGGCGATCATCCACCCGTGCCTTCTTATTACCCGACGAGGCATCACCCCGCCCAAACCTCTTCCTCTGCCAGTTTCGATCACCACCGCTCTTCCTGCCACCATCAGTTACCACCACCGTCCTCTCATCGTACAATCTTCCCGCTAAATCCACCGCCGACCTAAACGTGCTCGGCCGGGCGGCGATCATGTGCCTGCGAATATCCGCCGGCAAACCCTGTATATACCTCTTGATCTTTCGGGACAGAGGCGTCACTTGATCCGGCACCAGACGTGCCATCTCGTTGAACTTCGTGGTGTACTGTTGGTGTGTCATGGTTCCCGCCTCCAGTTGCAGAAACTCACTTTCAACCTTATCCATTTCCCGATGAGGACAAAACTCCTCGATCACCATCTTCTTCAGTTCGGGCCACCTCATTCTCCCGATCGCCCGATTACCCTCCGCTTGGACAATGTTGTCCCACCAGCATAGTGCCGAGTCTACAAATGAATGGGTGGCAAACTTTACTTTTTGATCTTCCCGGCACTCGTTGATGTCGAGAACAGCCTCCATTTCTCTCACCCATCGGTGAGCAGCAGCAGCATTGCCATTACCGTCAAAAGTAGGGGGCTTGCATCTCATAAACACCCCGTAGTTACAGCCTCGTGCCACCTCTCGCATAGGCTCCTCTTCCTCTTCCTCCTCATTATCGGAGAAAATCGTTTCAGGCTCCGGTTGCTCCCCCGAGGCCCGGTTTCTCTCTTTCCTTTCCCCTTCCTTCACAGCCTTGATGACTTCGGTCACCACAGACGGTAAGATTGTCTGCATGACCTGATGTACTTCCTCCACAACAGCCTCCTTTACCGAGGCCCTCAAGTTCGCACTCTTTTAGGGCGTGGTTCAGCATCAGGGCCACCACGGCCTCCACCCCTAGAAGCTCTAGAAGATCTACCACCCGCCATTCTCTAACACACTGAAAGATTCAAACACCAACACGGTCATTCAAGGAAACAACTCAGTTTATGTCAAGTATAGTAAGTCCCTAATTACAGTGGCCAGTTGTGATTAGCCACTTACTGTACTCTTCATACCCCAAGTATTACATGTCCTAACTACATCAGTATTCAAATCCACATACAACACATAACATATACTATGCGCACATAGAACCGGTTAACTTTAAGAAAATACCTGATGGCACGCAGCTACTCAGTTTGGCATCCCATTCCCTTTTCGTCCCATTTTCAGTTTAAGTTAAGGTTTATTTTGAAAATTTACCCATTTCACTTAAACTTTGGCTCTGATACCAACTTGTAAGGCCCCGTTCCCGGGACGCCTACAGTTGGTCATTCATCGCACTTAAAACATATAATTACATTTGCATTAAGAAAACATTGTAGCGGAAACATTCAAAAATGACATCACGTTTCATTATAATTACTTTTGTCAAATAATACATAATTATCCGGTTACAAAATACATGTTTGCATTACATCACAAAAGCTTTATAATTGGATGCCATCCAAAAGAGTCGAGTAGCCTTATCGTGCCATCCTCAGCAATCATTTACCTGCCAACTGGAAAATGTAATAAAAGTCAGCGTTGCTGAGTGAGTTCTAGTTTTATAAAATAAACATACTTTACTTTCATTGAAAACTATTCCTTTATCATGCGATCATTCAACATACGTATACACAGATAATGTCATTATTATCTTTCATCTCATTCATTATCTTCCATTCTTTTCATTCATTCTTTCTTCCGAGTCTTTTGCGACAACATAGTCGCTCACCTCAATGGCAATCTCAATGATTGCACGCTATCCGAGTCTTTTGCACCCCTATGGTTGCTCACCTCATTGCCCATCACGATAGCAAGCTATCCGAGTCTTTTGCAACAACAAGGTTGCTCACCCCAAGGCAACATCACGATAGCACTTTACTCGAGTCTTTTGCAACGACAAGGTTGCTCACCTCATAGGCAATCTAAATGATTGCACTTCATCCGAGTCTTTTGCAACACAAAGTCGCTCACCCCAATATATATGCTTGCAAGCCTTTCTTTCGTTCATTCATCATTCATTAATGCATGCATTCTTACTTCATGTTCCTCTTTCATTATCTTTCGCTTTACATACATAATACTTCATTCATTCATTCATTCATTAGCATGACATGTAAAGCCACAAGAAGGATAAGCATACATTATAATAAGGAACACATCATACACATTCATCATCATACAGGGCAACATCATACATTCATAATATGCATAAACATGCAACATCGTCATCATCATGCCCTACATGCTCTCTAAGGCCATAACCATCCTCTTACATGCTCTTACAAGTTACCTTACGTCAAAACTTACATCTGCACCTTTCCCCGAAGGCCAGAAGTCAAACTACACATCCCTTCGAGTGCAACAGCCCTATTCGGGCGTATGGACACCCTTCAGTCGCATGGCCTCCATGCGACTGAACATCATGCGACTGGGCTCATGCGGATGGTCATCTATGCGAATGAACATTTAATCGTGCGTATGGAATTTGTGCGAATGGGACTACTGCGAATGGGCACCTATGCGACTATGCATCTATGCGACTGAACCCTCAGTCGTGCAATCCCCATGCGACTGGACTCCCAGTCGTGCGACTGAAACCTTAGTCGTGCGACTGAACCCTCAATCGTGCGAATGAATCCCAATCGTGCGAATGACCCTCAATCGCCTCTCATTCGGCCGTATGGCCTTCATTCGGTCGCCTAGCCCTAGCTGATGCAGAATGGAGTTCATCCCGAACCCAATCTGCCATTTTCGGCCTCCAAGCTCATCCAAACCCATTCTAAGCCTAAATTAACCCTCCTGGACCTTAGGAATGCATACCATAACACTATACAAGCACACACAAGCCCGGAATCATACTCTAAACGCATCATACACATCACACCCAAATGGGTCAAACACATACACACACAAAAACGGGTTTTGAACATTTTTCAGCCCCAAAATCGGTTGAAAACAAGTAAAAGTGGGGTCCTAGAACTCACACAATCGAGCACAAAGACAAGGGCTTCGATTTGGCTTGCTACATGACGACTTTTGACACCCGAATCACCCGAAACACCCCTTTTTCTCCTTTTTCTCCTCTTTTCTCTCTTCCCCCTCTTGAAATCTGAAAATTGTGGTGTGTGGGGAGAGTGGGCTGCCCTCTCCCTACACATAGCACCACACTTCCCAACTTTTCTTCGTTGGCGAGTTTGGTCCCTCGACTTTGGACTTTATTTTCTTTTCTTTCTTCGCTGGCTTCAAAATAGTAAATTTCCGGGTGTTAAATCTACCCAATGCCGGTGCATGAACAACTCTACAAGCTGAAATAGTTTTATGAACCTAAATTTGAGATTAAATAATCAGATAAAGTCAATAATTGTGTTTAATAATGAATCATAAGACGTTTAAGATTTTGAAATTTTAACATTTTATAACTCAATGAACTTGGACTAATAAATGTACATCGAAGGATGTTATTAATTTGATATATGTTAATGACTAGAACTTTAAAAGGAGATGGGGCTATGAATTAAGGTTTAACATTAGACTTGGATTGACAAATGAATCATTTTTCAATAAAAATAATAACTTTGATGGGCATTAAGGACTGTGCTATGAGGATTACACCCAAATAAGTCATCTTGACCTCTAGTAATTCTTTTATGTTTTGTGTATCTATACTTATATGTCTAAATTTGTTATGAACTTTGCACTGTGCTATACTCAAGGTGAGATTCTCGACCTCTTTTTAATATATTTTACTTGAGGGAAAGCTTTCTTATTGTTTTGGTCTATGTCGTGCTTTAAAACTTTATTTGAAACTTTATGTGTGGTTTGAGTCATAAAATCAAATCTAGAAACTTATGCACTTTTACTTGGGCTGGATTAGCATGAAAAGATACTGTTAATAGTAACAGATTGACACCTCACCCCTGTTGTTGGTATGCTAGCTAAGACTAACATGGCCTGTACATGGTCTTGGGTGAATATAATCCGATTATTTGGACTTGGACCGGCCATGAGCTTATGTTTATTTCTATAACTACTATGTTCTCTTACATACATACGTATCTTGTACATGACTTACACGGAAGCTTAGTTTGTACTTATAAAACTGTGAACTCACCAACGAATTTTGACTTTTTAGTGCATGTCGTTTCAGGTAATAATGCTTAGGTGCATGGATTATGGACCATAGATGAGATCGTTCCTTAAGGAGCAATAGAAAATTTATGGAATATTTGGTTTTTGGTTTAATTACATTGTCTTGTTGGATTGCAAATTGTTAGATTTGTATCTGGATTGGTTTGTATTTGTGCATGTTCATTTCAGTATGGAACCTTGGATTATTTACGCATTATGGTATGACGTTATGGGATTACTGTACTTGGCACTTGTTCTTATGTGTCTGGTGACATCATGATCCATGTATAAAGAATTGAGTTAGTGATTCTCTTAAACCCCAATGTGTTATAACGATTCCGTCCATCGCATTCTCGTGTTTTAGATACCAGCGAGGATGTGACGTATAATAACACAACTAAATCTTGAAATCTTGTTCACTTTTAAATATATTGTTTTCAAAATAGGTAGTTAAGGGCTCTATGCTTTTTTTACATAGTTAGACTTCTAGTTGTTGAAACAAAAATCCTCCATATCCGCAAGTATCCATGGATTTCTAAAGATGATGCATATACTTCTTTCGTAACAGTCGTAGGAACTATCGGACATCTTCTTACAGTGGCGCATCAATGATTGATAAGAACTTAGTAGGTCAAAGAATTTATTTTGGTATTTGAGGGTCGTTAAAGATTAGCAGCCATAGTCGTTGACAAGGTTTTTAAGGGCTTAAAACAATAATGGAGATATATAAGTATAGAATGGGAGAGTAGATGAGGTCTTTGTAAGTTGAGCCAACGCACCGATGATTTCTCTAGTCTTTAGTTTTAGTAGTTCGATTTAGAGGCATCAAATTTGGGATCGAAAATTAACTTTCTTTTTTCAGTGTTGTAATTTTAGAATAATCGTAGTCACCGAAATTAGTTTCTAGTAAAACATATTGTTTTGATTTTGTTTAGTGACAATCAACGTGTAATAGGCATGTATACTTATACTAAAGCAAAAGGTTGGAAACATTAAAACCTAACTTTGGAAATTTAAAACTGACTGAATTTGTTTGGTGTGTCTTTCTTGCGGAACAACAACAAACCTTATTAGTCCATACAATAGGCCAAAGCTTATGATTCCATACTATAGCCTTATGCTGCCACCAAAATCTATAACAGTTTTATTCTATGAAATAGTTTGGAAGGCAACATTTAATGGCAAGAAAGATTAGGGTTACAAAAAACATGTTGTGTTGATAACATATTCTAAACAAAAAACATAATATTAAAAATAAAGATGGGAAACATATTTATACCACTAATTCTATAAGTCATATATATACACACACATGCACTAATAAATAAAAATCTTAAGTGACACTTGTCACTCTCTCATGTCTCCTCAATTTTTTTCCTACCACTCTCTCCTATTAATTATACAAATATTTGTTAATTGTTTCTTATATTTTTTTTTGTTTTAAGTATCTCTCCTATTAAATGATTTCTATACTTAATTTTGTAAAGTGTTTTGTATTTTAAAAAAAAAGTTAGGGTTGTTTCTTTAAACATTTTTATGAATTAAACATTTCTATTATTCTTTTCTTAAAACATTTCTAAAGATAATGGTATAATGTTTATAGAATTTGTACTAAAAACTACGTGATATTTTATAAATATGTAATATGTGTTGATACCCAAACACTATATATAAGTGTTTTATGCTAATTCAATCAAATATGCTAAAGAAAAAGTCCATCTACCTAAGGACTATATCTAACTAATAAAGTATTGGATAGCTATGAATCAGTAGAAGTATATCTATTGAAGTTCTGAAGATCTATTGATTCACTACTTCTACAAACAAGAGTAGTGGTAAAAGGATTACTCTACAATTGTTGATCTTCTGTGTTGTTTGTCTATGGTGTATATTATTTTGTAACCAATAATACTAATGTGTAGATCAATGGCTGGAACATGCCATTAATTCAAAAGTTAGAATATATGGTCAAGATTTGTTTTAGTGTTTAGCTTTCATAGTATAAACACCTCATACTTGTATAGTTTTAAGGTTACCTAATGTGTCCACTTGTTTTTTCTTGTTAGTGTATTGTATAATCAGGTGAATACTTTGAAAGATATTCTCTTGTTATTTTCATCCAAGTGTCATCTTTGTGTTTGTTAGTAAGCTAGTTAGTAAATATTTTGTATTTGCTATCTGTCGATCATTATAAAAAACGTCTTTTTCTCGATCCAATAATATGTATTATGTAATCTTTATTACTAAGTATAGTCATAAATTTAAGAAACTCGTGTAATACACGAGGTTTTTAACTTAGTGTGTGTAGGATGGTTCATTTGCAAACCACGCCTTGTTATTCAAACTAAAAAAAACTTAAGCAGTGGACTACAATATGCCACCTATTTAGCATTTTATCAATTAAGAGGGCAAATAGGTCTTTTGACATCTTTTACTATTTTGCAATATATTTAATCATCTCCCCCCCCCCCCCCCTCCCCCTCTTTCTTTAAACCATCATAAGTTTTCTTTAAGAGCTCGTTTTTTTTTTGTAAAAAAATATACCATTAAACGAACTTTTGTTTTTTTAATTAAAGTATAGTCTCGCAAATTAACAAATAAAATTATATTAAATTGTTACAACTGTTTTTAACAAATGTGTAAATTTGTTAAAATCGTTTTTAAACATATGTAAAACTAGATATTTTGTAAACCAACATTCCCATCTTCTTTTAAATTAGAACTTCATTTAAAAATTAACAAAATTTCAAAACTTATATATAATCAGAAGTTAAGTACATTTACAAATAAATTAAACATATTATTACACCTAAGAAATTATTAAACATATGAAATTTAATAAAAAAATTTATATTACAAAAACTACTTTGATATAGGTGTAAACTATTTTTTATCTAAAACCAATGAAAAATACATTACAAAAAGCCAAAAAAGAGAACTTAAATATATAAAAATAACCAGAAAACATTTAAAATAACAACTAACATGTGTGAAAACAAATATAAAAAACTAGTTATTTAGCACATGTGTAAGTCAATTTATATGTGTAAAGATATAATTAACACATTTGTAAAAGTTACTATTTACACATATAAAAAAACTATGACTTATTTGGTTACTTAACGCTTGTGCAAGTCATTCTTACGCATGCGTAAGGCACTTTTACACATACGTAGTTTTATTTTTATATTTTAAACAATCTTGAAATCATGATCAAACATAACTTGATAATTTTGCCTTAGATTCGTTTGATCAAAATAGTTGAACTTCTGTCAAATCGATTAAATCATAATGTACATGATTTATAAATGTATATTGAATATTAAAGAATATGGGAAAGTTGGTTTACAAAAGGCTTAGCTTAAACATGTGTAAAAAACAAATATAACAAGTTATAATTTTTTTAATTTGCAAGACTTTACTCTAATTAAAGATTTAAAAACCTTGTTGTTATGCTATAATTTTTTTTTATAAAAAATGAGCTCATTTAAAAAAATTATAAATGTTTGAAAATGAGAGGGAATTTGTTTAAGAGAAAGAAGAGGAAAATCGGTTTCTCTTTTTATTTTTTTTAATTTTAACCACTCATTACTAATAATATATTATTTTATTATAAAAAATTAAGAACCACTAATCAAGTTAGAATTAAAGGTTATGACTGAGTTTGAAAGTTTGCATAATTTGGGGTAGATTCCAATCGAATCCAGATATCAAACCCTAAAGAACATAAACATTTGGTTGTGCCTATTAAATAGTTTGTATATTATAACACAATAAAAACCATGTACTTTGTTTGTGTAATGGGATGATGCAAACGGTACTTAACTATAAAAGTAATTTCAATTCTCGATGATTAATACTATATTTTTAATAATTTTAGAAATGAAAAACTATACTTTTAGTACTTCAAACCATAATCTATTGACTGATAATAACTTATACTAGCATTTTAATTAATGATAATCTAAATTTTTTCTTTTAAATATCAAGTACATTCAAACCTAGCAGCATTAATATCAGTGATTACATTTAATTTTCACTACATTTAGTTGTGTTTACATATTTCTTTAACAATCATCATCCTAAGTAAAATTAAAAATGAAAATTTAGTGTACATTAGTAAATGATTTTATCACTAGGATTGCCCATATCTAGCAAAAATAAAAGTTAATAGTATATATTATTATTAACAAACATATTATAGTTTAAATTATTAAATTCTTATTAACCTTTTAAAAAGTCTATTAGCTTAATTTTTTAAGAAAAATAACTCACACAATCATTTAACTTACTTCTAATCATTCACAACTAACCTACACTTAGAGTTGATGGTTCGGCGGTAAAGATCTTGCCTGTAGAGTATCATTGATGGAGAGGTCACAAGTTCTATTCTAGATAAGTGTAATATATATGAGGTGTAGTTTAGTAGTAGGAGTAAGATGAAATTATCGTACAAAGGAAATCATAATTTATATTAACTCGTTATAGACAATAATGCTTAAACCCTTAACCTCAAGTGAGCTTCACTGTTCAAACTCTAACCGTGAATCACTTGTTAACAGAACAAAATTAACTTTCATTCCCAAAAGTAGCATTCTCTATATTGTTTTTTCAACAAACACTTCTTTCTTTAACAAATCTAACCATTACATTTTACATTTAAAACGATATAAAATCATATAAATTTATATTTATTTTTATGAAAGCAAACATCTCACCACTAAACCATCGGATCATCCATGGTAACAGGACCATGTTATCTTTTTGACAATACTCTTTTGATTTGAAAGATAATTTCACATATGGATAATGAATATAGATATAAATCAAAACAAAAATTTGGAAAATCCATATATACATCCTTCAAAAGAATACAACCAAAAAAAAGATACAACCAAATAGAAGACCAACGTGTCGTTCTCCCTACATGCAACCATTAATTGCATGACAAGCAATTCTCAAGACACTCACACTCTTTCTTGACCACATGCAACCAATGCATGACCATCAGACTCACTAACCATTGCATGCTATGCATTTGGGCGGCGCATGGAGCAACACTCTTACCAAGTGTAAACTGTTCTACTTTCTTTTTTCTTTTCTTTTTCTTTTCTAAACGGTAAAGTGTGATACTTTTTTTTAACGGCTAAAGGATCACTGACGGGCAAATGGCCCATCCGACTATCTTCGTTACTCGCGTATGAAACTAAGATCACTCTCGGGAGGAAACACACTATAGGTGAGAAAACCTCATGTCCCAAATTGAAACCCTTTTAATTGTCACATGTAAGACTTGGGTCCAAAACCTGCTCTTATTTTTAATAAAGTCTTGAATTACTTCACCTCAACCACTTAGACTGAGGATCATTAGTTAAAGTTTTATATACTTATATTTCTAATTTACCTTTTAATTTGATAGAATATACTCGATTAATACTAGTGAAATATCATATGAGGGGACAACCAATAAAAATAATAATCTGGTGTATTTTTAATAAGATTTATATTGAAACGTAAAAAGATAACACTATATTTAGTTGTTTACAAGAAATAAGGCGAAATTAATGGTTACTTAATCGGATCCATTTATTTGTTTCTCAATCAAAGTTGTATCCCCAACCTTCATAGAATAAAACTTATAACTGAAAAAATCCATTAACTCAGTCATAAATATTTTGCTCAAAGTGGAGTTGAATTTATAATCTTCACATATTATGTCTTAGATACCTTACTTTTAACTAATTAAATTAAAATTCATTGGTAAAAGAAATGATTACCAGTTTCCTCTCCCTGCATGCCA
Source organism: Flaveria ramosissima (assembly GCA_025215565.1). Taxonomy (NCBI): domain Eukaryota; kingdom Viridiplantae; phylum Streptophyta; class Magnoliopsida; order Asterales; family Asteraceae; genus Flaveria; species Flaveria ramosissima. Next base: position 21,764,523 of record CM046036.1, on the reverse strand, counting down.
TGTCAATATGTCATCGTCACATCCTCCCATCATTTTCCCATTTAGATGGAATAATTTACCGAATTCCTCAATCTCCCAAAGGCCAAAACCACTTTTTCAGTTAATTGATCAAATTAAATTATTGTTTATATTAATATTTATTAGTTCAAATTTTAGAAAGACTAAATGGGTGAGAATTTTGAATGTGTTATGAGATAATTTGGATGATTAACGGTAACGTTTTAACGGCTAGAAAGTTGTTAGAAATTGATGAGACGATTGGTGGTGAGTTACCAATCAATAAGCAAATATCAACCCCAAAATCAAAGGGCGGTGGCGCTGACGGGTAACACATTTTACTAAAGCTTTCCTGAGTGTTTAGTCGAGACCACTCTGTGTGGTCTTATATGCTTAAAGTTTTAAAAGAAATCAAATATAAAGCTGCATTATTTTAAATAAAATTTAGATGAAATGTAGAAGAATAAAGTTTTTGCAATGACATATTTAGAACTTTATAAACTTATACGCTTAATGTTATAAAAGAAAACAAAATTTTTGATCGGCTCGGTTTTAAATAAAGTATTTATCGAATTGTAAAAAAATTTAAACACATCACAACCGTATAACTGTATATATTCATTTGTTTATCAATGTTCATTTTTTTGCTTTTTTAATAAGCGTGTATTTAAAAACAATTAAATATTTCATCGATTAAAAATGCTATTATTTTCCTTGAATCCTTGCTATCTAGAGTATGCGATATAGTTGGTACACGATAATATTTGTTGTAAGAGCACCTCAATCAAAGTTGGAGCCATCAAAAACAAATATTCTATGGTGACAGAAAGATGATGATTTTGTCATATTATATACGAATTAAAAAAATCTATTTGCCAATAATATATATAGCTTCTATTTGTTAATAAAAGTTATTTTTATTAAATTTATAAATCTATATATCTATTGTTACTTTATAAATCATATTGTAGTTATTTTTTAAAAACAAATCTATCTTAACTCTAGGAAAAATTTCACAAAGTAATAACCAAGTTTTGAAGTTGTTTCAATTTGGTCACTCATACGTATTTTTTTTTAAATTGGACTACTAAACCATCAAATCGAGTTATTATCAAAAAAGTTTTAAAAAGTAATGAAGGAGAAGATGTGAGGTTCGAAATCTTTAATATATAAATTACTTTAAATATAAAAAAAACATGTTAATTATATGATAAAAATAATAAAAAGTATCTAAAATTCCGTCATCGTTCCATATCAGCATCAAAAAGAAGAAAAATATATTTTCTAATTGATAAAAAAGAAAAACATGCTAAAAACATATTAAGACTTATAATTTAAATAAAGTATGAAAGCTTGAGTAACCTAATTAGAATATTCTTTATACTTCTTATGATCTAACTGAAACAATTTTTAAAATTTGTTACTATTTACAAAGTTACCTCGTTTAAATTACTCCGAACTAAGTCAAAACCTTTATGAAATGTTTGATCTTGCCTCACATTAATAAATATTCTACAAACAATCTATGCATTACAAAACGAAATATTATTATTGACAGACAGATTCATCAGAAATATATCGGTGATACTTTGTCGGTTTTGGTTGAGTATTTTTTTTAAATTATTTAACTTTAATTTATCGAGTACTTAAATAGTGAAAAATGTGATCCAAATAAAATAATATATACGAATAAATAAACTGCAAATTTTATCCATAGAATTTAATGTAAACAAAAGTTTTATCCATATGGTCTAAGAATGTCTATATAAAGACAATCACACACACACACGACATGCATATCTTAAAGAACCTCCTTCAACAACCTTGTAACTCACTCATTATCAATGGCTTCAATAATGTGCTTGTTTGCAGCTCCAACTCTCGGTCACAAAAACACCATAACCGCTATACGCACATTCGACACTCGCACGCGACTACATTCATCGCAATCCACATCAATGGCACTCACCGCGGTTGAACCACCCGTGGTTCGACGATCAGCAAACTATGACCCGACATTGTGGTCATTTGATCACATTCAGTCACTCTCTAGTAGTTACACCGTACGACTCGTTTTGTAATTCGATTAGTTTGATATGTATAGGTTGATCATGTCATGTTGAAGAATATTGATGTATTTACATATATGCAGGGAGAAGATTATGTGGCTAGAGCCGAAGCTTTGAAGGCGACAGTGAGGATGATAATAAGGCGACAAGCGGGAAATGTAGCGCGAACGCTGGAGCTGATGGATGATCTGCAGAGGCTCGGGATTGCTTATCATTTTGAGGATGAGATAAGTGATGTGTTGGGGATGATTTACCAACATTATTATGAAACTGAGGTTAAGTGGGATGGCTTGGATTTGAATCTTAGGGCACTTGGCTTTAGACTCTTGAGACAACATGGTTTTCAAGTTCCTCAAGGTTGGTGTAGATTTAATAAAGGATCCTAATTAATTTCACGTATTAATGTCATAAAATGAACGTTTTTAAATATATAAAGTGATGGAACTAAGACTTTTTAGTCGGGTCATTATCATTAGATTTTCTTAAATATCTACTAGATTAAGGCGTACAACTTATGTTTTTCTTAAAAGAAAAACTTGGCTTTCTATAATATAAAAACTAAAGAATTGAAAATTTCTGCTTTCTATAATAAAAAGACTAAGGAATTCTATTGATCGTGGGTTAATGGAACCTTTTGACCCTCTATATATGTATGAGCATATTGTTATTTTATAAGCATTACTAGGTTACTATATATCTAGTGTACTACACGTATTAAATAAATAAAATATTAAATAATTAATAAAAAATTATGAATTATAAAACAATATTTAAAAAGAAAATATAATTGAAGTTGCGTATAAATAGTTACTATAAGAAAATAAACAATAATATATTTTTAAACCTTTTTTATATAAAATTAGTGGTTTCTGAATATCTCATTTCAATATAAATGTTTTTTCATGAACAATGAGTTTTATTATAAAAAGCTTTTTGTATTAGAAATATTTTATTTCAAAAGAGTTTAGTGTTTTAAAAAAATTATATTTTATTAAACATTTGTTTGTTAATTATTTCTATATTTAAAAAGTATGTGATTTTTTTATTTTTTTAAATAAAATATATTTTTTCAAATCTAGCTTGATTTTAGAAATCTACATGAGAGAGGGGTGGTAATTAATTAAACTAATTTTTGATAAGAGAAAGAAATTAATATGAGTGTTTAAATGACTATAATAATTTTTGAGACAAAAAATTATGTGAGAATGTCTGAAAATATAACATGTAACAACACCAAACTTCCTTTTTATTATACAGTATAGATTATCACTTATAAATGCGTGTGTATTCATTTTAAATTTTGGCTATATGTATTCTAATAATAATAATAAGATTTATGAGTTGATTGTCTACGGTATCCTACCCCTACTGGTCCACGTGTTCATTTTTTTAATTTGTTTTTCCAATTCAATAAATCAATGCAAATATAAAACCAATTCTTCGCCACCTACCAAGGTCAAGTACTATGGAGCCATATTTACTAATTGGCTTTGTTGTTTTTTTTCTGGTATTTATCATTTTGTTTATTTCTACATTTTATTTAGAGTTAGTTATACAAAAGGTCAATGTAGTTAGATTTGTTTTTACTTTTGGACATTAGGTTTGAAAAATTACAAGATCAATCCAAACGTTTAAAAAAATGTACCACAAAAAATCCCCAACTTGAATGATCGTTATTTTTTTCTATTAACTTTTTAAAAATGATAATAATACCGTCGTTAAAAAAATAAAAAGACAAAATTAAATACATTTAATAGACTAGTGGGGCCCATAAGTGAAAAACATTTCCATCACCGGAAGTCCCACCGCCGGTTGCCTCCACCGGCACTCGCATCACTAGCCGCCACTTGCCCTCCGTCACCACCGCCACCAGAAGATCACCTGCCACATATATTGAACATCATATCCTCATCTCTCGCTAACAGATCGATCTATTGGGTGATGTTTTTTGTAATGGTCGTTGATGTTTGCTGGAATGGTAATGGTTGGTTTAAGTAAGGGTTAGACCGTTGAAGATTAATTTGTTGGTTTAAATTAGGAGGGGGAAAAGAAATCATATTAATTTGTGGGTCCCACTTTTTTATTATTATTATTATTATATTTATAAATATTATTTTCTAAGACGTATTTTGGTTATTTTACACGTATTTAACAAAAAAAGATAACAGTCATCCAAGTTGAGGACCTTTTGTGATATGTTTTGTTAAACGTTTGGACCGACCTTGTAATTTATCAAACCTAGGGACCGAAAGTGAAAACAGAATTAACCACAAAAATCTTTTGTGTAATTACCTCTTTTATTTATTTTCATATTTTCTTCTTTTATGTAAATGAAAATTAAATAATTTATGTTTTGATTTCTTTTTTATTTCATTTACTGCTTAACTACATGTTTTTATATCTGTTATATAATTCATGGTTTTTACTTACACTATGGTTATATTTTTTAAAAGTTTATAATAAATCGTTATGACATTATTATTAGCTATGTAAAATTTACCTTTCATATACCCATGTATCAAACCTACCCGAGAAGCTCAAGCATACACGTACCATGATCATAACGTGTAGCCGTACCCGCGGCGAATCGCGGTGTACCTCCTAGTTTTTACACATTTATAAGTATGTCAAAAGCTCGCCATTTTAAGTGGTTGTCTCATGAAAACTTAAAATATATGTATATATCTTGTATGTTGTAGTGTAAACATGTCCATTTTGTATTACAAAACGAGTAAAATGTATGGTTATTTAATTGTTACAATATGATTCTAGAGATAATATGCAACTATAAGGACATGATTCGAAGCGTCAAGCCACAAGTAACGGAGGACATGGTGACAGTACTTAACTTGTATGAGGCATCTTATCATTCGTTCGAGGATGAAAACATTTTAGACGAGGTTAGAGACGTTACAACCAAATATCTCAAAGAAAACTTGGGGAACATGAATGGAGGAATATCGTTGTTAGTAAGCCATGCTTTGGAGTTTCCATTGAACTGGAGAGTCCCACGGGTCGAGGCGAAATGGTACATTGAAGTGTACGAAAAGAGCAATAGCTCGAATCCCGTAATGACGGAGCTTGCGAAATTGGATTTTGATATGACCCAAGCTATTCATCTTGAAGATCTAAAGCACACATCAAGGTATGATTCATTTCTGTAGTATTTAATAATACGAAATTCATATGTTTAGGTTTGAGCTAAATGAGCTAGAATTCAAACCATAAAAATGTTTAGTCAAAGGATCGAGTCGGAAGTTTAGTCAAAGAGTCGAGTTGGGAGTTTTTTGGGTTGACGTGTTGTTTTTTTTATAAACAATAATCTATTGTATTTCTACTTTTAAATTAACTTTAAAACAATCTACTTCATCTCTAGGAGTTTAAACTTAAAAACGTGCATCTAAACGGTAAGAGCATCTTTTAAGTGGGTCACGTTGACACATGTTTAGATATATAATCTTAAAAAAGTAATATGTTTTATTTCATTACATAGAGTACATTATGCTAAAATTTCAAACTTAAAAGACAATTGGGTATCAAGTTTTTATACATTAAAAGTATGGCCCTTAAAAGTAATTGTTATATATAATTGGTAACTTTTTATTATAAATTTATGCTTTTAGAGTATTATTATGTAAAAGAGATATAACAAAAATTATTCTAGATAAATGAGTTGTTTTCGTGTCAAAGCCGTGATACGTACCCTATCGTATTCTAATTCGTGTTTGCAAAATTTCATTGTTTGTGTCGGGTTACACATGTTAAATTGTTAATGAGACATGTTTACAACCCTAATCTTTATAATGCAACTTATATTTATTCATGTCGTTGTTATCAATTTATAGGGTATACACACGTAGGTGCCTATGAATAACATTTTAACATTCTTATTATTGTTATGATGATGCATATGAATAGGTGGTGGAAGAATACAAGATGGGATGAGAAATTGAGCTTTGCTAGAGACCGATTGGTGGAGCATTTCATGTGGTCGCTTGGTTTTAACTACCAACCTCAGTTTTGTCTTGGAAGGAGAATACTAACTCAAGTTAACTCTCTCATTACAACAATCGATGATGTCTACGACGTGTATGGCACTTTGGATGAACTCGAACAGTTAACAGATATCGTCAACAGGTTGATGTTCACAAACCCTCACATATGTTAATAAATATGTGTTTATCAACTACCAAAAGTCCCTTTATAACATGAAACGTTACAAACAGAGCCCGCTGGTTTACTAAAACGGGCTCTGCTTGCTTACTTTTTCCAGGGGACAAATAAAGCCCGATTTCTGACTAAGAAATCGGACTCTATCTATTTCCAATGCGACCGTTTGAAACTTGTTATATTTGGGGGCATATAAGCTATTGTGTTGGTGTATGGTATGCACATATATTGTCTAAGAAGTTGAAATATTGTTTCTAATTTGTAGATGGGATGTGAATGCAATCAAAGAGCTTCCAGATTATATGAAGATATGTTTTCTGGGATTCTACAACACCATAAATGAGATCTCATATAACATACTCACAGACACAGGACTCCTTGTGCTCCCATACCTTAAGAAAGCAGTAATTAATCCATCTTCCTTAACTATAGAAAACCGTTTATTCCATTTTCTCTATGATCACTGATAGCATTGTAACACGAATGAAATCTAATAACAACTCGTTTGCAGTGGGCGGATTATATCAATACATACATGGTAGAAGCACGTTGGTACCACGGTGGATATAAACCAACACTCCAAGAGTACTTGGACAATGCTTATACATCAATTGGGGGTCCTGTCATACTCTTGCATGTTATTTGTTTAACAAAGTTTAGTTCGACCGAAGAAATGTTGCAGTGCGCTGAAAGGGCGAAGAATATAGTTCGCTACTCTGCGATAATCTTCCGACTTGCTAATGACTTGGGGACATCCTCGGTATGTCCTCTTGTTAATATAATATATAGGAAGAATTTCATATGTACAGATATTGCTTTCTATTCACATTTTATTATTATTATTGTATTGTTTTGTTACATGAAGGAGGAGATTGCAAGAGGGGATATCCCAAAATCAATCCAGTGTTACATGCATGAGAGTGGTGCTACAGAAGACGAAGCTAGAGCTTACATCAAAGGTTTGATCCTCGAGACGTGGAAGAAGCTTAACAAAGAACGAGTTTGTGGTTATTCTCAGTTTTCGAAGGAGTTTATCGAGTGTGCGACAAACATACCTAGGATGACACAATTCATGTACAATGAAGGAGATGGGCATGGTCATCCTTATATTACTGAATCTCATGTGTTATCACTGTTGTTCAATCCAATTCAAGGGATGAAGTAGTTATGAGTGTGTATCTTCTGTTGGAGGTTGACTTATTTCTTAAATAAGAATGAATGTTAGCATCCTTAGCTATTTGTACTTGACAAGAAGTTGAAATATGTTAATGGAGATGGAATGGTTATGTTCAAATTTAAATTAACATATTTAACAATTGTCCAGAGACAATTTGCCACTCTAGTGTATGTTTAATGTTACATCAGTTAACAAAAAATATGAATTTCCTATAGGTCTAATGAAACCACAGAATTCCAAGCGAGCCGGATGGTATTGATGCTCTAGCCGAGTAGCCAACCCAAGTTTATATCAAATAGGTATATGACGTTGTCGCTTTCTTAGCATCTTCACCCTCAAATTGTTACTTATGACCCGTTTAACCTGTCTCTTTTGTCACCTTTAAAACCTACCAATAATCTTTGCAAGAACATGAGCCATCATGAAAACAATGAAATCTATTGTTATCCCTCACAATGATCTCTCTTCCCTCCAACTTTGAAACAATCTTCATAGCCTCATGACAATCCCAACAGACCCTCAAGTTTTTCACAATTCTAATAATGGCCCCTGAATCACTAACAAGCAGGGCAAAACAGAGTGCTAGCTTCTCACTATGAGTTCCCACCATCTCCTCCTTCTCTTCCTCTTCAACATCTCTAAGAACACTCTCCTTATCAGCTATGTATCCAGCTATCCTCATTTTCTTTCTTAATTCCATCAATAATTTGTATATGTCATTTGATCTTTCATGCGATTTATCGCCTACGATAAACTTGTGTAATTTCCCATCAAATTCCACATAGCTCCAGCCAGTAGCTTTCTTTAATCCTAATAGTTCCATTTTCCCTCGAATTCTCTCGACGTCGCCCCATCTACCCATTGAAGCATACATATTTGATAGCAAAACATAATTCCCAGAATTTTGTGGTTCGATTTTGAAAAGATGACTAGCAGCAAACTCCCCAATGTCAATTCTTTTGCAGATTCGACTGGCGTTTAAGAGTGAACCATAGACTCCTGCATGTGGGACCATTGGCATTCTTGTGACTAGATTCTTTGCTTCATCTAGCTTACCCACTCGGCCTAATAAGTCGATCATGCACGCATAGTGGTCAACATCTGGGCTAGTGATGGACTCAAAAACTTTTTTACCTTGTTCTACCAGGCCTGCATGGCTGCAGGCGGTTAGAACACCAATATATGTTATTCGATCAGGTTTAAAACCGTCTTCTTTCATCTTCTGCAGTAAATCAATGGCAGCAAATCCGTCACCATGAGCTGCAAATCCTGTAATTAGTGTGTTGAAGGAAATAACATCTTTTGTCTTCATTTTGTGAAAAACCCTTTCGGCATCTTTCATGCTTCCACATTTAGAGTACATAAAAATTAAGGAATTGTAACCTGATATACTCAATGTGATTTGATTTTCATTTATGTAGTTTAAAGCCCAGTTTCCTAACTCCAATGCCCCTAGATGTGCACATGCTGATGTCACACTCACCATAGTAACTTCATCCGGTTTCGTGTTCTTAGAATCAATCATCTCCTTGAAGAGCTCAATTGCCATTGCTGATTGCCCATTTTGTGCATAACCAGCGATCATTGAATTCCACGAAACCACATCCTTGCAAGGCATGCTATCAAAGAGTTCTCTTGCAGAACTCAAATCACCAACACTCGTATACGCAGAGATCATTGCATTCCATGACACAACATTCCTTGATGCACCTAACTCCTCGAAAATCTTCCTAGCAGCTGCAAGATTCCCACACTTCGCATACATGTCAATTAACGCGGTCTTCACAAAGTAATTCAACCTAACACTCTTCTTATTAATCATATTCATGAGTGAATTAGCAAGTTCAGCATCAGCGCGATCTGCACACGCTGAAATAACAGCAACCCAAGTTGTATCATCAGGTCTAACACCATCAACAACCATCTCATCAAGCAGTTCTATAGCCTCTTCCGCAAACCCATTCTGCGAATACCCAGACAACATCGCATTCCAAGACACAACATTTTTCTCCGGCATCTGATCAAAATACCTCCTTGCAGCAACCAAATCACGCGTCTTCGAACATCCAGTAACCATTGCAGTCCAAGTGATCACATTTCTCTCAGGCATCAAACCAAACAAACGACCAGCTTCAACCCCATTTCCCCACCTCCAATACCCAGAAATCATAGAGTTCCAATCCGCCACCATTCTTTCAGGCATTTCATCGAACACCTTACGCGCAAACTCTATGGGCCCATACATTGCATACATGTGCATGATAGCATTACGCACATAGCGATCAGACTGATGACCCAATTTCAAAACATGCCCATGTAGCATAACAGCTGATTCCCCCATCGATTTGATCAAGATCGGATAAACAAATGCATCCGGTACGACATTGGAAACTCGCATGTTGTCAAAAAGGTTGATGATTTCTTGATTGGAGCCCATGTGGGAGTAGAATTTGAGCATGTTGGTGAATGTATGGACATTGGGTTTGTGGGTTGAGTCGAAAATGAGTCGAGTGTATGATGGTGGTGCACAGAGGCGTGTGCAGTGGCTGATGAGGAGCGACACCCAGTAGTTGTCGTGATGGAGTGAGTGGTGAATGATGTGTGCGTGTAGCTGTGTTAATTGGGTGCAAGTGGAGATTCTGAGTGCGATTGCGTTCAAATGTGACATCAAAATCTATGATTTATCGTTTGTTAGATCAGATGTGATGCCATTGATGGAGGTTTCTTGAATCTTGAAGGGGGTGGATTCAAGAACCAAAGAATAAATATTGAAATGCAGAGGATATTGAACCCACTGAGCCACTCGAGCACTCATTATGCATAATGGGCTCTTTGGCCCATATGGGTTAAGTTATTTTAATTTCAAACTAAAGCTTGTTACTTTTAGATTAGAACTCTTTTTTATATATAAAAGAGGTAATGATATATTTAAGGAAAGTGAATACAATGTTGTTATGCGCTTAAGCTTACGTATAAAACTACTTAGCATTTGGCTTATTAGGAAGCTTGAAACTCAGTTATCTCGGGAGGAAGTCTTGTTCTTCTCTAAAAATACATACAAAAATACATACGATATGTCGATGTATGCTTCTTTAAAGGTGGCATAGTCACAGAGCTGGTAAAGCTGAAATAGAGCCAAAAAATATGTCTATATATGTCAAAAGTATATCAAACTTAGTAGACATAGTCTCACGAAGTGGATCAATCCTGTTTACACGAAAGCTTTAGGCTTCCTAAGTTCATACCTCCCCTTAATTCGACAATCACTATAATAATAAAAAATAAATGAAGTCAACGAGGCATATGGAATCAAATTCAGCAATCATCTGATATCAGTGGAGCGTATCAAGGCTATAATTCTTCCGAGTATTTTCCTTTCGATTTCTGATTCAATATCCGCTTAATTAACCAAATGATGGAACATTTTGCAAGAAAATATATCATCATTAACACAAGATTATCACAAACTCAATAGGAAGTAGTAGGGTAATAAGTATTAAAATAATTATATTTCAAGCACCATAATTAAAAATTTTACTTTTTAGCACTACGTACTGATTGACACAAAATATAAGGCTATATATGAGTTTGAAAAGTTATAATTTTTATAAATTATTTGGTATGATGTATTGTTTGATATTAAATTTGTTAATAGAAACTAACAATAAAAAATATATGTATTGATGATGGTATAGATCAATTAAATGGGTTGTCTTTCTTTAAAATTTTGATTTGACAAGGGTATTAAAGATGACACAGAAAAAACTTAAGAGATGAATATAGAACATATATTTCGGGAAAAACGCGTGATTTGAAAAGTTAAATGATTTGTTGACAATGTTGGTATTAAAATTCTAGCAATTTTAAAAAGAGTCTAAATTGATCAACACCACCTGCAAATATTGTTTGTCATCACTGTCTACTCATCGTTACAACATAACCACCATTGATTACACCATTGTTATTGTCGCCACCACTAGCATTGTAATCAACGCCTACACCACCAGGTGTCTCCTTTTCCTCTACTCCCACCTCAGTTGTCGCTGACACCACTAGAAGAACCACCAAACATCTCCGCCCTGCCACCATCTACACCATATCATGGTTGTCACCTCCACCAATACCACCATGACGCTACGACCCCTGTCGTTGTACCTCCACCCATCACCACCCGTACATACCACCTCGTTATAGGCGGCACAACCAACGCCACTACGACATCACCACCATCACCCTGTCACCTCAAAAGCCACCTACATCCTTTACTACTAGCCATCATAGATAAGATATAACATGTGAACTCTTTTTTTTTAAATAAGACATCCATTTGGGTTGGTTAGTGTTCACTTTGACTAAACTCATATTAACACTACATTTTAAAGTACGAGTGACGAAACCAGCTCGCTATAATGAGGGGTATTGAAATTTGTAAGTATTGATTTCGACAACTAGGCCATTAGTATGCATCTTGTAAAACAGATTCATGTTGAAACGTTAATAAAAATAAGCATGTGATTAGCTTTGACGACTTGTATATTTGTATTTCAATGACTTGTTTATTATCTCACACAACTCAGTTTTGAATGAATTTATATAGAAACATGGATAAAAAACATTTCACAATGATACATTTAGAATTATGTAAAACATAATATTAAGTTAAAAATAAAAAATAAAGTTGTGAGCAGGGCACTTTCATAACTTGGCTTGTCCAAGAAATAAAAATAAGTAAATTAGTGAATGCCATATGATAATTTTATAACTTTCGAAAAGTCAATTTTATAACTTTCGAAAGTGACGTAGATATTATGGTGACTTTAATAACATGTATTTTTCTTTCGATAAAAACTATTTGATCATAACCTGACCGGACCTAGTTTTACAACAATTACAAAAGAGACAAATTGTTAAAAACAAAAGAACTAGTAATTGCAAATACCACAAATACCCTTGATGCGTTCTCCTACTCTTTTTGTTTAATACTCTTATTCTTTAATTTAATTCTCCCTACTATATCCTGTTAATAGCTTTGAAATAAATGATAAGTACTTAGAAGGGTCTTTCCTATCGTCAAACACATTCACATGTGATTAGTATTTATTTCAAAACCTAAATGGGATTATGGGAATATAACTTTTCACATTGCTAAAAACCTTCCATACAACATACGACTTTTTGGTTTGGATGTTAAAATAAACTAACTAAATGGCTAAATTAAATTTCTGAATTGACATATCGAACAGTATATTTATTTCGAATAGTACTAAAGAGATTAAATGTACAACTACCATTTTCAAAGATTGTGGTCAACTTCAAAGGAAATTTTGAATTTCCATGAGTTTTGAAAATTTTCTTTTATTTTAAAACTACTACAATTAGCATACCTCCTCTCCCATGGATTGGATGATATCTTCTACAAGTTATCACCAAAAATTGTGGACAACAACATCCCTTGTACAAAGTCACATCTTCTACTCCTCTCTTCTTTATCTTTACTTGATAGCGGGGTTGACTCGGTCTCTCTGCATATTCAAACAAACATGGAATAAATTGAATCATGACTTTGCTATCTAAGAATGAAAAGGGCGTCGTCTTTATGGCACCGCAATCATCACTAAGCATTATAAACTAGACAAGTAATTGAGCATAGGCCTATCACTACGACAAAGTTATTGTGATATTGATTTCAGTCGTTCACCATTATAAGGGTATTTTAGACATTTCACTTTTACGAAACTGCATGTTCTTGAGTGTACATAAAACCCATACTTGGATAAAAGTATAGTCTAATAGAAATCATTGGTTAGACACTATTCGATCTTGACAAAATTCATAAACAAGATTATATTTTTAACAATTGTTTCTTGTAACTTATTTGGTATATAGAAAAATGGGTTTGTTCTATACACAAACAATTTTAAATTGAAAACTATAAGAACCTCATAACCATATGCACATGGTGCTTCATGGATATAGTGGGATGAACAAGGTGTGGTTATGTGGTTAGAAGAGTTGTACAAGGTGTTTACATGGTTCTTGTAGTTCTCTTTGAGTTTTATATTGAATGACCCTATGTAGAAAAATACCTTTGAGGAACATTCTTGCTAGTATTTTTCTTGAAAACTGCTTGCTCTGTCAAAGATTGGGATGTATTAATCCCAAGATCATCACCCATCGGCAAAATAAACGATGATAACAATGGATCAGGAGCTGCATTGGCCACATTTGCTGCATTAGCTACATTAGCTGATGAAACTATATAAGGGGACCCTCCAAAATTCGACTGCAAATTTGCTTCTCTAAGCTCCCTCCTCAACAACGAGAGCAGTGAAATGGAACCCGTTTTTCTTGATTTCCGCTTACGTTGCATGTAAGTATTCGTTAAGGATCCCATAAGTCCACATGGATAAACTAGATTCAAATTCATGTCATAGAGGAAGCAAACTACATTTTATTGCTAAATTATATGCCAAAACATGCTAACATTTAATATTAACAGATCAAGGATATCTTGAATATGTTTCCATGATGTAGAGTTATATGTGTTACCATGTCTAATCCCACCCTCACCCCACAAACAGGACACACCTGCAAAAGTCAAACATTTGACTTATCAGAGATTTCAAAATTAATCTAACCGTTTGGAACCCCTAAATTTCTAAAATTCATAAAATTTAGCAATTTTCTTTTGTTAATTCCACTTCAATTGCAAGAAATCACAGAATCACTTCCATTCTGGTCAATTATAGCTATTGAATTTTCTAAATTTCAGCAAACTTTTTGGATTTTGACTTTTTGGAGAAAACTACCATTGACAGTAAGATGATATACAAAGAATGAAGATCATACATACCCCATTCTTTGCATCAAGAGGATGTTCATCACCAATATGACAACACAAACCTCCTAAATCAAAATAACCACTACAATACGGGCATTGAATTTCCTCTCTGACATCATTATCCCCTTCAACGTCCTCGAATCCCATGAACACATCTGCATTCGCATTTCAATTTGCTCGAATCAAGCTCATAAACAACAATCTGCAAATCAAAAATCAATAAATAAACACAATCATTCACCAGAAGATCGTGATTGAAGGGCGTACTGGTAACGCCTTGATGAGGATGATGATGATGCGAGGCGATCGATCCATGAATTAGCGTCCATGTGGAGAATGGTGAATGAAAGAGGAATTAGGGTTAAGAATGTTTGATTAATTTGGGTGAATGATGAGGAACCCTAGATTACAGATGGGAGAAAAGAGGGATGATTAATGATGATATTGTGGTGGTTTTTTGCAGGGAAAGAGGAGGAAATGGCTGCTGCTTATATTTTGGAGATAATGAAGGATTAAAGCCGTTGATATCATCGTTATGAACGTGACCTTTTTTGTGACATTTTTTGAAAAGTTTATTATTTTTTGAAATTATATGAACTAAACGGTTCAATTTTTATATAATTGATTTGAACTAAGTTTTCATATTAATTTGAATATTATCTACAATTTGAACAATTTGAACCGACCTTGAACTAAGTTTTTATATTAATATGAGTAGAATCGGTTTAACTTGATATTTCTAAATGAGTATGAAACATAACACGTAATTGGTCTACTCACTGCTAGAGCTAGTCTACGATTTAACGAGTTGGCTGGTAACTTGGATTTTTTATAATGTAATTGGCTCACCCTCTACTAGAGCTAGTTTATGATTTAACGAGTCACCTAGTATTTAGTTTATAATCATTTTTTTATAAAAATCATAAATTACAACTTAATAACAATATAGATACATGAAATTCTCAAGGATATTGCCTAAGTTACACAAGCAAATGAAGTTAACTCTTTATACGCGCGATCACTCAAAGTTTCTCATACATTTATACTAGAGCCAGTGAGCTAGAACCAAATCATTTTGAAATTTTTATCATAATTTTTTTATACAGAGCACAAAAAGTAAGTTGTGAGCACCATAATTTAAAGAGTAAATTACACGGATGGTTCCTTAAAATTTTGGATTTGATCCTTAAAGTTTTAAAATTCCGAATATAATCCCTAATATTATAGTTATCTTTTATCAATGGTTCCTACTCTGTTAGTTCAGTTAGTGATGTTAAATTTGTCAAAATAACTATTTTACTTGTATGGATCATCAATGTAAGTTCACTTTATTATAATTTTTTATTCTAAATATGTTTATTATTTAATAAACAAATAAAAAATATTTTAAAAAATGCCTTTTTTTAAATGTTTGGTTTATAATTTTTTATACCAATATGCAGGTTATTTTAAACCTTTATAAAAATATCTTCTTTTATAAAGACGTTTAAAACTGAAT
The DNA here is from genome assembly GCA_025215565.1 of Flaveria ramosissima. NCBI lineage: Eukaryota > Viridiplantae > Streptophyta > Magnoliopsida > Asterales > Asteraceae > Flaveria > Flaveria ramosissima. The sequence continues at coordinate 21,748,771 of CM046036.1, read as the reverse complement.
TGTTTTTTAAAAAAATATTTAAAAAACTAAGAATTTGTTTAAGAAATGATGTTTCAAAAAATGAATGGTTAATAAAAAGAAATTTAAAAAACCAACCAGTTTAAAAAATAAAAAGTTTTAGAATGACGTATAAAAAATAAAAAGTTTAAAAACCGAATATTTAAAAAAACATGTTTTTAAAGAGAAGTTTTTTTTGTGTATTAAAATGTATTTTATTGAATAATAATCTTATTAATAACGAAATTATAAAAATAATATAAAAGATAAAAAATTTTGAAATACAAAAATATAAAATTTTCTTAAATAAAAATAACACTATAGTTTGAAAGATAAATTAAATAGATGACTAATGCGAGTAAAATGCTAATTTTTACAATATTTAACATCACTAACGGTTGACTAACAGACCTAGGGACCATATATGAAAGATGAAGAAATGTTAGGGACTATATTTAAAGATTTTAAACTTGAAGGACCGAATCCAAATTTTTAACATAACCACAGGTACCATCCATGTAATTTACTCTAATTTAAATATACAAGGAGTTAATTGCTTTCTTTGTCCCTGATTTTATATCGCTTTTATCATTTCAATACATATGTTTTATTTTTTGTTTTCTTAGTACCTGTATTTCAAAAAATTTGCTGAAACAACCATTTCGTCCAAATCCATAGATAACATCAGTTATCATGAGGAACAAAATCGTCATTTCCTCTATAAACTTTAGAACCATGTTTTGAAACATGGCAAAGAAACGACAAACCCAAACCCTTGTTATCCTTGCAAGTATCGTGGTTCACATTTTTTCATGCAGACTTAAACCCTTGTTCGATTGGCAATCTGATTTGTCCATCATCTGCACATCGCTTCATGCATGGAATTTCAATGGGAACTTCGTTGTTCGTATCCACATGATGACTTTGATCCTTTCGAAAGGTACTTTAAGTGTTCTTGTTTTTATTTTTCTTTTTTTATTGTTTTTGTTTGCATGTGAATTAGTTTTTTGAGATGGTATATGTTTCTTTTCTTATCACAACATAAGACCCAATGTGGTTTATCATTAAAAAAAATACTATGGAGGTCTTCTTTGTGATATTTATCACCAAAATAGGTGCGTGGACCGTTGACTTTGACTTTGATTAAATATGAACTTTGACTTGAATTTTGACTTGGTCTGAAAATAGTACATCAGACTCGTCTAAACAAGCTAAGTTCTATTACTATACATGATGTGGTCTATATTATATATAAATTACATAGACATTTTCCTATATTTTGAATAGTTTTTGGTTAATTTTTATTAGATGTTACACTTGATTAATTTAAAATTTGATTTATAGGTTTCAATAGAAAATGATTAAAAATGATATGATGGAATTAGTTTACATTCAATTGACTAAAATCTTATTATGTTAGTATTTATATGAATTAAGAAAAATAACTTTGAAATAGTAATATATGTGATGATATAAATTTGAATAAAAATAATTAAATAAACAAGTTATTAATATAGTTTTCAAATGAAAATCAAAATGGAGTTTTGCAAAGAATTATTAGTAAACCCATGAATTAAATCATCTTTTGAATTGCTTATGCACTCATATGGAGAGAAGCTAAAAGGTAGCAAATTGTTTTGATCCTAAATTGCAACAAAGGAGAATGGATTACAAGTTGAAGGTTCACGTGTCATTAACTGCAAGGCCCATAATTATTTATTTAGAAGCCCACGTATGAGAAGAACATGCAGAGAATGAAAACAAAACCTAATGGATACAAAAGAAGAAGAGGCGGTAGTATTGCAGGGTGACAAATCATTCTATTATTATTTAACTTTGGAGCTTTTGAGTATGATTAGAGAGTAAAATTAAAGCAAAGAGCAAGGGAGAGCAAGGATTTAATCATTTAAGCATTGGAGATCATTCGGTTTTGTTTCATTTTCGATTACTTTTCTTTGTTTTATTAACTCTCTCGTTTATGCTACTAAAGTTTGCAACTTTATTATCATTTTTTATGTTTATAAACCTTTTAGTACTACTATGTTTGGTTGAAAACTAACATGTATTGATTAAGATTTATTTTTTTGTATGTTTGTTTATTAGTCTCAGAGCTTGATTATTTTCAAAATTAAATACATACGTGTGTATTGTTTTATGCTTAAAGTTGCTGCCATGCTCGTGTATGTTTGATCTTAATTGATTGCGTGACATCTAGATTAGGTTTGCACGTTAAAATTAATTACTTTATGTTTTAAATTTTAAACTTTGATTAAAGATAATCTTAGAAGTTTTGCCTATGATTTTGATGGTATTTGCAATGTGCTAACTTATCTAGAACCTAGCGGTGATAGATATTGCTTAAAACCTCTTACCCATTGCTTGTTAGGTTTAGATTTCGCGAAAGCATATTTTGTTTTTCATTCGTGGTGTTAGTGTTTTAGGGTATTAGTTTGGGTTTAATTAAGTTATTCTTTATCTTAGGGTTAGAGAATATAATCTTAAAGCAATCGTGTTAGAAAACCTAGGGGCAACCTTCCATTAGATATTTTAATAAACCCATCTTGTGCTTCACATGTATCTTTGGTTTTCTTAGGGAGTAGCAACATACCAAGTTAACCCTAGATGCGTACTCTTAGAGATAGGCATACGAGTCATTGCCTTTTGGTTATTACATATTAGTTGGATTCCTACCTAGGTAGTTATTTCACATATTTGATCGTATTTAAGTTTCTAAGTTCGAATTCTAATTTGTTTATTTTATTCGGCATTTTATATTAATTAATTTTAGTTAATTTATTAAATTTGTTTATTAATATTTACTGAAAATAATCCAAGTAACTAGGTTAGAAGTCAATAGAGGTCTATTACCGAGAGCCGCCAAAAGTGTTCAGGGATTCGATATCCGGACTTATCTAAACTTTACTATATCACGACCGGTACACTTGCCGTTTATGCGAAGTTTAGTTAGGAATTTCCCTTTTAAAACTAATTTGTGAAAATTGTGTTTTGTAATAAATTAATATATATATATTTTCACACAATCAAGTTTTTGGCGTCATTGCTGGGAACACTAATTGGCGATTTTGAGAACAACTCGAGTCAGGGATCTAATCATTTACTTTCTAGTTTAAATTTATTTATTTATTTTATAATTTTCTTTACTTTTTCTTAGTTGTTAATTGTGCCTTTAGTTAGTATTTTGTATTTTTATTTGTTTGTTCCTTAATCAGTTAGGTAAATTTCTTTTTCTCTTTCTTTTAATATTCTTTTAGTTTATGCGCTACACTTGTTCTACCGGACCACCAGAGTTTAAGCCATTTGACGATTCAAAGCGTGCATTCGATCGATATTCGAAAGAGTCTGGCACGAAGATTGAGACCAAGGAAGATTCCTACGACACCAAGTCCACTGACGCTATAGGATCCACAATGGTAGATGAACAACCACCAGTGAGGAGAGTTATTGCCGATTATGACAAGCCGACTGCTGCCATAGCTAGGTTCGCACGTCCACTTGACACTACCAACAATTGGCATATCCCTCCCCAAATCATTTTCATGGTCACTAATACTGTTCTGTTCCACGGGTTGCCTGGTGAAGACCCGAATTCTCATCTAGCTCGCTTCACAAGAATCTGTTACACCTTTAAGGTGAATGGTGTTTTAGAGGACAGACACAAGTTAGGCCTCTTCCCATTCTCTCTTACTGACCGCACCCACAACTGGCTTCAGGCCTTGCCCACAAGATCCATTACCAGATAGGCTGATATGCAAGACAAGTTCTTGTCTAAGTACTTTTCCCTTTTGAAGACCGCTCGTCTAAGGAGCATGATTCATTTATTCTAGCAGAAGTTGGGAGAGACTTTGTATGACACCTAGGAGCATTTCAAAGAGCTAGTGCATAAGTGTGCACATCATGGTTAAGAGGATTGGGCATTGATTGAGAAGTTTTATAATGGAGTTACTCCTGTAAAGAGGAACATGCTGGATACTACTGCTGATGATAATCAGATGACCACCAAGACTGTTAAGGAGTGTAACACGATATTCGAGGACCTAGCCATCAGTAGTTACGAGTATCTTGACTCCCGAGCCCCAGTTCCTGCTCAGCGAGTAGTGCACCGGGTTGATTCTCTTTGGTGCTGAAAACTTTGAGAAGTAGAAACAAGTGAGGTTTTGGATGCATCAGCCTAGGGGTGTTTGTCGGATCAAGTAAGGCTGGTGCAACCAAAACAAACACTTAGATACAATTTTGGTACAACTGTGAGATAACTTCCAAAGAAAAAAGCTGCACTTCCGAAGTTTAAGGCTAAAATAACTTACGAAGAGGAATCCTGAGTTCTGAAGACAAAGTCATCCTCCTTCCGAAGTTCAACACTTAAAAGATTTCAAGAGAATTACTTCCGAAGAATGAAGTCATGAAGATCAGCACAAGTCTCGGAAGAAGTAGACTTTTCCAATGTATAGGTGGCTTCGAAAGAACTTGTTCTTCCAAAGCCAATTAACATTCGGAAGAACTTACTATGAATTAGTGGACATAAGTATGGACCCTTTAACACTCCGCTTCAACTTATGATATACTGCAGGGCGTTTTACTACACACATGTAGTTGACTATACTTTATTTTACTGTTCATCCTTTTACCAGTTAGTACAGTTACCAACTTTAGTTGGTGACAAAAGGTAAGTCATGGACATGTCATGACTATCTTATCCAGGATAGTAGTTTATCTTAGATACCTTACTTCTAGCAATGTAGAATTTACTTAGTCGTAAGTTTTTAACTGGTATCAAAGTATAACCGGCTGTAGATAGTAGTATATATAATTTTTCATTGTAACTCATTCCACATGCTTGATAAAGTCTTATAATACTTTGAGTTGAGAAGTAATATATACGAGTATCTTGAAAATTATTCTTTGTGTATTGTTTACTTAGTATATTATTATCAACTCTCAAAGGATTCTGCTTCATCATTCGAGTGTGACTTGATAAGTTTGAGAGATAAATATTGTGTTGAGTAGCCAACCTCGATCCTGGACATTTCATATGCAATTTTTTTGTTTGAGCGTTTATATCACACATGTAACATCTTGTATTTTTGGTTAACTAATAGTTAACGTCGTTTATTCTTGTAAGGACCATTATAGTCAATTATGAAATTTATGGTTTACTTATGCTTATTTTCTTGTTGTTTTTTATAATTCTTTGATTAGAAGGTTCATAATTTAATTACTAAATTGAACTTAATAATAAATAATAAAAATAATAATAATAACAATAATAATAATAATAATAATAATAATAATAATAATAATAATAATAATAATAATAATAATAATAATAATAATAATAATAATAATAAAGATGATGATATTAAAGATAATAATAATAGTAATAATAATAACAAGTTATAATAATAATATTATACTAATAATAATAATTAAAATAATAGTAATAATACTAATAATAATACTAAAAATAATAACCATAATCTATAGAAGTTATTTAACTCAAAAGGATTAAAACTTAAGGATAATTAAAGTCCAGGGGGTTAATTTGCTAATTTAGAAACTTTAAATATAAAGTTTGTGCATAAAATAAAAAGAATAAAACTACAGGGGCCATGTGTGTAACATTTGAAACTTAAACCCCCGTCTCTTTTTCTCTCACCCCGCTTTTCCGGCCGCCGGCCGGCCAAGCCTGGCGCGGCGCCGGCGAGGTCCTAGGAGGCATTAGACACCACCAATTCGATACCAAATCATTCCAAACCGTTCCAGAACACAATTCGAACTTAAACGCCTCGTTTAATCAAAGTTAAAGCATCGGTTATCCACTAAACAATCACATAACCGAAACCCCTTGAAGCTATTAGCCGTTTGAGCATTAAACTACAATAATAATTCAATTAATCGCACATAAACAATAGATTAACTATCTCTAAACCATTACCAGCTTCAATTGCCCCTGAAACAAACACTAACATCAGATTCGACTACCTCTTCTCACCGTCACCTGCAACTTACTGGATCACCATCGTTTGAGCATTGAAACTAGAAATTGATAAGGGGCTTTTGTTCTAGTACATCAATCGAAGCTTCACACAAGATTAATTGAATTATCCTCAACAGTTACCCATCGTTCTCTCACCTCTCGGTCGCGACTCGTTCATCGACGTGAGCATCTTCAATTGTTAATCAAACGGGTAATTGTTTACATGTATACATTCGTTTAATCATGGGAAACAAAAGCCCCATGGTTAACAATGCCCATAGAATCGATTAATGCTTCAATTTGGGATCAAAAGAAACCTAGGGTTCATGGGAATTGGGTGGAGTTCTGTGTTTGTTGTTTTTAAGAAATTAAAGTCATTACAAACCGCGGCTGAGAGTCTTGGTCCACTGGTTACCCATTCACCCTATCAAGTAGGAGGCCCCGGTTCGAACCCGGGGAGCCTTACACATTTTTTTAGGCCTTTTTGGCCTTTAAAATAGATATTAAAAATTTCTAAAATTTATAGAAAATTATTTTATAAACCTAGTTTATTCTAAAATCAAATAATTAATTTTTCTGTAATTATTTGGTTAAAAATTACCTTCTTATTTTGTTAAAAAATCTAAAGCTAATGTTATAGTTAACTTACTTTTATTTAAAAATTAGATTTTAAATAATAGTTTTTATTATTTCAAACGTCGCTGTTAAATTATTTAAATCGTGCTAATTCATTTAGTTATAAAAATCTTATTTAAACTTAATAAAACTTATAAATTATTATAAATGTTTTCTCTTCCCATCTTTATATAAAATATAAATATATTTCTTAGCATTTATTCCAAGATAAAATAATTGATTTCCATTCGTTAAATACAATTGTTTGTCAAAACCCCAAATACCAAATTTAAACCCTAGTCTCGTTTAACCATTAATCATATTATTAAACTTTAACTTTGTAAATATATATATGTTTTAGGTGCATTGTGAAGGACTGCGTAGAAACATTGCTTATTATTATACAAATTAATCATCAATTATATATTATTTGATCATGTGAGTATTTCTATACCCCTTTTTCATATTTTCACACTTTGGGGTGAAACATATTACTTTATAAACATTGCACTTGTAAACGTTTGATTCTTGTAAACTTATGACAATTTACTTGTATGTTGTGGTTAGTTGAACTTTGTGACTACCATGTAATGTCGAATATATGTACAATCATTAACTATTGCTAGCCTAACGAAGTCATAGATCTATGGGCCAGACAAGCCTGCTTGGTTAATCCAAGTACACTTAGCTAATCGTATATACTTGTAAACGTTTGAGACTAGTAAAACTTTGTCGAGGTTTGATTGTGCATTCTGTCTTACATCCCTAGTTTGCTTTGTTCTCTAACATACAACATGAATTGCCATCTTTTATATATATCTATGTATTGCAAACTATGGAAATCTCACCAACATTATTGTTGACATTTGTTAGGACCTGGTATTTGAACGAAATACCTAGTGATTAGCGTGTTAAACCAACTCAAATAGTGCGGAATCCTATTTGATTGGCGATCCAATCAGTGAGAACACACGAAGAATCAATCAAGGATTGAATCTAACGTTAGAAGTCGATTAGGAATCGATCTAATGTGTTCTGTGAACTTGGAGAACGATTTGGGAGGTCTCTGGACGGCTAGGGTACGTCTGGAATCGTAATGGGATGAGTGCTTACGTTTTTCCACGAATTGGGTCTATTTATAGGTTAGTATAGCTCAATCGTGCGACTGGGCCATAAGTATGGTTCAGTCGTGCGATTGAACCATGCGGTTGATTCATTCGCACGACTGAGTGTTCAGTCGTGCGATTGAGCCAATCTTATATGTCAATCATACGACTGATCCAGTCTCCTGGTTCAGTCGTGCGATTGAGTCAATCGTATGAAGTTATTCATGCGTGTGGTCCATTCGCATGGGTCATTCGTATGAGAACTTCATTAAGTTAAGTTTGAATGTTTTAATTAAAATTAATATAACATAATGTGTAACCATTCAAACAATCATAAACCCAATCAATTCAATCACGACTCATTAATGAAATATTAAACATTACAAATATCAAACAATCCATGTCATTTCATTAATCAATACAACTTACATCATAATCAGACAGACAAGATCTATTACATTACAAATCATGATCTAGGGACATACATGCATCAACAAACTCCCCCTTGGACCTAGATCTATCTAATCTCTTGTCTTCTGCATAACCTCCTTATACTTCTTGTACTTCTCCTCTCACCAAATCCTTCTGAATCAAATGATTCATCTTCCTTTGACTAATGTGTCCCATTCTCCTATGCCAGGAGATGGAATCCTTCTCAGTAGCTTTAGATAGAAAGCACTGAACCTCATGATCCGTTGTAGCAGCTGTTGACAGATCCAAGACATAAAGGTCTTTATATCTTGAAGCAGTCATCAGAACTTGGTCCTCTGGGATCATGTAGTCTTTCTTCAGCACGTAACACTTCTTGTTGTCGAAGATGACTTTAAATCCTTTATCACAGATTTGGGAAACAGAAAGTAAGTTATTTTGAAGTTGTTGAACGTAGTTCACCTTATCAAACTTAACTTTCTGATTTCCCACTTCTCCCTGAGCTGTGATATAGCCTCCTTTGTTTCCTGCAAAGGAAACATGCCCTCCTTTTATTTGTTTGACGTTTGATAAAAGGGCTCTATTTCCTGTCATGTGCCTGGATGCTCCGCTGTCTACAATCCACGTGTTAGTCTCAGCGCTGTATCGAACACCCTGCACATACAAAGTAAATGAATTAGTTTAGGTTAGGAACCCAAGCCTTTACTGTCTTGGGTTTCCCAGAGGCATCACACATCATAAACTCCACCCATTGACCCTTAGAGGGTGAGGGTAGCTCAGGTTTCTTCTTGTCATCAGTATCAGACACATAGGATGACTTTTCTTTCCATAAGCTAGATTTGTGCAAGGCCTGTTTATGATAAACAGTCGTCTGGCTTACAGGTTGGACTTTAGGTTCACTAGCTCTTCTAGGTGGAGTCAAAGAACTCTTCTTAGAAGACCTAGGTCTAGAGTCCTGAAGATCAATCTTCTTCCTAGGTGTCTGATAGAAAGGACAATAGGAAGCAATGTGTCCACATTCTCCACAGTTGTAGCATGACCGACTATCAACTTTTTGAGTAGACTTTCTTTGTGGAGAAGTGCGTGACACTCTAGTAACAACAATCACTTTAGGTTTTGACTCTTGTGCGTTTGATGTTTTCTCTGGTTTAACAAAATTAACTGTTTTAACCTGTTTAACATCTTTCTCTTTTTGGTTAACTGGTTTTTGACTTGAAGCATGTGAAAAATTAACATTTGAAGTCCTTTTAGGTTCTGATTTGACTCTGTTTGACCCTGACTTTAAGTTAACTTTATCAAATTCATTTTCCAGATTAACACAAGGCAATTTACCCTTTGCCTTTGACGTGGCCTCCTTTTGTTTCTGTCCAGATTCAGTAGATGAACATGAGGTGTCTGGATCAGTAACAAGAGGAGTAGTCACCACATGATCCTTGATGGGGTTATTATTTACTGGTCTAGACTTAGTGTTCATCAAGGTCTCAGGTGGTGGTGGAACCACTTTGTAGCCTAATCCCTCCCCGTTATTCCTTTCTCTCACTAAGTGTTGAACTATGTGTGAAGAACTAGTCCAACTATGCAGTTTCTGTTTTAATGAAGTTACTTCTACTTCTAGAACTGCCTTTTGCTCTTAGTGTCTTCTAGGGAGTTTAGATAATACCTAATGTCATTTGCTTGGTTAAAGGCAACTATTTCGGTTTCCCTAAGCTGTTTAGTCAATAGGTCTATCTTTTCTTTATAACTATGCTCATTTTGTTTTAGTACTCTATTAGCCTCAGTGCACAGTTGTAAATCTTTTACTAAGTTATCATTATGATCTAATAACCTAGCAAATTTTTCATCTATGCTATTCCTAAAAGTATCACAATCAGAACAAGCATGATTATTAAACATTTGGTCAGTAGTACTTACCTGAGTTGGTTCAGAAGAGTTAGCCATCAACGCAGCATCAGATGTCTCTGGTTCTGGTGATTCTGACTTTTCTGTCTCTAACGTGGAAATCTCCTCCTTTGGCTTGTAACTGACCTCGGCTACAGTTGTTTCTTCACTATGTGACATCGCTATCTCAACTGCTAGATCACCTTCACTCGCAGAATCATCATCAATATCCTCAACACTGGCAATGTTTGATTCTCCTGGTGAGACAAACCTAAAACTCCAATCCTGTCCTTCATCATCATGGGCAGTCAAGGCTTTTGGATCCTTGTTTGATGAAGTAGAACTGGAAGCTTGCTTGTCTTGGCGAGTAAAGGACGAGAACGGGTTCCCATTACCCGTTTTCTTTGGCTTGACACATTCTCTTTTGAAGGGCACCTTCTCTCCACAGTTGAAGCATGTCACTTTGCTCTTGTCAAAGCCAAATGTGGTATCCTTAGTAGCTACCAAATTCTGTCCAGTCTTTTTAACAAACTTCTTCGCCCTTCGGACAACACTAGCTAAGGCCCACATTATATCCATCCTCTCAAGCTCCATTTCGTCCACCTGCTCGTAGTCCTCATCTGCCAGATGGCAGTTTCCAATCTTCCCGGCAACAAGTCCATCATATGAATGAACCACTGCAGCTAAAAGATCCATATGCTCTCGTGCTACTTCTACGGTCACATTACTGAGGTTCTCGGTCTTCAGTTTGGTAGCACTTGCTTCTGATCCAATATAGTGGGTACATGACGACCCTGACGTGTCTGATCCAGAAGGAGAAGCATGTGAAGGACCTGACGAGCTTGACACAAAAGCAGTCTGGAGAGGTGCTCCAGATGTCTTAGCTTGAGGCGTGGCGTTGTATAAAGCTGGATTTTGTGTGTACGAAGACTTCTGAGCTCTGTACTTCATCCTTAGTGCTTCTTCTCGCAACTTAAGAATGAAGTCATTAATATCCAGCTTTATAAGCATTTCATTCTGTCTTAGGTTAGACACGAATGAAGCCCACTTATCAGGCAATCTGTCTGCGAAGTTGCTCACTTTCTCTTCCATGGTCGTTTCCACTCCATGTGTATGCAGTTCGCTCATCAAGTGGTAGAATCTGTCTATGACTTCGTCTAAACTCTCGTTACCAATAGATGAGAAGTTATCGAATTCCTTCTTTAACTCCTTTGCCTTGATTGCCTTCAATGAAGCATTCCCATCATACCTCTTCTCTAGCTCATCCCACAGTTTCTTGGACTGCTTATTCTCTGAATACTGGTGGAATATGTCTTTGGGGATAGACTGAGTGATCAATGCATAAACCCTTTTCTCTGCATTGTATTTGACTTTCTGTGCATCTGTCATCCCACTTAACGTTAGCTTAACTCCATCAGCTCCCACCGGTGTACTATAACCAATCTCAATGGCTTCCCACAGATTAGGATCTACTCCATTGAGGTAGATCTCAAAACGTTGTTTCCAGTGGGGAAACTCATCTAAAGTCAAGAGCTTTGGTGGTTTATTGTGATTACCCACCTCACTCTCAAGCAACAGCAGGTTCTGTATCCTCGAGTCCTTTCCAGCAGTAAAGGCTGACATCTGATCTTCCATGGTGAATAACTTAGAATCTAATCAAACAAACTTTCACTGATGCGACTGAAGGATGCGAATGGTCTAATCGTGCGTATGAACTCAGCGACTGGTTCAATCGTGCGGCTGAACTGGGCGATTGGTTCAGTCGTGCGAATGAATCTGGTGCGTATGAGCTATGCGAACGAACGGTTCAGTCGGCCGAATGAGGGTGCGACTAGGTCCAATCGTGCGAATGAGCAATGCGAATGGAGTCCAGTCATGCGAATGGGTCACTCGTGCGACTGAGGCTGCTGTTTTGCGAAAATTTCTAGGTTTGACGGGTTTCAGCCGTAAAAATTCGAAATTTCACAAGTCCTAATCGCCTAAGTCCGTAGAAACCAAACTTCGATAAGCAGGAAACGTCCAAGATCACTTTTGATGCCAAAGATTGCGTTTTTAGTGCAAAAACACAAACTTTTATGCAATCTTGATTGAATCAACACGTAATCAAGAGCCAATGCTCTGATACCACTTGTGAAGTCACTGGATCGGTAAACATCCGAGCATGTTCTTGACGGAAGGATAAACAACAGCAAAAACCAAGAGACAATCAATAACACGAACTATCAAAAATTGGTTTCATTGATAAAACCTAACGATTACAAGCTCGTTACAACATAAGAATCAAGACTCTTGGCAAGGGGAGATCGAGCATGATCTCCCCTCTCATCCGGCAGCCCTAGGCTCCGGGCAGACTCCCTCCCCAAACCCTTAATCTCTCTACACATTGAAACTGATATATATAGGCCTCGACCCATATTAGATGCGACTGGGCCCATTCGTGCTATTGGACCATGCGTATGGTTCAATCGTACGACTGATCCAATTGCATCTCTCAGTCGCACGACTGGCCTATTAGCAAGGCTCAGTCGCACGACTGAGTCTCATTCGCATATGCTCCTGCGAATGACCCAATTTCATGTGTTTACAATATATCAGGTGTATTACACTAAGCCTAGACTATTCGACAAGCGACGGACACACTATATATGACAATATATGCTCCAACAAATTCCCCCTTGGACGTTGCTTGCGAATAGTAGATAACACCTCTTACAATCTTCAGTCAATCTTTGCTCTGGTTGTCAATAGAATCAAACGAAAACCATATTAGCCAACGTTGCCGATCCGTCAGGTTGCTACAATATCCCTAAAAATGAATTTAGGCACAATAGCTTTCGTTTACTTTGCAGAACACCATCACAGCATCAAGATTCCCCATATGACTGATTTTTCCAGATAACGACATGAACAGTTTTCCATTGCTTCAATCTTCACACAGGCTAACCTGATTAACATTAACACCTGCAGAAATTCCCCCTTACATTCAGCATATCCCAATATATAAACGTTGTGCTCTCTTGGCGTCTTCATACGGTGTATTGGGCAAAAGGTTGAAGGTTACAATCCACAGCTGACAATATCAAACAAATCAGCATGCATGTAGATTCATCATCGGAAACCGGTTCACATCATCACTTTCTGATTGCGTCTTCACTTTCTCTATACATGGATTCCCCCTAAGAAGCAGAATCCTTTCTGTGCGGATAAATATAACTTCATTGGCCCATAAATAGTCAGATGCTCCTGACTACCCCACAAACTCAGCACTGACTGCTGACATCTTCTCTTCTCTCTTTCGTGTTCCAAATACATTCACCTATTCTGGAGGTCCGACGAATAATGGGGTATACATCGAACTTGTTTGACAAAAGAACCGCAGGGTGAATGTGCTTTGCTCATCTTCAAATCTGTACAAGAGGCAGTTCCAGACTGGTCCAGTCGCACGACTGAACATACGGATAAGTCAATACGGATGGTCCATTCGTGCGATTGAACATACGACTGGTCCAGTCGCACGACTGAAAATACGACTGGTCCAGTCGCACGAATGGTCCATTCGCATGGCCCAGTCGCACGAATGGTCCATTCGTATGGCCCAGTCGCATGAACGGGTCTGCACGCAGATTTTCAGATCTGCAGCCGTCAGGGCTGCCCAAAACCCTAATCTGACGAATTCAACATGAACCGAAACAAAGTAGACATCATCAGATTTGCAAGGGTGATAGGAACGTGGTTTTGAGTGCAAATTTAACATAGAGATGCCACACGTAACACGATCTGATCAAAACACGAAGAACACGAAGTGGGTTTAACGTCAAGATCTGAAATTGGATCCAGAAATCAAGAGCTCGGGTTGCTAGAATGATTGTTAGATCATTCCAGCAGTAACCGGCTCTGATACCACTTGTTAGGACCTGGTATTTGAACGAAATACCTAGTGATTAGCGTGTTAAACCAACTCAAATAGTGCGGAATCCTATTTGATTGGCGATCCAATCAGTGAGAACACACGAAGAATCAATCAAGGATTGAATCTAACGTTAGAAGTCGATTAGGAATCGATCTAATGTGTTCTGTGAACTTGGAGAACGATTTGGGAGGTCTCTGGACGGCTAGGGTACGTCTGGAATCGTAATGGGATGAATGCTTATGTTTTCCACGAATTGGGTCTATTTATAGGTTAGTATAGCTCAATCGTGCGACTGGGCCATAAGTATGGTTCAGTCGTGCGATTGAACCATGCGGTTGATTCATTCGCACGACTGAGTGTTCAGTCGTGCGATTGAGCCAACCATTATGTGTCAATCATACGACTGATCCAGTCTCATGGTTCAGTCGTGCGATTGAGTCAATCGTATGAAGTTATTCATGCGTGTGGTCCATTCGCATGGGCCATTCGCATGAGAACTTCATTAAGTTAAGTTTGAATGTTTTAATTAAAATTAATATAACATAATGTGTAACCATTCAAACAATCATAAACCCAATCAATTCAATCACGACTCATTAATGAAATATTAAACATTACAAATATCAAACAATCCATGTCATTTCATTAATCAATACAACTTACATCATAATCAGACAGACAAGATCTATTACATTACAAATCATGATCTAGGGACATACATGCATCAACAACATTTTTATTTTTAACATGTTTCAGGAAATACTCAAGCTTGATTTCTACTCTTTGAAGCTTACACATCTAGGAATGGACCTAGATAAATAAATGAAATAAAATGACTTGTTATGTTTATTTTAATTTTTTGAGACTTATGATTGTAATGGTACAATTGGAATTTATGATTAATATATATATTTGAGATTATTAATAGCGTTATGTGGCTGTAAACGATCTTAACCCTCACACCTCGACGTTTCCGCCGTCAAGGTTGGGGTGTGACAACACAATTATGTGCATTTTAAAACTTGTATAGGTTATACACGTCAAGATCATGAACTTTAAACTTGCACAAAAGTGAAAGAGGTACCTAGGATTTAGCCTTATGTTTAGCATGTGACTACCCTACCCTGAACATTCACTGGTTAGCCTTGTTGAGCCGTTTATCTACCATTTTCTTTTGTTTACACTCTTGTTAGCTTAGCCTTTATTTATTTAAGCCTTTTCTGTTAACTCGTGTGTTTTAAAAATTCCGACTAAGTTAGTGTTTAAATAGTGTGATTCATTTGTTAAGTTTGATTAGTCAGTCTCGGTTCCTAGACTGGCTCAGAGTTTTATATTATGTTCGTTCAAAAAATAAAACAAAAAAAAGATTGAAAAAAATGAAAAAAATTAATAATAAAAGAGGGTGGAAAAATTGACCCCATAAAAACATGTCTATTAGTAGTATGTTTGTTAAAGGATTCAAGTTTGGTCCTTTGTTTTTGTTTATCATTTGTGTATTATGTTCATGTTAAGGTAGCGAAGTCGGGTTTCTCTAAACACCTTAGCCTTGTTTTTTCCTGGTTTATTCTTACCTTTCGCCTTAGCCACGTTACAACCTATGTTAAGACCTACTTGATTTGTGCAATGTTCAATTTTTAGTTGGTGTAGATTTGATACATTTACAAGCTAATGATAATATCATGTCGTGATGATATCGAGAGTACCATAGATATAAACTAGTATATCTTATACTTATATACTAAATAAGCCGAGAAGAGAGAACATTGTAAGAAGTTATGGATGATTGTGTGTTTAGAGTGTTTAAATAAACTGAGCTTAGTTACTGTGTCTATTTTTCAAAAACAAAATAGTATCAAGGTAGCTTGTTAAATTGTAATTTTATTGATTGTGACCGGATAGTTAATTACGCTTTTAGAGAAAATAGGCCGCGTTAATTTAGTTTTACGTTTACGTATTTAAACTTTTTTGATGTTAGATATGTCATGGGATGAGTTTTGCTTATGCATAAGCAAAGTTTAAGTGTGGGGATATTTGATGTGGTCTATATTATACATAAATTACATAGACATTTTCTTATATTTTGAATAGTTTTGACTAATATTTATTAGATGTTACACTTGATTAATTTAAAATTTGATTTTATAGGTCTCAATAGAAAATGAGTAAAAATGATATGATGAAATTAGTTTCTTTTCAATTGACTAAAATCTTATTATGTTAGTATTTATATGAATTAAGAAAAATAACTTTGAAATAGTAATATATGTGGTGATGTAAACTTGAATAAAAATAATTAAATATACAAGTAATTAATATAGTTTTTAAGTGAAAATCAAAATGGAGTTTTGCAAGTAATTATTAGTAAACCCATGAATTAATTCATCTTTCGAATTGCTTATGTAGTCCACATAGAGAGGAGCTAAAATGCAGCAAACTGTTTTGATCCTAAATTACAACAAAGGAGAACATGCATGGATTACAAGTTGAAGGTTCATGTGTCATTAATTGCAAGACCCATAATTTTTATTTGGAAGCCCACGTATGAGGAGAACATGCACGGAATTAAAACAAAACCTAATGGATATAAAAGAAGAAGAGACGGCAGCCTTGCAGGAGGATATACATACGGAAACGCATGTTAAGAAGAAGAGACAAATCATTCTATTATTATTCAACTTTGGAGCTTCTGAGTACGATTAGAGAGCAATATTAAAACAAAGAGCAAGATCGGGGAGTAAGAATTGAACCATTCAAGCATTGGAGATCATTCGGGTTCGTTTGGTTTTCGATTATTTTCTTTGTTTCAATAATTCTCTCGTTTATTTTTCTTTATAAAAGTTTGAGTAAGAATTGAACCATTCTCTCGTTTTTTATAAAAGTTATTAGTAACTAACTTTTTAATACTACTAGGTTTGGTTGAAAACTAACATGTATTGATTAAGTTTTGTTTTTTTTTCTCGTATGTTTGATTATTAATCTTAGAGCTTGATTATTTTCTCAATTAAATATGGATGTGGGTATGGTTTTATGCTTAAAAGTTGTTGCCATGCTAGTGTATGTTTGATCTTGATTGATTGCGTGACATCTAGATTAAGTTTGCACGTTAGAATTAATTACTTTGTGTTTTTAATTTTAAACTTTAATTAGAGATAATCTTAGGAGTTTTTGGCTATAATTTTGATAGTATTTGTAGTGTGCTACTTATTTAGAACATATGGGTAATCGATATTGCTTAAAACCTCCTACCCATTGCTTGTTAGGTTTAGATTTCGCGAGAGCGTGTTTTGTCTTTCATTCGTGGTGTTAGTGTTTTATGGTATTAGTTTGGACTTAATTAAGTTGTCCTTTATCTTAGGGTTAGAAAATATAATTTTAAAGATACTGTGGTAGAAAACCTAGAGGTGATCTTCTATTAGATATTTTAATAAACCTATCTTGTGCTTTACACGTATCTTTGATTTTCATAGGGAGTAGACATAGTTAGTTAACAATAGATCTGTACTTTTAGAGATAGTCATACGAGTCATTGCCTTTATGTCATTACATATTAGTTGTTTTATTACTTGGGTAGTTATTTCACATATTTGATTGTATTCAAGTTTTCTAAGTTTTAATTCTAATTTGTTTATTTTATTCATCGTGTTAGATTAATTAATTTTAGTTCATTTATTTATTTTGTTTATTAATATTTACTTAAAATAATCGAATTAATTAGGTTAGAAGTCAATAAAGGTCTATTATCGAGAGCCGCCAAAAGTGTCCACGGATTCGATATCCGCACTTACCTAAACTTTACTATATCACGACCAATACACTTGTCGTTTGTGTGAAGTTTAGTTAGGAATTTTTCTTTTAAAACTAATTTGTGAAAATCATTTTTTGTAATAAATTAATATTTATTTTTTCACACGATCCGCATTATGGGCTTAATATATTTTAATAGGTCTAGGATGGGTGACAGGTTCAACGGACTAGATGTGGTACGATGATTATGTGGTTTGATCCATGATTTACTAACAGTTAAAGCTTCTATGGTAGCTTTTTCGAAATCTTCTTTTTCTTTTAGTGGCATGGTGTTATTGATAAGAATAACAAGACTTTCTCCAGAGTCGGTGAAAATATACATATGCCTAAAAGATCACTTAGACGCGATAGATCTTATACAAGATAAATCGAATCTCGAAAGAAGTAATAATTGAACCAGAAGTGCCGATAAAGAAGTGGAAGATGAAATTTCATCCGGCATATCCGATGAAGAATTCACATACGATGAAAAAAAAACAACGATATTGTATTTCACATAGAATAAAGTTGTATTTGTTGTAATTTACGTTTCATTCCATTTTAAAATTAATAAAAAATAAATGTCATGTCTATCTAGTGTGTTTTTATTTGCTTATGTTTATTTAAATTGAAATTTATATTACAATTTGTTAATTGAATTTAAAATTACAATAACATAATATATAATTTTAACTTAAAACTTTAATTGAAAATACAATTCCTTCTATAACTTAAAAATTACAATTCTAACTTAAAACTGTAACGAGAATTACAATTTCTAACTTAAAACTAAAACTAAAATTAAAATCAAATCTCTTGAATATGCTCAAAAATATTTCGGTAAGCAAATGGCCTCCTGTAAAATCATGAATAGTCAACTAAAGATTCTTCAATTATTAACATCAGGTTCAACCAAATTATCTATCATTCTTTAACGGATTGTGTTAAAAATTTTAAGAACTAACATTATTTTTCTCCATTTTTTAATAACATCATTTGTACGCTCCGCACCTGAATCATCAATTTCCTTGTCAAACTAAACCTTAAAGAGCTCCTAGAAATAAGAATTAGCTGGTTGATTTCGGATTTTGACCACGAAAGTACAACCAGTACTCCTATTCATCAAAACCAGAATCTTGATATTTTTTTCAAGCTTTGAATGTTTGACTGTTGAAAACTTGTCCTTTGAGGCTCTTTTTCGTATTAAAGTTTGGAGTGTTTAACACTTTGATTAATGGTTTATGCAGTTCGGTGATTTGATTATGAATTTTTTTGCGTCCATTTGTTAATTGAACCAAAATAAATTGGAGATAAGTCCATCGAACTGAATTCACAATTGGATATGATTGAATTCGGTAAATTCAGATAAACAAACCGAATAAGCAATAGCTTGTAGAACCGATAACCAAACCAATAACTACATTCACAATCTGGATACGATTAGGAACTAAACCAAAAACCAAATAGACAATTTGGTTTAGTTTTTCTGTTATGGATATTGTAGTGCCAATGTAAACAATTTAGTTATTTTCGTAAATAAAAACTTATCACTACATGCGAGGATAAATACCTAGTTTAAAATAATAGTGAACATGAGTATTGGAAGCTCACTTTTCTAGTTATATTATATTATATTATACTATTTTTAAGAAGTTAATAGGAGAAATAGTTAGGTTACTTGTGTCTCTGGTTTGACCATATATTGTTGAGTTATGTATTTTGCCCCATATCAGTTTAAAGGGGAACGCGGGGGGGGGGGGGGGGGGGGGGGGGGAAGCCTCTCTATTTCCTCATCTATTTCTTTTGGTCTTTGTTTTCCCTACTCTACTCTTTAGTCTCACATTTGTTGATTTTAGTTTTTGGTATTTATGCTTTGCTCGACGACGATGTCGTAGGCGCATCTGAGGGTTGATGGGTTCAAACTACTAACCCTTGATTTTTGTTGGTTATTATGTTTATGGTACTAGGAGTGAATACTCCTAGCCTTGTAAAATTAAATTGATTGTTTGTTGTTTAAAGATGTTTTGATGAATCTTTGGAAAGGTTGTTGGTTATCTGCAATAAGGTCTCTAGGTTCTTCTGGTTTTGTTAATCTTTTGAGTAAACAATTGCTAAATTAACATAACATGATCTTCCTTTTCAAGTTATTGATGAAACGTTGATGCGAGTTTTCTAAAAAAAGTTGTTTTGGAGAGCAAAAAAAGGCTATAGGGAATACTTTCCCACTTTAGTGTCCCTAATATTTGCTTTATGTTCTTGGCTTTGTAATGGTTAAATATGTTTTGTATGAGAGCTCCTTGAAATTGTTGTCTACATATGTTTGTTATTGACTATGATGATGGTTGTTGTGTATGTAGCCGGGGGCGATGATGTAAAAGAAACACCAACCAATGCTGCTCAGGCGTGGCAAACCTTGCTTGCAGCCACAACTTGGTTGCTTTTCTAAGTTTCTAAGGCACTCGACCAACTATTATTGGTTGTGTTGGTCTGTCCTCTCTTTGGGTGCAATGGTAACAACGCCTATGTCGACACGTTTTTTCTATGTTACAATGGTTAATGGTTTTCCTTTGTCATTGTTTTTTTGTTAGATCGTGGATTACTAAGCAGTCTTTGACGTTAAATTATCGTATTCGATGTTCGGTGTGGCAATTGTTTTTGCAGTCACACTGGATATAACGTGCTTATTTGAATTAGAAGACGTTGTATTTAAAAAGTTATATGAAAAAAAGAAAATATGCTATAAACTAATTCTAATCAAATAATATAATATTATAAAACCTAAGAATTATTTGGTATAGGGTAATGGATGAGAGAATGAAGTATGTCATTATCATTCCAATTTAATGTTTGGTTATTCATTAGGAATGTAATGAATAATTAACTTGTGTTGTTTGATAGAATAAAAATAAAGAAATTAAACTCAAATTACAAATATACCTTGCCCCAAAATAAATAAATAAAAATAGCAAAATAAAAAAAATGGTACTGGCAGGAGGTTGTGCGTTGTTTTTTCATAAGACATTAAGGGTGATGGGACTTATCTTAGTATGACTCAATCGGTGGGTTTCTTGAATAAGCTCCTCAAATGCAGAGTTGTTAAAATGGTTGAACGACATATTCTCTTAAATCATGAACATTTTGCTATTTTGTTTGTAACAACATTTACGCCAAAATTCCAAATATTTTCATCATTCCGCATTGTTGCTTTGCTTGAGCTTGAGCTCGTACGTCTTTCACCATCTAGCAATACATATCTAAATGTTTTTGCAAAATCAAATTCGACTCTAGCTTGAAAACATACCACAATTATTGCATCAATCTTTGTCCAAAATACTTAACATTTGACGTTAATCAAATTCTGACCATATAGGATGGTTGCTCATTGTAGATATAATCACAAACAAATGGTTATATCGCTAGATGAAGATCCAACATCAATAGATGATTGACACTTTCCGAACACATTTGAGCGCATTTACAAGTTTTTTAGTACCATTGAGATTAGAGAGTGTTTTGATTGTTGTAGTTTAAAAAAAACATCAAATATCTATTTATACTGAACTAGAGGGTAAAATCTTTAAGGAATTATGAAAATCTTTAAACCGGTTTCTATACATTATTATCAGGGGAACTTAATCGGCAATTATGAATAGAAGAAATGGGCCTAGGGTATACTAAGATTTAATTAGGTGAAAGATGGGCTTGTTCATGAAAATCGGGCTGAACAAAATTGGGCCAATTGTCTAACTTGGACCAAAAAGGGTGTAGTACCATATCATTCCTTCTCACATAACAAGAAATAATGAAATCAAGTGTCCTATGCTTAACAAAATTTTGCTGAAAACATAAAGGAGGACAAGGATAACGAGATTAACCATGATGGAATGATCATTAAAATACTTTCGTCTGAAAAATCTTGAGATATGAGATAAAGATGCTGGCACAAGTACGGGAAAAAGAATGTTTAATCTTGTATAAATCGGCTTTAGAAGATGTATGTTCTAGGTGGATGGCCGATAATATTTTATTTGAATAGTAAATACTGGGTGTTCGTACGCTTATCAAGAAGAACTTTTTTACCGAGTTAAGTCATCGAGTTATTTTGTTTGACCGATTAGAGTCGTAAAAACATTTTGACTATAGATTACGTTTGTGAAGCTTGATGTCATTCCATTAGTAATTATTAGTTGAATTGAAACGAAAATGACATACAAATCAAAAAAAAATTTATAATCACATTAAAATATTGACATAAGAATTTACACTTGAAATCAGGTCTTTTTATTTGTTAATTGAATTACATGATTAATTGTTTACAAATGAACTTTTTTGTGTAATTAAACTTTCAAAATAGGTTTTCTAAAGTCATAATTTGTGATGATTAGTGACAGAGAAATTCTCTAAGCTAGCCGTACAATAATTTACGGCCTAGATAAGCAAGAGCTCATTTTGTCTAAATGTTCTTATTCTTGATATTGATAGCTTAATTAGAGTTTAGTATTTGTAATAGAAATCGATGGTGACAAAGACCTTCATGTCGTTTTGTTAAGAAATATGGCATTAGGCAATGAACCTAATATATCTTTTATTTAAATTAATGGTCACTTAAAGTAATTAAGGAGCAGTTGATTCGATGCAAATTTCATTCGTGTTATTCATTTTCCAAATAATTGTTCTTACTTGATATATTTTGGTCGTTTATCTTTTTATTTAAATTTAGTTGGTGAATTCAAACCAAATATTTAGCATCTTTTATTAACGGCCGAGCATATGAATATACACGAAACCCAACCATTAAAATCTGTAAGAGATGGATTCACTTTTATTAAGTAATACAAAAATTAACAATAGCAATACTATCATTATTCATGAGAAATACTAAGACAATATTGTATACAATCCGAACCGAAGTAATAACATGATTTATATGAATTGGAATCAATTCAAATCGTAGTCTTCAGAGGGATTTTTTTCACTTGATATTAGAACCGCAGAGATTGTTTACAACTTTATATTTGTTTGCACAACGAACTAACCAAAAGGTTAAGAGATGATTGAGGATTGTCGTTCAACAGAGGTCTCTTAGAATAGATTTCACGTCTCTTCTAAGATGAACACGTCTGTCTCCTAGGGTACAACAACAAAATAGTATGTTTGTACTGTTAAAGATGTACTCACACCCAAGGTCACACTGGATAAGAAGCATTTAGAAAAAAATGAAAAAAATAAGAAGAAGATGATGATTAGAAGATGGAAGTAGGAGTATTCTGCTTTTGGTTCGAGTAGTGTAGTTTTTTTGTGAAAATTCTTAAAAAACTACAATAAGAGCATATCCTTATACATAATTTATGAGCATGTAATAGTTTTGTTGGATCTAGAAAGGTTTGTGCAACCAAAACCAAATCACTTAGAATATTTTGGTACAACTAATAAAGGACTTCCGAAGCTAAGTGTGGAACTGCTGAAGGAAAAAGGAGCTCTTCCGAAGACAAAGTGTAAAACTAACTTCCGAAGGAAAACTCCAACTTCCGAAGACAAAGAACTTACTTCCGAAGATCAAGACTTAGAATGATAGATCAGAAGTCAACTTCCGAAGTATAGAAGGCCTCAAGCCTCTGAAGTATAGAAGCCTCTTCCGGAGTATAAGTGGCTTTGGAAGAACTTGTTCTTCCGAAGCCAACTTACCTTCGGAAGACACTACTATTATTTAGTGGACATAAGTATGGTCTCCCTGACACTCCGCTGCAGACCTCTGAGATACTGCATGGCGTTTTCTCAAAAGCCATGTAGTTGACCATACTTTATTCCACTGTTTACCTTTATAAGTTAGTACAGTTGTCATCTTTAGTTGGTGACAAAATGTAAGCCATGGACATGTCATGACTACCATATCTTAAATAATACTTTATCTAAGATACCTTAACTTTAGCATTGTAGTATATGCTTTAGTCTTAGGTTTCCAGCTGGTATCAAAGTATATCCGGCTGTAGGATCTAGTATATATAGTTTCTCAGTGTAACTCATGTTCCATGCTTGTAAGAGTCTTGTAATACTTTGAGTTGAGAAGTAATATATACAAGTGCCTTGAAAATTATTTATGTGTGTTCTTTGCTATTTATTATATTATTATCAACTCTTATAAGAGACTCTACTTCATCTGATTTGAGTGTTATTTAAGTGAGTTTGAGAGAAATCCATGTGTTTAAGTGACAAATCCGATCCTGCCATTGGTATCAGAGCTTTTTAGGCTCTTGATTGTGAGATCTTACCATCCTAATCAACCTGTTTTTCACTCCTCCTTACACCACACTTAAAATGGCCCTCAACAAATCTAAAGTAGAAATGGGGACGATGACCAAAGCACCCATCATCACCCCTGAAAACTTCAGGTCATGGAGCAGACGAATGGAAGGCTTCATCAGGTATCAAGACAACAAGATGTAGCAATCTATTGTCAATGGCCCGTATAAGCCACAGGTAGCTGGTGGAAACGGTGCCATGATTGAGAAAGCTGTTGAATATTATTCTGATGAGGACCGAAAGAAGCTGGACATTGACAGCAATGCTATGACTGTTCTCATGACTGCAATTCCCAACTCCATCATGGTGGGGTTTGAGCATTGCAAGTCAGCCAAAGAACTGTTTGATGCGCTTGCTCAAATGTATTCAAGCTCAAATGACTCCAAGAAGAACTCACTAAAGCAGCAGTTTGAGAACTTCACCTACGTTGCTGGAGAGACACTTAGCCAGCAATACTTCAGGTACATGGATCTCATTTTTTCCCTTCAGTCTGTGGGAATTGCTCATGAACTTAGAGACCTTACAAGAAAGTTCATGAGTGTATTACCCAATGAGTGGATATTCTATTGTGTCTCTATCAAGAGAACAGAGAACCTGAATACACTCACCATGACCCTTGAGTCTTCCTGCTAGCAACGCTTTAATGGTTGCTGAAGGCTCAGGAACCTCCCAGCCTCAACAATACCTGACTTACACCCAGCAGCCATCTTGTTCTTCTGGGCCATACATCACATTTCCTGAGACTCCAAGGTCTCAACAAGCTTAGCAAAGTTCCTTTCAGGACAGCTGTGCTTTTGTCTCAGGAAGTGAACACTCAAATGATTATCAATATTGCTTTGATGATCTGGAGTAATTCAGCCTAGATGACGTGGAATACGTGGACATGGTCCAACAAATGGCTCTATTAACCTACAGAGCAAAGAAGTTCTTTAAGAGAACTGGAAGGCAATTCCCCTAGAACCCAATCAATAGCAAATTTGGGTTTGACAAAACCAAGGCCAAATGTTACAACTGTAACCAACTTGGTCATTTTGCAAGGGAATGCAAGGCTCCCAAGTCCAACCCAGGAACCCCACAGGCCTCCACACATTCCTCTACACCAAAGCCCACCGGAAAGTCAACAGAAACAGCTGCAATGGCTCAAGAAGTTGACTAGAGCTTCATGGTACAGGATGTGACTCCTGCTCAAGCACTCATGGCCAGAACAGATGAGAATAAGGTATATGAACATCTCTGTACTCATGCCTGTATTGCTAAGGTTAAATTGTATCAGGACTACAATATGGAGATTAAATCCGATATTGAGTCTTTAAATATTTTAAAATCTGATTTTAAAAGGGCTGAATCTGACTATCATAGAAAAATTGAGGAGTTAGAGAAAACTGTGTCCTTATTAAAACACGAAAACACAAACTATAAGACTCAAATAAAGGATTTAATATCCAAATTGACTGAGGCTCAAGACCAGCTTGTCACAGCTGAGGCTCAAGCCAGGAAGTATGCTATTTTCGAGCAGAACTTCCAATTGCATCATCCTCTCACTCAAAAATTTGCTACCAAAACAAAGGTGGGTTGGGAACCAATGAAATTGACCCACCACACTCCTATCAGTATATAAGACAACCAAAGTGTGGTACTTAGGAGCAAGAGGTTCCATCTGCTGACCCACCTTCTTATGAGTCAAAGAATGATGCAACTATAGAGACCATCACATGGAAGAACCAGGTAATTCTACCCTCCCCTGCCAATGATGATCAAACCCTGACCACCAAAGCCACAAGAAGCAGAGCTAAGGCAGCCGGAAAAACTGCCAAGAAAGTGGCTGAGTCTAAGCTGAAGATAGACCCAAATCAAAAGGGTGTATTCATCTCAGGTGGATTCCAGGTGGTTGGAAACTCTGATTCGGGAAAGGAGTGTAGTACCAGCTCTCCTGTCCTACCAAAGGATCAGAAGTTAAAGGGAAAGGTTGCTGATGAAGAGAAAAAGAATAAAAAAAAACAATCCTCAAATCCCCAAAAGATTAACATTGCATGCATAATGTGTGGTCTGCAAAACCACATGGCCAAAGATTGTTACTACAATTCTGCTAACACACATTATGCAAATAATGTTAAAAAGGAAGGAGTCAGGGAAGGTTTCTCATTTGGACCATATAGAATGGTTCAAGTGATGAAAAAGGAAAAGCTTGTTTCCGAAGCAAGGCTGCTTTCGGAAGAAGGTCCTTCTTCCGAAAGGAAAAAGGCTTCGGAAGCTAAAGCTATCAAGACTCAAAAGAATAAAAGAGTCCCCTTGAAACCATCCCAGAAGAAGACTGCTTCGGAAGAAAAGGTGGTGAAGGCTTATTTCGAAAAGAAAGAAGCTTCGGAAGAATGCCAAGCTGCAAAAGCTTCAACAAGCTTGCAGGATCGGGTTTGTCACTTAAACACTTGTATTTCTCTCAAACTCACTTATGGAAACACTCAAATCAGATGAAGTAATGTCTTTTACAAGAGTTGATAATAATATAATAAGTAGCAAAGGAACAAGCAGAAATATATTTTCAAGGCACTTGTATATATTACTTCTCAACTCAAGATATTACAAGACTCTTACAAGCATGAAACAAGAGTTACAATGAGAAACTATATATACTAGATCCTACAGCCGGATATACTTTGATACCAGCTGGAAACCTAAGACTAAAGCATATACTACAATGCTAAAGTTAAGGTATCTTAGATAAAGTATTATCTAAGATATGGTAGTCATGACATGTCCATGACTTACCTTTTGTCACCAACTAAAGATGGCAACTGTACTAACATAAAATGGTAAACAGTGGATTAAAGTATGGTCAACTACATGGCTTTTGAGAAAACGCCATGCAGTATCTCAGAGATTTGCAGCGGAGTGTCAGGGAGGCCATACTTATGTCCACTGGATAGTAGGAGTGTCTTCCGAAGGTTAACTGGCTTTGGAAGAACAAGTTCTTCCGAACCCACTTATACTTAGGAAGAGGCTTCTATGCTTCCGAGGCTTTGAGGACTTCTGTACTTCGAAAGTTGACTTCAGATCTTTTTTTCTAAGTCTTGATCTTCGGAAGTAGGTTCTTTGTCTTCGGAAGTTGGAGTTTTCCTTCGGAAGTGTGTTTTACACTTTGTCTTTGGAAGAGCTCCTTCTTCCTTCGGAAGTTCCATACTTAGCTTCGGAAGTCCTTTGTTTGTTGTACCAAAATCTTCTAAGTGACTTGGTTTTGGTTGCAACAGCCTTTCTAGATCCAACAAACTCCCCCTAGGCTGATGCTACCAAAACCTCACTTATTTCTGCTTCTCAAAGCCTTCAGCACCAGGGACAAAAGGTATTTGTCTGTCTCTTTGTTCTTCCCTGAAGTAGTGCTGAGAAGCTTGTACAAGTCATTGGTGGATAGGAGATCCAGTCTATCGCTCTGAATGACATGCACCCTTTGTTGTGTCCCCCTGAAGAGAGTTAGTTGACGGGAGTTATAGTCATACTCTCATCTAACTATGGACTTAAGTTCAGGACCTTCAACCATTTGTAGAAAGGCTTTGCCTTTGGTTGCTGATCCCTTCCTTTCCTCCTCCTCCTCTCTCAGTTTCAACTCCTCTTCAACCTTGCTTCTAGCAGTAAGCTCGGCCATATGAAGGCTGCCTAGATGATTTCTGATATGGGCAGCTACATCAGAGTTTGAAGGGTTGGAGAATGGCTTCTCTGCTAACTCAGCAATGTCAAACCTGCTCAAGTGTAGCAGAGATGAGGCACTCAGCCTGTTGAGCTCTTCATTCTCTCTTTCAACAACAAAGTTGTGAGAAGAGTCTTCAAACCTCCACTGAATGATCTTCTTTCTGGGTGCTAGAGGTTGTCTTGGCACACTGTCTCCTTTTTTAGTATCCAGTAGAGTCACCAGCCTTCTCCTTAGCTTCTTTTCTTCCTCATTTAAAGTGTCTGAATTGAGGCCAAGGAGGTTTGCAGCTTGGTCCAAAGTTCCTTTGGGCAGATCAAGAAATTGATCTCTTGTGAGGGAACTTGAGGATCCATCAACATAGGTCAAATTGACTGAATCCTCCTCACAGGAGATATCGCTCAGTGTTGTGCAGTTTATAAGCTTTGTCTTGACTGCCTTGAATTCTTCCATTGAGAGATGCTTAGAAGGCTGAGGGGATGGTTTGATGGGTTGATAGGTAGGTTGAGGTGTTTGGGTTCTGGCTAAGGTTTTGGGTTGGAGGATAGGTAGTTTAGGTGGTTGAGGTGAAGAGGTTGGTAGGTGTGATGGTGTAGGTTCAGGGGTGTATGGTTCAGAGGTTGGTTCGGTTTCGATTGGGAAAGAAAAGGGTATAGGTTCAGGTTGAGGTTGGGTTTGGAGTTTGGGTTGAGTGGTTTCTTTGAAGGTCATCCCCTGTCCCTTTCTATACATCTCCTTCCTCTTCCCCGCGTGAATGTCAGCCTTAATGTCACTGACATGTCGCTGGAGAGTCTTTTCTGACATAGGACCCACCTGCCTGCCAGAGAAGCCATGAGCCTTGAGATAACTCTTCATCCAGGCCTTCTCTCCTATCTTCTTGGCAGCAATCAGTCCTGCTTCCTCTTCCTTCTTCTTCTTCTTCTACAACAGCTTTTCCCTTGCAGCTCTCTTTCTCTCTTTCTCCATTTGATCTTGCTCTTTGTTGAAGAGCCATAAGATCGTATCATCGTTATGTGGAGACAATTCTTCTTGAGAGAAACCTCTGGAGAGTAGGAAGGTTATCCTTTCCCTCCTGAGCTGCAGATCAGCTTCTTTTTCCTTTCTCTCCCTTTCTTCTTCTAAGGCCAACCTTGCAACTTCTTCTTTTTGCTGTTTTAGCAGCAAGGTTGCCTTTTCAAGCTCTATTAACTCCTCTAATGGTAGCAGGAGTACATCTTCAGTTGCAGCCCCTAGACCAACAAGTCTGTCGATGATCTCTACTCTTTTTCGGTTGTTGTCTGCCTCCTGGTTGGCTGCAGCTGCTTTGGTACGTGCAGCTAACAGTTTCCCAGTTGGAAGCCTACCTTTTCTTTTAAGCTTCTCCAACCTTTCTTCCTCCTGAAGCTCTTCCGAAGTCATCTTCCTCTTTCCTTTGATGTCTTCGGAAGTACTAGACTTTGGGAGTTCTTGGATGGAAGATTCAGGTTGGGTAGTAGAGATGGGAGCTGGAGTTAATGATGAAGTCAAATCTAAAGGTTGGGTGAGAAAATCCTTCCTATTAACCTCAGATGCAAGTTCCAGAATTGCATCTGTGACTATTAGATCATCGGATAATGAGAATAGTCCTTCCGCAGCAGCAATCTCAGCTTCGGAAGTTTGAGTTTGTTCTTCCGAGGCTTTGAATTGTGCTTCGGAAGTCTGTGAAAATACACTTTCTGTCCCAACTGTTTCAGTTGCTGGGCCATCAGTCCTTGTTTCCCCTTCGAAGTTAATCTCAGGTTCCACTTGGACCTTAGGTTGACCAACTTCCTCGATAGTGGTAGAAGGTGCATTTAACCTCTGAAGCTCTTGAGCTCCAAAGTAGATCACAGACATATCAGGGCTTAGCTGTTCTATAAGGGATTCCAATAGGAACTTGTTAAAGAACCTATGAGATCTTGGAGCATCCTTTGATCCACTTGAAAAACAACTAGAGGAGGCTCAGGGAAAATTGCAGCTTGTTGCACAGGATACTTTGAGCTCAAGGAAGTGAGAGCTTGACTTTGGGTTTCCTCCTGTCTTTGACTTTGTCTCTGAACACTCTCCCCCTTTTTGGTAGCATCATCCTGAGAGCTTGATGAGCTAGAGGAGAAGGTCAAGGAGACCTGAATTGGTACATGCCTAACAGACCTCTCAATCTGTTTCTCAGCTAGTTTGGCCTTGAGAGTTTCAATCTCAAGTTGCTGAGTGGCAGACCTATCCTCTAAAGTCCTAACCTTAGATTCAAGGTTTGAGACTTTAGAAAGTAGGTCTTGAATGGTGAGTTGCATTCTTCCCTCATCTTCTTTTGAAGAATCATGGGGAGATGAGGTAACATACCTGGTATGTTCATCCTCACCACCAGATGTGGTTTCTTGGCGCCCTGGTTTCCCTTGCACAATGATGTCTCTTTCAGAGTCATCAAAGGGCATGGTTGCCATAGATTCAGTCTCAGTTCCGTTACCGCTGTCCTGAGGATCCATTGAGGCTCCTTTCTTGGCAGCTGAATCTACATGAGTCCCCTCCACATCAGTGGGACTCACCTCAGTAAGGCTTTGCTGATGGGGACTAGAGATAAGGGGTCTCTCTAGGCTCTGTTGATCTTTGAGAGGGTGTTGTGGATCAACTTCATTGCCTTTAAGAGACATAATCTCTTCACCAGCTCCAGTCAAAAGGTCAGTAAAGGATATGGAATTTAAACCTAATGACCCGGGACTTTGATCAATGTCTAGAGGCATTGAGCCTGTGATAGGGCTGTCCCTTTTTGGCTGCTCAGGGGAGTATAGAGACTCTCCCTGAGGGCTATCAGCTTGGGTTTCGGGCTCATGGGTCTGAGACTGAGGAGACTCAAGACCCATATTGAGGTCAATTGTGAAGGATGGTTGGACCTCAGGCTGTGGGAGCCCTTTGTTCCACTCTAGCCTTTTTGGGTAGAACATGAGGAGCTTGTTCAATCAGAGTAGATTGAACAAGGGTTCGTTTGTGACGTCTCTGATCGGTAAATGTAATGGGTGGAGAAGGTAGATTTGGCAGAGTGAGGGTAGTTGCTGGTGTGGGTTCATCACCTGTGGGGTTAACAGGGATGTCACCTGGAGCCATTGGCTCAATCATACCTGGAAGAAGTGCAGTATCTCTTCCAGTGAAGTTGGTGGACACTCTCTTCAAGGTCTTGAAGATGGTCGGCCTCATTTGAGGAGCAGTCAGAGCAGCTGCACAGACAAGCTTGCCCTGGTCCAGCTCACAGTTGATTATGTGCTGGAGAAACCTGGGATACATGAAGAATGTGTCCCTTTGAAGATTTCCCATTAGGTTAGTCAGCACAAACCTTGAATAGTTGAAGTGGAGGCTGTTTACCAACCCATGAACTAGGCACCCAAGTTCATATGCGATTTTATCCCATCCCCCAGATTTATTAGACAAACAGTGAAGAACCACATGCAGCAGGAACTTCCATTTGTAGGAGAAGTTGAATTTGTAGACAATTGACCTGCTGACATCTCCACCATATCCCATTTGGAGATAAGAATTGTCCAAATCTGTTTTGGGGAATTCCGTTGGAGCGCCCTCATCATGAAGCTCTAGATGCTCCCTGATGATCTGTTTAGATATGACTAACTCCTGGCCATAGATGCTCGACCGAATAATACGAACCCTATTTAGGGTTTCAATCCGACCATTTGCCCAAAATTCAGACATTTGGTTTGAGTAAATCGTGGGGTTTACAGTCAGAGCTGTGTAGTACGAAGATTGGGTCAGAAAAGAAATGATGTCTGAGAAGTCAACATCCCTTGAAGAATTAAGGAGTGCGACTTGGTTGTGCTGAGGGTTTAGTGCCATTGAAGAAGATGACAGAAAGATAGTTCGGAATAAGGTAAATTGAAAAAGAAGAAAGCTTTTAGGGCAGTAATTTGGGTAAAAAGAATGTAAGTGATTAACCGGAAGTATTTAAATGGGTGAAAAGGCGGTTTAAAGGGGGTTTTGGATAAGACGATGTGAGGTTTCAGTGGATGATGTGACATGGGCGGTAAGGTTAGTCCATTTAAATAATCCGACATTATTAACAAAATCTTTACTTTTTTACAGAGTGGGGCCCAAAAGATTTCCGTTACACAGTAAAATCTTTCTTCCGAGTATAAAGAATTTCCGAAGGTAATATTCTTCCGAAGGCAAATTTACTTCCGAAGGTAAATTAATTACTTCCGAGAGTATATGTTGCTTTTCAAGTGGAGTGTGTTAAAGGCTTCGGAAGTAGATCTGATATGAAATCAATCGCTTCTTCCGAGACTTAACACTCTTCCGAGAAGAAAATTATCCTGGGAGAAATTTTCTTTGGA
Organism: Flaveria ramosissima; assembly: GCA_025215565.1. Classification (NCBI taxonomy): domain Eukaryota; kingdom Viridiplantae; phylum Streptophyta; class Magnoliopsida; order Asterales; family Asteraceae; genus Flaveria; species Flaveria ramosissima. The sequence goes on along the minus strand of CM046036.1, from coordinate 21,716,751 downwards.
AGATATGCAAAATATCTTCCGAGGGTTTATTTATCTTCGGAAGAATTCATACTTAGATAAAATTTAGAAAAAGATCTTTTGTAACAGGGCTTAGATTGTTTTGACATGAGACTTTACACATTAAAAGGTTTTCAAATGAGATTAACTAATCAATGTTTATCATCCCAATAGCTGTAATGAGATATTTAAATCTTTGTTCATCAAAGGCTTTGGTGAACAAATCAGCATATTGTTCATTTGAGTCAACTTTGATTAGTTTGATAAGATTTTTCTCATGAATATCTCTAATGAAATGATACCTGATATCAATGTGCTTAGTCTTGGAGTGCTTCACTGGATTTTCAGTAATGGATATAGCACTGTTTTTGTCAATGTGGATAAGAGTGCTCATGAAGTTGAATCCGTAGTCTATCATCTGGTTTGAATCCACAGCAGCTGAGCACAGCAACTAGCAGCAGCAATGTATTCAGCTTCAGCAGTTGATGTAGAGACACAGGATTGCTTCTTGCATTGCCATGAGATGATCCTTCCACCAAGAAATTGACATCCACCAGATGTTGATTTCTTGTTGATGTTGCAGCCACCATAACCACTGTCAGAGTAACCATAGAGATTGAAATCGCTATTTCTTGGATACCAGAGACCTAGTTTAGGTGCTCCTTTGAGATATCTAAGAATTCTCTTGGCAGCTATTAGGTGAGACACCTTTGGAGCAGCCTAATATCTTGCACAAATGCAAGTTGCAAACATGATATCAGGTCTACTTGCTGTGAGATACATCAGAGAACCAATAATCGCTCTGTACTGATGTTGATCAGTATCCTGCCCCTCAGAATCAGGGTAGAGATTGTGGTTTCTGGGTATAGATGTTTTTGCTGCTTTACAATCCTTCATATCAAATCGTTCTAAGATATCATTGACATACTTAGATTGATTGATAAAGAACCCTTCCTTCAATTGCTTTACCTGAATTCCAAGGAAAAAGTCCATTTTTCCCATGGAACTCATCTCGAACTTCTTCTTCATAATGCTCTCAAAGTCTTTACACATTTGGTCATTTGAGGAACCAAATATGATATCATCAACATAGACTTGAACGAGCAAGATGTCTTTCCCCGACTTTCTTATGAAAAGAGTCTTATCAATGGTACCTCTAGTGTAACCATTCTTCAGGAGAAATTGAGACAATGTCTCATACCACAGCCTAGGTGCTTGGTGCAGCCCATATAGAGCTTTATCCAACTTGCACACATAGTTTGGATGCTGTAGATCTTCAAATCCTAGAGGTTGGCATACATAGACTTCCCTATCTATATCCCCATATAGAAAGGCACACATGACATCAAGCTGGTGATAGTGAAATTCTTGGATGCAGCATCAGCAAGGAAGATCCTAACTGCCTCAAGTCTGGCAAAGGGTGCAAAGACATCAATATAATCAATTCTCTCCTCTTGAGTGTATCCTTGAGCCACCAGTCTTGCCTTGTTCTTGATAATCAAGCCACTATCATCTCTCTTGTTTCTGAATACCCATTTAGTGCCTATAGGTACTTGACCAGATGGTAGCGGACATAGGTTCCAAACCTTTTGTCTTTTGAATTGAAGCAGCTCCTCTTGCATTGATTCAACCCAGCTACTATCTTTCAAGGCATCTTCCACCTTCTTGGGTTCCATTTGGGATAAAAAGCATGAGTTCAAGCAGACATTCCCATTGTGAGTTTGTCCTCTTGTTCTCACGCCTTCAGAGACTTCCCCTATGATGTTTTCAGCTGGATGAGTGTTATGAATCCTGAGTCTAGAAATCACCTCCAGTTGCAAAGATAAGTCCAGATTGGACATATTTTGCTCAGGAGCTTGAATACTTGGTCCAGCTGTTGTTTCAAACTCATTCAATAAGGACTGATTGAATGAAAGAGAAACATCATAATTTCTTTGCTGTGAAGCGTCATTAACAGTTGCCTGTTCCTTCAAGATGGTGCTTTCATCAGCCTGGTGTTGTGCAGGGTCACCTGAAGAGATTTGAAAGTCAGCAGGTGAATCCTTTGTTGAAGTACCACTATCTCTTGAAATTGTTATACTGTCAGATCTTTCAATAGTGGGAACTTGATTTGTTGCAACTCTTGGAGAACTTGGAATAGGTCTGGGAAGCTCAAACAGTTGATCTTCATCAGAGTCACTTTGAGCACCTGTTCCAGCTGAAACATTCTCACAAGATGGTTTAGAATAGTTTGGAAACAATTCTAAATCAAAGATATGATCAGGGTCATTCCCCCTAACACAAGGAGTGTGCTCATTAACTACAATGTTAGAAGATTCCTCAAATTGTTGATTTTTAATATTATAAACCCTATAAGCTTTAGAGTAGGAGGAATATCCAACAAATATAGCATCATCCGACTTTTCAGTAAATTTTGCCAAATTGTCTTTTGTGTTAAGTATGGTACACCTGCTGCCAAAGGACCTTAGAAAGCCAATGAACGGTGGCCGCTTGTTCCATAACTCCTAAGGGGTTTTTCCATGTGGCTTTACTACAAGAACTCTATTCTGCACATAGCATGCAGTGCTGACTGCCTCTGCCCAGAATGTTAGAGGCAGCTTTGAATCAGCTAACATAGTCCGAGCAGCCTCAATAAGTGTCATATTTCTCCTCTCAGCAACACCATTTTGTTGAGGAGTTTTGGGAGCACTATATTGTTTGGCAATCCCTTTTGAGTTACAAAATAAGTCAAGAACTAGGTTCTTAAACTCAGTCCCTTGATCACTTTTAATTATTTTAACCTTGTGATCAACTTGATTTTCTATTTTAAGAATAAAAGATTTTAAAGTTTCAGCAGTTTCATCTTTGGCTCTTAAAAAGAATACCCATGTAAATCTAGTAAAATCATCAACAATCACAAGGCAATATGATTTCCTTCCAATGCTCCTTATACTTGTGGGACCAAATAGATCCATATGCAATAAGTGTAATGGAGTGGTGATGGAGTTAACAACTTTGAATTTATGAGATGCCCTGTGTTGTTTCCCTTTCAGGCAAGCAACACAGTTATCTTTGCAGAAAAATTCCTTTTTAGGCAAACCATGTACCAAGTTAATTTTTAGCCAATTTATTCATTGTCTTAAAATTGACATGACACATTCGTTTATGCCATAGTGTTGACTCATCACCATCAGCTTTGGATAGAAAGCATGATACTTCACCCATTGGGGAAGCATTATTCATATCTAGCTTGTACATATCCCCTTTCCTGGGAGATCTAAGAAGCACCAATTCCTGAGGAATTGTCATCCCGGGTTTTAGGATTATGCACTCATGTTCTGTGAAGAGCATTTGATGCTTTTGATCACAGAACTGAGAAACACTTAACAGATTGTGTTCAAGTTGTTTGACAAAGTTAACTTTGTCAACTTTTAATTTTTCTTTGGATATACTTCCTCTGCCAGAAATATATCCTCCGGCCTTACCTCCAAACTGGACAGGACCTCCATCATAATGTTGAAATTGTTGAAAGAGAGATCTGTTCCCTGTCATGTGCCTGGAGCATCCACTATCCACAATCCAAAAATTTTTATTCTTGTCATATGGATGTCCCTACACATAAGATGAGATGATTAGTTTTGATTGGAAACCCAAGCCTTGTTGGTCTTGGGTTCTTCCAATGATAGTGATATAATTGAACCAAAATTTATGCATGGGGGTTCAATGGATGTCTTTGAAGAAGAGGTTTGGGCTGCAGCATCTTCCTTGATCTTCCATTCCATCCCTTGGTTGATCATGGAGGATGAGCTTTGTTGGATCTAGAAAGGCTGTTGAAACCAAAACCAAGTCACTTAGAAGATTTTGGTACAACAAACAAAGGACTTCCGAAGCTAAGTATGGAACTTCCGAAGGAAGAAGGAGCTCTTCCGAAGACAAAGTGTAAAACACACTTCCGAAGGAAAACTCCAACTTCCGAAGACAAAGAACCTACTTCCGAAGATCAAGACTTAGAAAGAAAGATCTGAAGTCAACTTCCGAAGTACAGAAGTCCTCAAAGCCTCGGAAGCATAGAAGCCTCTTCCGAAGTATAAGTGGCTTCGGAAGAACTTGTTCTTCCGAAGCCAATTAACCTTCGGAAGACACTCCTATTATCCAGTGTACATAAGTATGGCCTCCCTGACACTCCGCTACAGATCTTTGAGATACTGCATGGCGTTTTCTCAAAAGACATGTAGTTGACCATACTTTAATCCACTGTTTACCTTTTTATGTTAGTACAGTTGCCATCTTTAGTTGGTGACAAAAGGTAAGTCATGGACATGTCATGACTACTATATCTTAGATAATACTTTATCTAAGATACCTTAACTTTAGCATTGTAGTATATGCTTTAGTCTTAGGTTTCCAGCTGGTATCAAAGTATATATCCGGCTGTAGGATCTAGTATATATAGTTTCTCATTGTAACTCTTGTTTCATGCTTGTAAGAGTCTTGTAATATCTTGAGTTGAGAAGTAATATATACAAGTGCCTTGAAAATATATTTCTGCTTGTTCCTTTGCTACTTATTATATTATTATCAACTCTTATAAAAGACATTACTTCATCTGATTTGAGTGTTTCCATAAGTGAGTTTGAGAGAAATACAAGTGTTAAGTGACAAACCCGATCCTGCAATTGGTATCAGAGCTTTTAAGGCTCTTGATTGTGAGATCTTACCATCCTAATCAACCAGTTTTTCACTCCTCCTTATACCTCACTCAAAATGGCCCTCAACAAATCTGAAGTAGAGATGGGGACAATGACCAAAGCACCCATCATCACCCCTAAAAACTTCAGGTCTTGGAGCAGAATAATGGAAGGCTTCATCAGGTATCAAGACAGCAAGATGTGGCAATCCATTGTCAATGGCCCGTATAAGCCAAAAGTATCTGGTGGAAACGGTGCCATGATTGAGAAAGCCGTTGAAGATTACTCTGATGAAGACAGGAAGAAGCTTGACATAGACAGCAATGCTATGACTGTTCTTATGACTGCAAATCCAAACTCTATCATGGTGGGGTTTGAGCATTGTAAATCTGCCAAAGAACTCTTTGATGCGCTTGCTCAAATGTACTCAAGCTCAAATTATTCCAAGAAGGACTCACTGAAGCAGTAGTTTGAGAACTTCACCTATGTTGCTGGAGAGACTCTTAGCCAGCAATATTTCAGGTACATGGACCTCATTTCTTCCCTTCAATCTGTGGGAATTACTCATGAACTCAGAGACCTTACAAGAAAGTTCATGAGTGCTCTACCCAATGAGTGGACATTCCACTGTGTCTCTATCAAGAGAACAGAGAATCTGAATACACTCACCATGACCGAACTCTATGGGATCCTTGATGGATACCGTTTGGAAATGGAAAGTAAAAGGGGTCATCAGACAAGCAGACCCTTGAGTCTTCCTGCTAGCAACGCTTTAATGGTTGCTGAAGGCTCATGAATCTCCCAGTCTCAGCAATACCTGACTTACACCCAGCAGCCATCTTGTTCTTCTGGGCCTTACATCACATTTCCTGAGACTCCAAGGTCTCAACAAGCTCAGCAAAGCTCCTTTCAGGACAGCTGTGCTTTTGTCTCAGGAAGTGGACACTCAAATGACTATCAATACTGCTTTGATGATCTAGAGTGTTTTAGCCCGGATGACGTGGAATACGTGGACATAGTCCAACAAATGGCTCTTCTAACCTATAGAGCAAAGAAGTTCTTTAAAAGAGGCAATTCCCTCAGAACCCAATCAACAGCAAATTTGGGTTTGACAAAACCAAGGCCAAATGTTACAACTGTAACCAACTTGGTCATTTTGCAAGGGAATGCAAGGCTCCCAAGTCCAACCCTGCAACGCCACAGGCCTCCATACATCCCTCTACACCAAAGCCTACCGGAAAGTCAACAGAGACTGCTACAATGGCTCAAGAAGTTGACTGGAGCTTTATGGTTCAAGATGTGACTCCTGCTCAAGCACTCATGGCCGGAACAGATGAAAACAAGGTATATGAACATCTCTGTACTCCTGCCTGTATTGCTAAGGTTAAACTGTATCAGGACTACAATATAGAAATTAAATCTGATATTGAGTCTTTAAATGTTTTAAAATCTGACTTTAAAAGGGCTGAATTTGACTACCAAAGAAAAATTAAGGAGTTAGAGAAAACTGTGACCCTCTTAAAACATGAACATACAAACTATAAGACTCAGATAAAGGATTTAATATCCAAATTGACTGAGGCTCAAGCCCAGCTTGTCACTGCTGAGGCTCAAGCCAGGAAGTATGCTATTTCCGAGCAAAACTTCCAAGCCATTCTTGCATCGTCCTCTCACTCAAAACTTTATTACCAAAACAAAGGTGGGTTGGGAACCAATGAAATTGCTCCATCACACTCTTATGAGTCTATAAGACAACCAAGGTGTGGTACTGAAGAGCAAGAGGTTCCATCTGCTGACCCACCTTCTCATGAGTCAAAGAATGATACAACTATGGAGACCATCACAAGGAAGGACCAGGTAATTATGCCCTCCCCTGCCAATGATGATCAAACCCTGACCACTAAAGCCAGAAGAAGCAGAGCCAAGGCAGCCAGAAAAACTGCCAAGAAAGTGGTTGAGTCCAAGCTAAAGATAGACCCAAATCAAAAGGGTGTATTCATCTCAGCTGGATTCCAGGTGGTTGGAAATTGTGATTCAGGAAAAGAGTGCAGTACCAGTACTCCTATCCTACCAAAGGATCAGAAATTATAGGGAAAGGTTGCTGATGAAGAGAAAAAGAACAAGAAACAGCAATCCTCACATTCCCAAAAAGTTAACATTGCATGCATAATGTGTGGTCTGCAAAACCACATGGCCAAAGATTGTTACTACAATCCTGCTAGCACACATTATGCAAATAATGTTAAAAAGAAAGGAGTCAGGGAAGGTTTCTTATTTGGACCATATCAAATGGTTCAAGTGATGAAAAAGGGAAAGCTTGTTTCCGAAGCAAGGCTTCTTTCGGAAGAAAATTCTTCTTCCGAAAGGAAAAAGGCTTCGGAAGTTAAAGTTGTAAAGACTCAGAAAAGCAAAAGAGTCCCCTTGAAACCATCCCAGAAGAAGACTGCTTCGGGAGAAAAGGTGGTGAAGGTTTCTTCCGAAAATAAAGAAGCTTCGGAAGAATGCCAAGCTACAAAAGCTTCAACAAGCTCATCCTCTATGATCAACCAAGGGATGGAATGAAAGATCAAGGAAGATGCTTTAGCCCAAACCTCTTCTTCAAAAACATCCATTGAACCCCCATGCATAAATTTTGGTTCAATTATGTCATTATCATTGGAATAACCCAAGACCCATAAGGCTTGGGTTTCCAATCAAAACTAATTATCTCACCTTATGTGCAAGGACATCCATATGACAAGAATAACAACATTTGGATTGTAGATAATGGATGCTCCAGGCACATGACAGGGAACAGATCTCTCCTTCAACAATTTCAACATTATGATGGAGGTCCTGTCCAGTTTGGAGGTGAGGCCGGAGGATATATTTCTGGCAGAGGAAGTATATCCAATGGAAAGTTAAAGGTTGACAAAGATAATTTTGTCAAACAGCCTGAACACAACCTGTTAATTGTTTCTCAATTCTGTGATCAAAAGCATCAAATGCTCTTCACAGAACATGAGTGCATTATTCTTAAAACCGGGATGACAATACCTCAGGAATTGGTGCTTCTTAGATCTCCCAGGAAAGGGGATATGTACAAGCTGGATATGAACAATGCTTCCCTAATGGGAGAAGTATCATGCTTTCTTTCCAAAGCTGATGGTGATGAGTCAACACTATGGCATAAACGAATGTGTCATGTCAATTTTAAGACGATGAATAAATTGGCTAAAAATAACTTGGTACATGGTTTGCCTAAAAAGGAATTTTTCTGCAAAGATAACTGTGTTGCTTGCCTGAAAGGGAAACAATACAGGGCATCTCATAAATCCAAAGTTGTTAACTCCATCACCACTCCATTACACTTATTCTGAGGGGGAGGATACTGATAACCATCAGTATAGAAAGGGTTCTTTATCAGTCAATCTAAGTATGTCAATGATATCTAGGAATTCAGGTAAAGCAAATGAAGGAAGGGTTCTTTATCAGTCAATCTAAGTATGTCAATGATATCTTAGAAAGATTTGATATGAAAGATTGTAAAGCAGCAAAAACACCTATACCCAGAAACCACAATCTCTGCCCTGATTCTGAAGGGGAGGATACTGATAACTATCAGTATAGAGCGATTATTGGTTCTCTGATGTATCAAGTAGACCTGATATCATGTTTGGAACTTGCATTTATGCGAGATATCAGGCTGCTCCAAAGGTGTCTAACCTAATTGCTGCCAAGAAAATTCTTAGATACCTTAAAGGAGCACCTAAACTAGGTCTCTGGTATCCAAGAAATAGTGATTTCAATCTCTATGGTTACTCTGACAGTGATTATGGTGGCTGCAATATCAACAAGAAATCAACATCCGGTGGATGTCAATTTCTTGGTGGAAGGATCATCTCATGGCAATGCAAGAAGCAATCCTGTGTCTCTACATCAACTGTTGAAGCTTAATACATTGTTGCTGCTAGTTGCTATGCTCAGCTACTATGGATTCAAAACCAGATGATAGACTATGGATTCAACTTCATGAGCATTCCTATCCATATTGACAACAACAGTCCTATATCCATTACTGAAAATCCAGTGAAGCACTCTAAGACTAAGCACATTGATATCAGGTATCATTTCATTAGAGATATTCATGAGAAAATCTTATCAAGCTAATCAAAGTTGACTCAAATGAACAATATGTTGACTTGTTCACCAAAGCCTTTGATGAACAAAGATTTAAATATCTCATTACAGCTATTGGGATGATAAACCTTGATTAGTTGTCCAAGTATGAATTCTTCCGAAGAGGAATTAACCCTCGAAAGATATTTTACATATCTTCCGAAGCAAATTTCTCTCAGGTTAATTTTCTTCTCAGAAGACTGTTAAGTCTCGGAAGAAGCGATTGATTTCATATCAAATCTACTTCTGAAGCTTATAACACTCTCGATTTGGAAAGCAACATATACTCTCGGAAGTAATCTCTTTACCTTCGGAAGTAAATTTGCCTTCGGAAGAACATTACCTTCGGAAATGCTTTATACTCGGAAGAAAGATTTTACTGTGTAACGAAAATCTTTTGGGCCCCACTCTGTAAAAAGTAAAGATTTTGTTAATGATGTCGGATTATTTTAATGGACTAACCTTACCGCCCATATCACATCATCCACTGAAACCTCACATCGTCTTATCCAAACTCCCCATGTCACATTATCCCCCCTTTAAACCGCCATTCCACCCATTTAAATACCTCCGGCTAATCAATTACATCCTTTTTACCAAAATTACTGCCCTAAAAGCTTTCTTCATCTTCAATTTACCATATTCCGAACTATCTTCCTGTAACCTTCTTCAATGGCACTTAACCCTCAGCACAACCAAGTCGCACTCCTTGACTCTTCAAGGGATGTTGACTTCTCAGACATCAACTCCTTTCTAACCCAATCTTCTTACTACATCTCTTTGTTGAATATTCCTCTAACTCTAAATCTTATAGAGTTTATAACATTAAATATCAACAATTTGAGGAAGCTTGCAACATTGTAGTTAATGAGCACACTCCTTGTGTTAGGGGAAATGGTCCTGATCATATATTTGATTTAGAATTGTTTCCAAAATATTCTAAACCATCTTGTGAGAATGTTACAGCTCGAACTGGTGCTCAAAGTGACTCTAATGATGATCAACTATTTGAGCTTCCCAGACCTATTCCAAGTTCTCCCAGAGTTGCAGCAAATCAAGTTCCCACTATTGGTAGATTTGATAGTATAACCATCTCAAGAGATAGTGGAGCTTCAACAAGCGGTTTCACCTGTTGACTCTCAAACCTCTTCAGGTGACCCTGCACAACACCAAGCTGATGAAAGCAACATCTTGAAGGAACATGCAACTGTTGATGCTGCTTCAAATGATGATGTTTCTCTCTCATTCAATCAGTCCTCATTGAATGAGTTTGAAACAGCAGCTGGACCAAGTGTTCAAGCTCCTGAGCAAAATATGTCCAATTTGGATTTATCTTTGCAACTGGAGGTGATTCCTAGACTTAGGATTCACAACACTCATCCAGCTGAGAACATCATAGGGGAAGTCTCTAAAGGTGTGAGAATAAGAGGACAAACTCACAATGGGAATGTCTGCTTGTACTCATGCTTTTTATCCCAAATGGAACCCAAGAAGGTGGAAGATGCCTTGAAAGATAGTAGCTGGGTTGAATCAATGCAAGAGGATCTGCTTCAATTCAAAAGACAAAAGGTTTGGAACCTATGTCCGCTACCATCTGGTCAAGTACCTATAGGCACCAAATGGGTTTTCAGAAACAAGAGAGATGATAGAGGCTTGATTATCAAGAACAAGGCAAGACTGGTGGTTCAAGGATACACTCAAGAGGAAGGAATTGATTATACTGATGTCTTCGCACCTGTTGCAAGACTTGAGGCAGTTAGGATCTGCCTTGCTAATGTTGCATCCAAGAATTTCACTGTCTACCAGCTTGATGTCAAGTGTGCCTTTCTATATGGGGATACAGATAGGGAAGTCTATGTATGCCAACCTCCGGGATTTGAAGATCCACAGCATCCCAACTATGTGTGCAAATTGGATAAAGCTCTATATGGGCTGCACCAAGCACCTAGGCTGTGGTATGAGACATTATCTCAGTTTCTCCTGAAGAATGGTTACACTAGAGGTACCATTGTGTAAGGATTTCTTTAAGTCTGATACAAACCAAAACATCCAAAGTCTCTCTGCAAGCAATGCACTAAAGAACTGAAGTAGAATTGCTTCGGAAGTTTTACACCATGCACTAGAAATATTCTAAGTGTAAAATCTTCCGAAGCCAAGACCAATATCTTCCGAAGCCAAATATGAAGTCTTTCGAAGCCTCAGAGACAAAGTCTTCCAAAGCTTCATCCTATGAAGACAGATTTCTTTCGAAGACTTTTAGTAACATGCTTTATCTGATATACTGTTCCATAAAGTTGGACACCTTTCCGTGGCATCTCTGTAAAGTCACCATCTTACATGAGTTGGTGAAAAGGTCCATGCTTTTGATAACTGTACATTGAGGTCTTGAGTCTGTAACTTTCTACTTTATGTACTTTATCCTTTTTGTAATAGATAAGGATGTGAGCTATGGCATGTCATAGTCACAAGGTCAAAAGGCTGATATGCCTTCTGATTCTACAATTGATTTTGTTTGTGTCTAGTTAATTGTATCCAGCTGGCTTTCAAAGTATAGCCAGCTGTAGGTTGTAGTATAAGTATTCCATGTTCTAGTATCTTTCTTTATGCTTTGTAACACTTGTAATATAACTTGAGAAAGCAATATACTACATCCTTGAAACCCAAATCTCTTGTTCTGTCTCTTCTTGTTACTTGTGTTCTTAGTATCATTATTATGGTTAATCCAGTTTACTGTTTGATCAAGTTTGATTAATCTCCTCTTTGTGTTGTTGTGTTGTAATTGTCAAGCCCTTCACCGGTCCTGCAATTGGTATCAAAGCTTTTCAGGCTCTTGATATAAGATCTTACCATCTTAAGATCCCTCACACACACAAATACTATACTTTCAAATGGCATCCATTTCAAAGACTGATATGGAAACTGGAACCATGAACAAGTCCCCACTGATCACTCTTGATGACTTTGATACCTGGTGTATGAGAATGGAAGGTTTCATCATCTAGACTCAAGAATGTGGGAATCTGTTGAACATGGACCTTTTATACCCAGCACTCCTTCTGCTACTGGTGCTGGTATGATCCCCAAAGATATGGCTAACTACTCTGATGAAGATAGGAAGAGAGTAGAGATTGATAGAAAAGCCATGACTGCTCTTCAAACTGCCCTTCCAAACTCTGTGTACAGAGGTTTCAAGAAGTGCAAAACAGCTAAACAGCTGTGGGATGCACTAAAACTGATCTCCTGAAGCAGCAGTTTGAAAACTTCACCTTCAAAACAGGTGAAACCATGACTCAGCAATACTTTAGGTATGTTGAGATAGTGGATACCCTTGTGGATGGAGGAGTTCCTCTTGAAAACAGAGACATTGTAAGGAAGTTCATGTCCTCACTTCCTAGGCAATGGACACACTATTGTGTGGTGATCAAGAGGACTGAAAATCTCAAAACTCTTACTCTGACAGAGTTATATGGGATTCTCAGTGGCTACCAGATGGAGAAAACATGCAAGGTTCATCTGGCAACTCCAACAATCAATTGGGTTCAGCCCTGCATGTGGTTGAAAGGGATAGCATAGAACCCCAACATCATCTCATATGCTACCCTGACAACTCACCAAAGGGTCCTTTCATCACCTTCCCAGAGACACCCAGGGAGAACTACACTCAAGGAAGCCCATTCCAAGAGACAAGCTCTTCTCAAACCTTTGTGTCTTCTGATGAAAGTTGTGGCAACTCTCTTTTCACTCTTGAAGACCTGGATTGTATCCATCCAGATGACCTGGAATATATGGAAATAGTCCAGCAGATGGCTCTTCTCACTCATAGAGCCAAGAAGTTCTACAAGAGAACTGGAAGGAGGTTCCCAAGCAATACAACCAGTGGAAAGTTTGGCTTGGATAAAAGCAAAGTCAAGTGTTACAACTGTAACTTGATGGGCCATTTTGCTAGAGAGTGTAAGGCACCTAAAACAAATGGTGGCCAAGCACAAACCACTACACTGACAAAGCCCCTCAGAATGAGAAGCCAAAGCAACAAGCTGCTGTTGCTGTTGAAGAAAGAGGCTTTGACTGGAGCTTTCAGGTGGAAGATGCTTCTCCAACCCAAACACTAATGGCAGATCATGATGAAGCCAAGGTATTGGAACATCTCTGTACTCCTGAATGCATTGCTAAAGTTAACAGATACAGGTCCTATAATTTGGAAATGAGATCTGATCTTGAGTCCTTAAACATTTTAAAATCTGATTTTAGAAAGTCTGAAAATGATTATAAACTAAAGATAGAGGACTTAGAGAAAACCATTTCACTTCTAAAACATGAGCATACAAATTTTAGGACTCAAATCCAAGATCTCATAACCAAGCTGATTGAGTGCCAGGCTGAGCTTGTGATCAGCAAAGCCAGGGCAGAAAAGAGTGTTCTTGAAGAAGAGACCTTCAAGAACATGATATCCTCATCCTTGCACAACAAGGTGTGTTATCAAAATAGACAGGGACTGGGATCCAATGAGATAGCTCCTCCACACACAATCTTGTTTGTAAGATCTCCTAGGTGTGGAACTTGTGAAGATGAGCTTCCTCTCATAGATCCTATAAGGGAGGAGGATGAAGAAGAGATAGTGAAGAATTCCTCTGAAAAGAGTGAAGAGGAGGATTCTAAGAAGGGCCACTATCCTTCTGAGGAAAAGAAGACTACTGTGATGACCAAGTCAATGAGAAAGAACTTGATCAGGAAGAGCAAAAGAAAAGCAAAGAAGGCTTAAAAGATCAAGGCTACTTTTGACTCTAAGTAGAAACAAGTGTTTATCTCTGCAGGGTTTAAAGTAGTAAAGACTGAAGACATCAACCAAAACTCTTCATCTAAGAGTTCTGGTTCTTGTTCAAATCATCTCAGTACCAAGAAGAAGACTGATCTGCTGTGTATCACTGCTGCACAGCCTGGACCATCAAACTCCAAGAACAGTTAACAGCCCATAAGAACTGTCTTAGCATCTGCAAAGATGAGGGTGGAGAAGGGATGTGACCAAAGACAGTCTTGCTCTCATAAGGAGACTCTTGTGAAGAAGAAAATGTTGTGTGTCATGTGTGAAAGTATCTCTCATATTGCTAAGGATTATCCATACAATCCTAAAAGTACTATCCGTATGACCAAGACAAAGACTTCAAAGAGTTTCAAGAAGATTCAAGCTTCGGAAGGAAAATCTATTTCCTTCGGAAGCTCCAAATCAAAGAAGAAGGCAAATGGAAAATTACCTTCGGAAGAAAAGTTGGTCTCGGAAGAAAGGAATTCTTCCGAAGCACTGAAGTCTGCTGCAGTGACTGGAGAATCTTCCGAAGGGTCAGTCATCAAAACTTCCGAAGTCCCAAAAGCTTCCGAGGTTTTGAAGGTCAAGTTCAAGACTCCAAAGGTGGTGTGGATGTCTAAGAAAGACCAAGTGACTGAAGTTTCTCCATCAACAATAGCTCAAGATCCCTCTAGCACAACCATAGGATCTATTACTGTTGCATTACCTTCTATTATACTTAGTGAGCCCAAGACAAGTAAGGCTTGGGTTTCCAAATGTAACTAATCATTTTCTTTGTGCAAGAACAGCTCAAGACAAACAATAATGTCTGGATCGTTGATAGTGGTTGTTCCAGGCACATGACAGGCAATAGGTCACTACTCCATAACTTTGAGAGGAGTGATGGAGGACCAGTTGCTTTTGGAGGAGATGAAGGTGGTTACATTTCTGGAAGGGGAAAGGTCACGAATGGTAAGCTCAGCATTGAAAAGGTAAACTTTGTCAAGGAGCTTGGGTACAATCTTCTGAGTGTATCCCAATTTTGTGATCAGAGACATAACATGCTCTTTACAGAGCATGAGTGCATTGTTCTCAAGCCTGGAGTGGTCATTCCTCATGAGCACATCCTGCTTAGAGCCCCCAGGAAAGGGAACATGTACAAGATGGATTTGCAAGAAACATCTCCCTCTGGAGAAGTTTCATGCTTTCTATCTAAAGCAAATAGTGATGAGTCTTTCCTATGGCATAAAATATGTGCCATGTAAACTTTAAGAACATGAATAAACTAATTAAACATGATTTGGTAACTGGAATGCCAAAGAAAGAGTTTATAAGTGATGATCATTGTGTTGCATGCCTGAAAGGGAAGCAACATAAGGTATCTCACAAGCCTAAGGAAAGGAACTCCATCACTACTCCCTTACACTTACTGCATATGGATCTCTTTGGCCCCACCAGTGTAATGAGTCTAGGAAGGACCTCTTATTGTTTAGTGATCACAGATGATTTACAAGATTCACTTGGGTTTTCTTTCTTAGAACTAAGGATGAAACCCCAGAGATTCTTAAGAATTTCATCTTAAAAATTGAGAATCAAAGTGATCACAAGGTCAAAACCATAAGATGTGATCAAGGGACTGAATTCAAGAATCAAATCCTTGACACATTTTTTGATGAAAAAGGTATTACAAGACAATATAGTGCTCCCAGGACTCCTCAGCAAAATGATGTTGCTGAGAGGAGAAACAGGACACTAATTGAAGTTATAAGAACTATGTTGTCTGACTCTAAACTGCCCATCACCTTCTGGGCAGAGGCAGTAAATAGTGCTTGCTATGTGCAAAACAGAGTTTTAGTAGTTAAGACACATGGTAAGACTCCTTATGAACTTTGACACAAGAGAAAACCTTTCATTGGTTTTCTCAGGTCATTTGGATGTACTTGCACCATCTTGAATACCAAAGATCAAATTGCCAAATTTGTTGAGAAATTAGATGATGGACACTTCATTGGATACTATTCCCAAGCTAAGGCTTATAGAGTATACAATCTCTATATGGGCTGCACCAAGCACCTAGGCTGTGGTATGAGACATTGTCTCCGTTTCTCCTGAAGAGTGGTTACACTTGAGGTACCATTAATAAGACTCTTTTTATAAGGAAGTCTAGGAAGGACATCTTGCTCGTTCAAGCCTATGTTGATGACATCATATTTGGTTCTTCAAATAACCAAATGTGTAAAGACTTTGAGAGCATTATGAAGAAGAAATTTGAGATGAGTTCCATGGGAAATAGACTTTTTTCTTGGAATTCAGGTGAAGCAAATGAAGGAAGGGTTTTTCATCAGTCAATCTAAGTATGTCAATGACATCTTAGAAAGATTTGATATGAAAGATTGTAAAGCAGCAAAAACACCTATAACAAGAAACCACAATCTCTGCCCTGACTCTGAGGGGGAGGATACTGATCAATATCAGTATAGAGCAATTATTGGTTCTTTGATGTATCTCACAGCAAGTAGACCCGATATCATGTTTGCAACTTGTATTTGTGCAAGATATTAGGCTGCTCCAATGGTGTCTCACCTAGTTGCTGCCAAGAGAATCCTTAGATACCTTAAAGGAGCACCTAAACTAGGTCTTTGGTATCCAAAAAATAGTGATTTCAATCTCTATGGTTACTCTGACAGTGATTATGGTGGCTGCAATATCAACAAGAAATCAACATCTGGTGGATGTCAATTTCTTGGTGGAAGGATCATCTCATGGCAATGCAAGAAGCAATCCTGTGTCTCTACATCAACTGCTTAAGCTGAATACATTGTTGCTGCTAGTTGTTGTGCTCAGATGTTGTGGATTCAAAACCAGATGATAGACTACGGATTCAACTTCATGAGCACTCCTATCCACATTGACAACAACAGTGCTATCTCCATTACTGAAAGTCCAGTAAAGCACTCCAAAACTAAACACATCGATATCTGGTATCATTTCATTCGAGATATTCATGAGAAAAATCTTATCAAGCTAATCAAAGTTGATTCAAATTAATAATATGCTGACTTGTTCACCAAAGCTTTTGATGAACAAAGATTCAAATATCTCATTACAGCTAGTGGGATGATAAACCTTGATTAGTCTATCTCATTTGAAAAAAATTTAATGTGTAAAGTTTTATGTCAAAACAATCTAAGCCATGTTACAAAAGGTCTTTCTCTAAAATTTTATCTAAGTATGAATTCTTCCGAAGAGGAATTAACCCTCGGAAGATATTTTCATATCTTCTGAAGCAAAATTCCTCCCAGGATAATTTTCTTCTCATAAGAATTGTTAAGTCTCGAAAGAAGCGATTGATTTCATATCAGATCTACTTCCGAAGCTTGTAACATTCTCCATTCGGAAAGCAACATATACTCTTGGAAGTAAAAACTTTAACTTCGGAAGTAAATTTGCTTTCGGAAGAATATTACCTTCGGAAATGCTTTACACTTAGAATAAAGATTTTACTGTGTAACAGAAATATTTTGGGCCCCACTCTGTAAAAAGTAAAGATTTTGTTAATGATGTCGGATTATTTAAATAGACTAACCTTACCGCCCATGTCACATCATCCACTGAAACCTCCCATCATCTTGTCCAAATCCCTTTAAACCGCCATTCCACCCATTTAAATACCTCCGGCTAATCATTTACATCCTTTTTACCAAAATTACTGCCCTAAAAGCTTTCTTCATCTTCAATCTACCCAATTCCGAACTATCTTCTTGCAACTTTCTCAAATGACACTTAACCCTCAGCACAACCAAGTCGCATTCCTTGACTCTTCAAGGGATGCCGATTTCTCAGATATCATCTCCTTTCTAACCCAATCTTCTTACTACACTGCCCTGACTGTTAACCCCATGGTTCACTCAAAGCATATGTCTGAATGTTGAGCAAACGGTCAGATTGAAACCCTAAATGGGGTTCGTGTCTTAAGTTCGAGCATCCGTGGCCAGGAGTTGGTCATTTCTGAACAAATCATCAGGGAGCATCTAGAGCTTCATGATGAGGGCGCTCCTACAGAATTCCCCAAAGCAGATTTGGACAGCACTTATATCCAAATGGGATATGATGGGGATGTTAGCAGGTCAAACGTCTACAAATTCAACTTCTCTTACAACTAGAAGTTCCTGCTGCATGTAATTCTTCACTGCTTGTCCAACAAATCTGGGGGATGGGATCAAATCCCATATGAACTTGGGTGCCTAGTTCATGGTTTGGTGAGAAGCATCCGCTTCAACTACTCAAGATTTGTGCTGACCAATCTCATGGGAAACCTTCAACGGGACACGTTCTTCATGTATCCTAGGTTTCTCCAGCACATAATCAATTGTGAGCTGGACCGAGCAAGCTTGTCTGCGCAGCTGCTCTGATTGTTCCTCAAATGAGGCCGACCATCTTCAAAACTTTGAAGAGAGTGTCCACAAACTTCACGGGAAGAGATACTGCACTTCTTCCAGGTATGATTGAGCAAGTGGCTCCTGGTGAGATCCCTGTTAACCCCACAGGTGATGAACCCACACCAGCAACTACCCTCACTTTGCCAAATCTACCTTCTCCACCCATTACCATCACTTATCAAAGACGCCCCAAACGAACCCTTGTTCAATCTTCTCTGATTGAACAAGCTCCTCATGTTCAACCCAAAAAGGCTAGAGTGGAACAATGGGCTCCCACTCAGCCTAAGGTCCAACCATCCTTCACAATTGACCTCAATATGGGTCTTGAGTCTCCTCAGTCTCAGACCCATGAGCCCGAAACCCAAGCTGAAAACCCTTAGGGAGAGTCCTTATACTCCCCTGAGCAGCCAAAAAGGGACAGCCCCATCACAGGCTCAATGCCTTTAGACATTGATCAAAGTCCCGGGTCACTAGGTTTTACTTCCATATCCTTTACTGACCTATTAATCGGAGCTGATGAAGAGATTATGTCTCTTCAGGGCAATAAAGTTAATCCACAACACCCTCTCAAGGATCAACAGAGCCCTGAGAGATCTCTTATCTCTAGCCCCCATCAGCAAGCCTTTACTGAGGTGAGTCCCACTGATGTGGAGGGGACTCAAGTAGATTCAGCTGCCACTACTGAAGGAGCCTCAAGGGATCCTCAGGACAGTGGTAACAATACTGAGACTGAATCTTCGGCAACCACACCCTTTGATGACTCTGAAAGAGACATCATTGAGCAAGGGAAACCAGGGCGCCAAGAAACCACATCTGGTGGTGAGGATGAACATACAAGGTATGTTACCTCATCTCCCGGTGATTCTTCAAAAGAAGATGAAGGAAGACTGCAACTCACCATTGAAGACCTACTTTCTAAAGTCTCAAATCTTGAATCTAAGGTTAGGACTTTAGAGGATAGGTCTGCCACTCAGCAACTTGAGATTAAAAATCTCAAGGCCAAACTAGCTGAGAAACAGATTGAGAGGTCTGTTAGGCACGTACCAATTCAGGTCTCTTTGACCTCTTCCTCTAGCTCATCAAGCTCTCAGTATGATGCTACCAAAAAGGGGGAGAGTGTTCAGGGACAAAGCCAAAGACAAGAGGAGCCACAAAGTCAAGCTCTCACTTCCCTAAGCTCAAAATATCCTATGCAACAAGCTTTAGTTTTTCCTGAGCCTCCTCCAGTTGTAATTCAAATGGATCAAAGGATGCTCCAAGATCTCAATAGGTTCTTCAACAAGTTCCTATTGGAATCTCTTATTGAACAGCCAAGTCCTGATCTGTCTGTGATCTACTTCGGAGCTCAAGATCTTCAGAGGTTAAATGCACCTTCTACCACTATTGAGGAAGTTGGTCAACCTAAGGTCCAAGTGGAACCTGAGATTAACTTCGAAGGGGAAACAAGGACTGATGGCCCAGCAACTGAGACAGTTGGGACAGATAGTGCATTCTCACAAACTTCCGAAGCACAAGTCAAAGCCTCGGAAGAACAATTTCAATCTTCCGAAGCTGAGATTGCAGCTGCAGAAGGACTATTCTCCTTATCCGATAATCTAATAGTCACAGATGCAATCCTAGAACTTGCATCTGAGGTTAATAGAGAGGATTTTTTTACCCAACCCCTAGCTTAAACATCAGCATTAACTCCAGCTTCCATCTTTACTACTCAACCTGAACCTTCCATCCAAGAACCCCCAAAGTCTAGCACTTCCGAAGACATCAAAGGAAAGAGGAAGATGACTAAGGAAGAGCTTCAGGAGGAAGAAAGGTTAGAAAAACTCAAAAGAAAAGTTAGACTTACAACTGGAAAACTGTTAGCTGCTAGTAGCAAAGCAGTTGCAGCCAACCAGGAGGCATTCAACAATAGAAGAAGAGTAGAGATCATCGATAGACTTGTCAGTCTAGGAGCTGCGAGTGATGATGTACTCCTACTACCACTAGAGGAGTTAGTTGAGCTGGAAAGGCAACTTTGCTGCAAAAACAGCAAAGATAAGAGGCAGCAAGGTTGGCCTTAGAAGAAAAAAGGAAGAGGAAAGAAAGAGAAGATGATCAGCAGCTCAAGAAGGAAAGGATAACTTTCCTAACCTCCAAAGGTTTCTCTCTAGAAGAATTATCTCCACACAACAATGATACGATCTTATGGCTCTTCAACAAAGAGCAAGATCAAATGGAGAAAGAGAGAAAAAAAGCTGTCAGGGAAAAGTTGATGCTGAAGAAGAAGAAGGAAGAGGAAGCAGGACTAGCTGCTGCCAAGAAGATAGGTGAGAAGGCCTGGATGAAGAGCTATCTCCGGGCTCATGGCTTCTCTGGCAGGCAGGTGGGTCTTATGTTTGAAAAGACCCTTCAGCGACATGTCAGTGACATAACGGCTGACATTCGCTCGGGGAAGAGGAAGGAGATGTACAGAAGGGGATGGGGGATGATCTTCAAATCAACTACTCAACCCCAACTTCAAACCCAACCACAACCTGAACCAATTTCCTTTCCATTCCCCATCAAAACTGAACCAACCACTGAACCATACACCCCTGAACCTACATCATCACCTCTACCAACCTCTTCACCTCAACCACCTAAACTACCCATCCTCCAACCCAAAAAACTAGCCAGAACCCAAACACCTCAACCTACCCAACAACCCCTCAAACCATCCCCTCAACCTTCTAAACATCTCCCCTTAGAGGAGTTCAAGGCAATCAAGATAAAGCTCATCAATTGCACAACCCTGAGCGACATCTCCTGTGAGGAGGATTCAGTCAATTTGACTTATGTTGATGGATCCTCATGTTCCCTCACTAGAGATCAATTTCTTGATCTGCCTAGAGGAACATTGGACCAAGCTGCAAATCTCCTTAGCCTCAATTCAGACACTTTGAATGAGGAAGAAAAGAAGTTAAGGAGAAGGCTGGTGACTCTACTGGATACCAAGAAAGGTGACCGAGTTCCAAGACAACCTCTTGCACCTAGGAAGAAGATCAACCAGTGGAGGTTCGAAGACTCTTCTCACAACTTTGTTGTTGAAAGAGAGAATGGAGAGCTCAACAGGCTAAGTGCCTCATCTCTGCTACACTTAAGCAGATTTGATATTGCTGAGTTAGCAGAGAAGCCATTCTCCAACCCTTCAAACTCTGATGTAGCTGCTCATATCAGAAATCATCTAGGCAGTCTTCATATGGCCGAGCTAACTGCTAGGACCAAGGTTGAAGAAGAGTTGAAACTGAGAGAGGAGGAGAAAAGGAAGGGATTAACAACCAAAGGCAAAGCCTTTCTACAAATGGTTGAAGGTCCTGAACTTGAATCCATAGTTAGATGGGAGTATGACTATAACTCCTGTCAACTAACTCTTTTCAGGGGGACGCAACAGAGGGTACATGACATTCAGAGTGATACACTGGATCTCCTATCCACTAATGACTTGTACAAGCTTCTCAGCACCACTTCAGAGAAGAACAGAGAAACAGACAAATATTTTCTGTCCCTGGTGTTGAAAGCTTTGAGAAGTAGAAACAAGTGAGGTTTTGGTAGCATCCGCCTAGGGGGAGTTTGTTGGATCTAGAAAGGCTGGTGCAACCAAAACCAAATCACTTAGAATATTTTGGTACAACTAATAAAGGACTTCCGAAGCTAAGTGTGGAACTTCCGAAGAAAAAAGGAGCTCTTCCGAAGACAAAGTGTAAAACTAACTTCCGAAGGAAAACTCTAACTTCCGAAGACAAAGAACTTACTTCCGAAGATCGAGACTTAGAATGATAGATCAGAAATCAACTTCCGAAGTATAGAAGTCCTCAAGCCTTGGAAGTATAGAAGCCTCTTTCGAAGTATAAGTGGCTTTGGAAGAACTTGTCTTCCGAAGCCAGCTTACCTTCGGAAGACACTACTAGTATCCAGTGGACATAAGTATGGTCTCCTTGACACTTCGCTGCAGACCTCTGAGATACTGCATGGTGTTTTCTCAAAAGCCATGTAGTTGACCATACTTTATTCCACTGTTTACCTTTATAAGTTAGTACAGTTGCCATCTTTAGTTGGTGACAAAAGGTAAGTCATGGACATGTCATGACTACCATATCTTAGATAATATTTTATCTAAGATAACCTTAACTTTAGCATTGTAGTATATTCTTTAGTCTTAGGTTTCTAGCTGGTATCAAAGTACATCCGGCTGTAGGATCTAGTATATATAGTTTCTCATTGTAACTCATGTTCCATGCTTGTAAGAGTCTTGTAATACTTTGAGTTGAGAAGTAATATATATAAGTGTCTTGAAAATTATTTCTGTGTGTTTTTGCTACTTATTATATTATTATCAACTCTTATAAGAGGCTCTACTTCATCTGATTTGAGTGTTATTTAAGTGAGTTTGAGAGAAATCTATGTGTTTAAGTGACAAACCCGATCCTGCAAGTTTCAAGCAAATCATAACAAATGTCTCATCATTAATACTAAGCTAATCTTGTACTTAGTGATCATTATGACAAAACATTCCAAAGGTCTTGTCATTAATATTGAGTTAATCTTGTATTTAATGATCATTAAGAAAATAATTTCAAAGGTTTATTAGTCTTTTAAAGTGGGACCAAAAATCCTTATATACTCTAGTACATCAAGGTTTGTATTATCACTCCACCAATGCGGGACAAAACCACCAACTTCTACTTATTCCGTCAACTTTAAACAGTGGAATAAAGTATGGTCAACTACATGGCTTTTGAGAAAATGTTATGCAGTATCTCAGAGGTCTGCAGCGGAGTGTTAGAGAGACCATACTTATGTCCACTGATTCATAGTAGTGTCTTCCGAAGGTTAGTTGGCTTCGGAAGAACAAGTTCTTCCGAAGCCACTTATACTTCGGAAGAGGATACTTCTTTCGAGGCTTGAGGACTTCTTCATATCTTCATACTTTGGAAGTTGACTTCTTATCTTTTCTTCTAAGTCTTGAACTTCGGAAGTGAATACTTTGTCTTTGGAAGTTGGAGTTTTCCTTCGGAAGATGATCTTGCACATTGTCTTCGGAAGAACTCCATTTCCTTAGGAAGTTCCACACTTAGCTTCGAAAGTCCTTTATTAGTCGCACCCAAAAATAGTCTAAGTGATTTGGTTTTGGTTGCACCAGCCTTTCTAGATCCAACAATATATATATATATATATATATATATATATATATATATATATATATATATATACTATATATATATATATATAGATATATATATATATATATATATATATATATATACGGATATATATACGTATATATATACGTATATATATATATATACGTATATATATATACGTATATATATATATATAGATATATATATACATATACATATATATACGTATATATATATACGTATATATATATACGTATATATATATACGTATATATATATACGTATATATATATATATACGTATATATATATACGTATATATATACGTATATATATATACGTATATATATATACGTATATATATACGTATATATATATATATACGTATATATATACGTATATATATGTATATACGTATATATATACGTATATATATATGTATATATATATGTATTATATATACATATATACATATATATATATCATCTATATATACATAATTATATTCATACATATAGATATATATATATATATATATATCATATATATAACATATATATATACATATACATATATATACGTATATACATATATATACGTATATATATATATATACATATATATATGTAATTATATCTCTGTATATATATATATATCTCTATATATTATATATATATATATATATACATGTATATCTATATACACATATATACGTATATATATATACATCTATATACGTATATATATATACATATATATACGTATATATATCTATCTATGTATATATATATATATACACCATATATATATATATTTATATATATATATATATATATATCTATGTATCTATCCGTTCTCTCGTCTATCTCTATCTCTTCTCCTCTCTCTCTCTATCTCTCTCTATCCTCTCTCTCTCTCTCTCTCTCTCTCTCTCTCTCTCTCTCTCTCTCTCTCTCTCTCTCTCTCTCTCTCTCTCTCTCTCTCTCTCTCTCTCTATCCTCTCTCTCTCTCTCTCTCTCTCTCTCTCTCTCTCTCTCTCTCTCTCTCTCTCTCTCTCTCCGTCTCTCTCTCTCTCTCTCTCTCTCTCTCTCTATCTCTCTCTCTCTCTCTCTCTCTCTCTCTCTCTCTCTGTCTCTCTCTCTCTCTGTGTATCTCTCTCTGTCTATATATCTCTATCTCTCTCTATGTCTGTCTGTATCTCTATCTCTGTATTCCCTCCGTTTTCTCCGGGGCTATATGTAATTCCCTTTTAAGTTGGGTATAAATGTAATTGATGAAATTTGTAGGGGGAAATATGTAATTCTTCCTAGAATCAATGGTCTTGAATGTAATATGATGATGTTGTAAGTTTATGTGTAGTCTTTTAATCACTTACTAGAAGCCTATACTGTCGTTAATTAATAAAATTCCATCTTGTTGTTCAAAAAAATATAGCTATTCTATTGAAAAAAGAATAGTGAGTTAACATAAATGGTCCATGTGATAAGGTCGTATTCAAGTTTAGTCCCCAAATATCGTTTATTATAAGTTAGCCCACTAAGTATATCAAACTGTAACAAAATTGACCCCTAGAATGATGAAAGTTAACTTTTACACTATAGGGCCTGATCCTTGAGATTGACCATGAAATAAATGGACCCTTATTCATAAGAAGTCTTCGTGCCTAGTAGTGTCGGTCAACTATCACGGCTTAGTTACCACTTCTGTGTTGTACTGGTAAGGGTTTGGCATTCGTTTCCGTCCATATGTTTTAGGCTCTTGCTTTATGCAAATATAGTTTATGAAAGAGGAAAGATAATGAAAGAAAAAAAGGTAATGAACACTATGATGAATAATAATGAAGTCAACTTGACTACTATGTATGATGAGTGTATGCTCATTATAAGAAGTTTTAAAAGTATATTTTCTTTATTATTAACAAAACTAAAGTTCACTCAGCAGCGCTTACTTTGTATGCATATCAGTTGGCTAGTAATAATGGTTGATAAGGATGGTATGGATTATGAAGTTACTTGGTTATAGAAGATTGGCATCCACATGTTTACACTGATGTTTTGAATTTTAAGGACAATGCTGATGCTTCTAAATTAGGTACCAGTTGTAATTTGATGAACATGTTTCATGGATGAAAATTAATGATTTTAGTTTTTCCGTTGTGATCTTTTATATAAAAACGTATTATACTATGTTTGATGTTGTGATGAACCAATTGTGAGGCCTCCAGGAATGGGGCCTTACAGGTCCAACATAAATCTAGATCTAACTACACCTCTTTACATTGATAATCTTTGTCCCATATGGTTTCGAATCTAAACACAAATCTAGATCCAACCACACCTCTTCACATTGATAATCTTTGTCCCATATGGTTTCGAATCTAAACAAGGTCATCATAGAGATCTATTATGAGTTGTAGGTGGCGATTAGTGGTGGAAGATTTATTAAGACTTGTAGGGTTGATCAATGAAGATCTATCATAGGGATGGTGAAAGAAGATGAGTGTAAACAATAAAGATGGTGGATCATTGATGATTTTAAAGATGGTGGGTAGTGAAAGCTGTTGGATGTTGATATGTTAAAACAAATAACAACTTGAATTGTATATGTTGCAGTTGTCCATTTGTTCTTTGGACTTCTTCATCACCCTCTTGCATCTATCTGAATTTATCACCATGAATGATGGAATATAAGTTTATCATAATTTGTTCTTGGTAGTTCATCTTGTGGATTTATTATTGCTTGGATCTTTGATTTTGGGAATGAGAAACATATTTGTTTATGGTAATGAATGGTTTAGTTATGGGTTTTTGTTAAGAGAGAGAGATTGATATCTTTTCTATTTTTTATTATATATTTAATTTTTATTTTCATTTGCTTTCCTTTATCAAGGGCAATTTGATCAATTTACATACAGTAAAAACTAACATTAGTTAGAGCTAGGAACAATTTATGACATACTTAGTGGGCTAATTAAATATGACCTGACCCGATCCGACTCGAACTGTACCAAAAAAAATTTTTATATATTAATAGCCAAACAACCTTGAAAAATCCCCCCCCCCCCTCCCAAAAAAAAAATTTAGATCCCCATTGGTTATTTAACAATAATTTTCAACAACAGGTGATTTGATTTGATTTGTAATGATAGGATTTAAAATTTATATACTAGTCATACCATTTAGTTCATGTATATATTTTTTATTTTTTATTATTTTTTAATTATTTATTTACGCAAAGAGTCTCGATGCGCAGTTAAAACCTTCTAGACTTCCAAATTTGCTGAACTTGTTATAAATTTTGATACAACCAAATGCATTTTCGTTTCTTTTGTAGGAACCGGTCCCATTTATCTTAAAATAGTACCTACATAACAACTGATTGTGATGTAGCAGATGATATAATGGGTTGTAGTCCATGGTTTAGTGATAAGATTAAAATAACATCTAATGCATATTTTTTTAGTACAACTAAATTCAAATCGAGTATGAAGTAATTTGTGGTTAGTTTATAAGTAATGTAGGTATGTCTTTTAAAAAAGGAAAAAAAAAAAAAAAAGCATGAGACATACCATGTCATGTATGCCTAAATTTTTGCCTGTGCGGATTTCAAACCGAAAAATTTTTTAACATATTATTTAAAGTTACAAATTGGACGCTCTAAATTCACAAAAGTTCATTATTGAAATGAGAATCAGATATAAAGTCTGTACTCATTCGTAGGTTTACTCCTACACTCTAACATATCAAGTTTGATAATGCTATCTCTAGAAATTTTTTTATCTTTTTACAATAAATCAAAAGCATGAAAAATAAAGAGTTGATTTATAACAAAGTACAATAAATCAAATGTAAAAGAGCATGTAACATAACATATAATTCACCAAACAACCAATCATATAATATAGTATTATTACTTTATTAGAAAAAACTAAACCTAACTAAAAGTCATCAACAATAATCTAATAGTTTATCATCAAATATATAATTAGTTTAAAAGTAAAAACTTTACTTGCTCTCCAAGCTACTCCCAAGAAAACCTAAACCTGTATTGTTTCACACCACCTTAAAAAATTAAAAAATACAAATAAAAATAAAAATAAATCATCTTTTGGTTGACTTAAGAATATTGAATAGTATTCAATTCTTCACGCGTTTCTGATAGTTTCCATGAACCTTCCAAAACCAACCCCATCTCCATCAATCTATTCAGGAGGGGGGTCTACACATCTTTCTCTCACGCGGCTAAAATATTAATTAGACTTATGCTTATTTCATGTTGCTTAAAAATAATACACGTTGATGTTCCTTGTAAAATGTTAGATGAAACCTTATTAATTGAATGGTTTAAACCAAATAGTTATTGGATTTTAATAATATCAACTTCTATTTATTGGTCAGAATTAATTTCAACTGGTTTATTTATAGAGTAAGATTTTAGAAGGGTGAGATGATGACAAACTTTACATCTACCTCAGAAAACAAAGAGGTTACTCTTAAGGTTAACCCAAAGCCTTCATTCCTTATCTTGTCTACACATCCACCTTGGCATCCTCATCTTAGCTACCTTCAACTTTCGCAATTGTGTTTTCGTAATGACCTAACAATCAGTTATGTATTCACTACAAATAGGAGGGTATTTGGGACCGAAAACTTTATCTCTGTTATTTTGCTATAGGTACTATTAGGCTATCATGGGCTGATTCACAAGTTCCTAGCTAGTGACGATTGCCTAGTACTAAATAGTAGTTCTTGGAACTCAAAATCAGTATGGTGTTTGCCCCTCACAAAAGTGGTATGGATTCAAACCCTTACAAGTGCAAGGTAGGTGGTGTTTAGGTGTTAAAAAAGTTGTCGTTCAAAGAAAAACTAAAAACCAGTCCCCTTTGTGTGGAACCGTAGGAACTAATGGTCAGTCTGCGAAATATAAAAATTCAGTCCTTAATTTGTTTTTGGTCCAAATCATTTCAATCCCTAATACATTTCTTTAGACTGCAAATTAGTCTTGAATAATAAGATATTTCAATCCCTGTTATGTAAATTTCGAGACTAACAAAGCAGTCCTCTAAACATGTTTATATTGTCCTTAATTTATTTGGTTAGGTCTGCGATTCCATATCAAATCATTCTCTGATAAGATGTTTTAAAGACTGAGAATTAGTCCCGAGTACCATGAGATTTTAGTTGTTATTGTGCTTTTTTTAGGGATTGAAAACTTATTGAGATAACATTTTGTTTTAGTCACAAATATATATATGTACTTATAGAGTTTAAAAATCAGTCGGATATAACATAAGTTTTCAATCTTCAATATGTTATTTTAGGATCTGAAAATATATCTCCTAAACTAGTCCCTAGTATGTTTTTTGATAACTATTGTTTAGTCTCTAATAATATGTCTCGATCCCAATGTTTTTCTTTTACAAATTGAAAAATAACCAATTTGCCACAATTTAATCAAGTCCCCAACATGTGTTGACAATCCATAAAATCTCTAGAAGTACTGAAAATCTCTCTCTCTATATGCTTATAAAATCTCTCTATGCGTTTATATATCTATATCTATACTGCTATATAATAGAGAAATAATTGCTAGATTTGTAATCTTACAGCAATTTTAAAATGGCATATGATGAGTTGCAAGCTTTAATGTCTAATGTCATAAGATTTATTCCTATTTTATAACTCTTTTAAGCTTTAAATATTTGTACTCTATCATTTTCTAATTAAATTTAAAGTATGACTATTATATCATTATCTTAATCTATCTATATCTATACTATTATATAATACAACTGTTTGGATAATATTGTAATTTTAATCTATTTTTAAAACACTTAAAAACAATTTTGTTACATTTGGTACATATGATTATGCATAAACAACTTGTTATTTACAAATTTGCTTATCTCTATAGGAATATAGATATTTTTGATATCTCACATTAACTAAATAAATAAACAAAATGAGAGTTAACATAATAAGAAAGAGTTGGCTAAATACACAGTCCTAAAAATATGTATACCTCATCCATCTCCCTCATGCAACTTCTATAGTAGTGATGATTTTGTAGAGTGTGTTAGAAACTTGGTTCAGGCAAGGGCAAATTAGAGGTGTTGGGTAAAGTGTCACGACTATGTGTAGATGTAAGTGTAAAAGGGTTTTACCATAAGCAAATTTTGAAAGAAAATAATACTAATACTAGAAATGGCAAACCAACCACGAACACCTTTATAAGCAGTTACATTAAGTTAGCAAAATAAAACACACATACAGTCATATCTCTATACAAACACTTAGCTCTATTTTATTTGTAAAATTGTTACAATTTGTTGAAATTATAACTTAGAACATAAATTTTAACGATGATTAGGTTTTGTTAGAAAATGAAAGAAATGTGAATAAAAATAAATTTCTTAAATCTATCCGAGCAAACAAAGTAAAAACTTTCTTTATATTGAAAAACTAAACATAAAAGTATTTCTACCACTATGAAGCAAATGAAGATAAAAGGTGATCATAGGATACAAGAACCAGATTTATCATTGGATGGAGATGAAAGGGTGATCGTCGGAAACAAGAACCAGATTATCATTGGAGGAGCCCGTTTAGTGAGAAATTTGAATGGTCATGTCCGGAATTCCAAACAGAAGAGATGACTAGTGGTGGAGCCCCTATCAATCATAAAATAAAAAAAGATTAAGCGCTGGAGGAGAAATGAGTGTTTTTGAACAGTGAGTGTAAATCTGATGTGACAACTAACATGGCACATTTGTGTTTCCTTGCATGTTGTCGGTGCTCTAAGGAATTCAAATCTTTCCATCTCATCACCACAACCGTCATCGTTGCTACAAACATTACTACAATCACTATATCTGCTACTATCACCACCATCACAACTTTCTATTTACAATATTCAAAATTCAAAGTTAATTTCATAAAATTCTAACTATTAAAAAGGTTCAATTTATTTTATTTTACATTTGTCATATTCGTGAAGAGTCCATTAAAAATACCACTACTATTACTATTATATTTAACACTTTCAACAAACTAACGATTAATTAAGAAAAGACAACTAAATTCTCCCTTTACAACAACAAATGGCTCCATTCTCACTACAATAAACATTTAGAAAAAAGGTTTAACTACAAATTATACAATAATAATATATATCATTTATTAATATAAAATAAACCGTTGCTCATTCTATAGTTTGTCATGAAAGTAGTTTGGAAGGTACCTCTCAACATTTACGCGGTTTACTTGTTTAATTTGTACCCTTATATTTATTTTTATGCGAATATATTATTTTAGGATCTCATTTATTTAATAAGTATATATAATACTAATTACTAATTTTTTTATATATCAAATGTTGTATCTTATGTTTAATGGGTTGTACATTTTGGTTTCTTTATTTTTAAAGTTTTACTTTTATTTTTATTCATCATTTATTTTTATGTTTAATGTTCTACCTTTTTCTCCTTTAACGGTTCTAGAACAACGCACAAGTCTTAGATCAATTTAGTTTTTAATATTTTACGTTTCACGTGTGTAATTCAACGTTTTTACGTCTACTTTCCGTTCGGTTTTATATTTTTCGCTCTTATTTTTTTTTTAATATGAGTTTTTCCGGTATGTGGTCGCTGGCGGTGATATAACACTAATGTTACTTGGCACGGTTTTCCGTACCCCGCTGCGGGGTGGACTTAATACCAGTAAATATTAATTGTTAAATCTATAAACAAGCCCACACCATACCACACACACAGTCAGCTACACACAGTTGCTTGCGTAGTACTCGTCATTTTTTCAAAATAATAATAAATAATATTTAGTTGGAAGCTTCAAACAACTTCCCTTTCAACCATATACATAGATACATACATATATACCTCTATATATAACTTTATAGATCTGGCAGTTGATAGTTATCTAGCTTCAGTATCTTTGTTCTTGTATAATTCCAGAATATTATTATTACTATTATTCTGATTCAATTCTTTGAGTGTTCAATTCGATGGTATACAAGAGACCTTTGACTGCTGAGGAAGATGAAGTCTTTACACTTGCTGATCAAGATCCCAAACGAAGGATCATATCTTCAAAGTAAGTGATTAAACTGTTAAAAAGCTTGTTAATTTCTGCAAATTTTATAAGTTTTTCTTTAAGTAACTCTGGGATTTTGATTCTTTTGTAGGTTTTCTCAGAATGTTACATGTGGGTTTCCATCACAAGAACTAGCCTCAGCGTTAGAACCACTGATTCGAAGATGGGTAAGTTCATGTTCATCGATCTCTAGCTCGCTTTCAGATGCCGATGATCATATGTTTTCGGGTTCGTTGTATCGAATCTAACATATAGTTTGTTGGTCTGATAGGTGCGTGAGGAGGTTCAACGATCATTTGAAAGCTTCTTTCGTGCATTACCGATGTTAGACCTTCATAGATCACCGATCAGTGCGCTTGAACCGTGTCAAAAGACCTCGTTGCAGCTGCGGTTTCAGGCGAATTTGCCTGATGCATTCTTCACAGGCAGTAGGATAGAATCTAAGGACAAAGATGCTGTGAAACTAGTGTTGTTTGATGTCAATTCTAATAGAATTGTATCAAGTGGACCCTTTTCATCACTGAAAGTGGAGATTGTTCCTCTTGATGGTGATTTTTCGGCTGATGAAGAAGAAGATTGGCCTGAAAAAGACTTTGATGCTAAAGTTATATCTGCAAGAGATGGCAGAAGGCCATTGATAACTGGTGATTTGATAGTCACTTTGCAAAATGGTGTTGCGGATTTAGGGGAATTGTGTTTTACTGATAACTCTAGCTGGCGGAGGAGCCGAAAGTTCATGATCGGGGCTCGGGTCAGGAAGGATGCTTCTTGTGTTGGATCAAGAATCAGAGAAGCGAAAAGCCAGGCGTTTATGGTAAAAGATCATCGCGGAGAATGTAAGAATCTTGTTTTCACGCGCTTTTATTAAACCCTAAACTTTAAACCTTAAATTCTGACAGTATGTGTTTTACTTGACTCAGCATACAAGAAGCACCATCCTCCATCCTTGGGTGATGACGTGTGGCGTTTGGAAAAGATAGCGAAAGACGGGGTCTTTCATAAACGATTAGCGTCGAATCGTATATGCACTGTCAAAGACTTTCTGCAGATGTATATCACCAATCAGTCCTCACTAAGAAAGGTAAGAAAATAGTAAAACTAATCACTCTTTTTATATAAAGTAGCATCTTTTATAAAGATTTTCTTTTGTATAATTGTAGTTACTTGGTGGATCATCTAACAAGACATGGGAGACAATAACTAAGCATGCCAAAGATTGTGTTCTAGATGACAAGTTGTACATTTACAGACATGGTGCAGACGGAATCGGGCTTTCGCTCAACTCAGTTATGACGGTTGTGGGTGCGACCTTCGACGGCCAAATCTTCACGCCGCTCGATAAACTCTCGGTGCATCAGACGGTATATAGTTCAGACTGTACAGATGGATTTAAAGTGGTTTTTTATGAGTCTGAAAACTGATGTTTCTTTGAATGGTTTTTGCAGCCTGTGGTGGAAGCTATGAAGCAGCAGCTTTATAAAGACTTAAATGGGATGGTGCCTATTGATGCATCGACCGTTTTCGAAGCCTCGGTCCCAATGGCTAACCTACACCATGAGCCTGTTAAAAGTGCAGATCATGAAGTTGGAATGCTTGACATGTATGGGATGGTTGATAACAGTTTCATGCTCAAAGATTTCATGAATGGAGGTTATGATCAAGATGTAGGTGCTGTTGTTAATATTGATGATTTGCAGCCTGCAGGGATACCCCTATGGCAAGGGAATGAACTGTTGATAGATCCAAGTAACCAAATTATAGATATATTTTCTTCTGATTTTGGAATATGTTTCTCAAGTAACGGGTCGCCACGCGCGAGGTGGTGTAAGATTCGGGCTGCACTCAAATGGGGTTCAGTGAGGCGCGATGTGGCTGCTAAAAAGAAGGCTCATTCACTTTCATATCTTGATTTCTTAGTTTAGATTCGTTAGTTGGTTGTAATAACACGTTTAGGTGGCTGTATCTGCGTATCTGCGATCGCCATTAGTTGATGATCTTCTTCTGCATCATGCACAATGTATTATGCTTCTTGTAAATATTTTGATTGTTTATGTTTAAGGTTGTGGTATGTTTTTTACAAGCAACAACTTGATCAACATATTGATTGCATCATTTGATCTCTCTATAACTGTGGTTGTAAACAAACCGATAACAACTTTATCTAGTTATTCAAATATCCAACTAATAACTAACAACCAGATAATGATAAACAAGTAATAATAAACCAATATATATCTCTAACACTCCGCCATAAGTATCTATAAGTTGATCTGTAGTATGAACTGCGAACCCAATTAGAACCCTTTTGTAGAAGTATCTACAAGTTGATCTGTAGTACGAACTACGAACCCAAGGAGATCGAGCCAAAACCATGTCCCAAATAAAATGTAAATCAAACTCATGGCGGTTAATGTGCCGATAAAAGGCAGGGTTAGTATACATAAGTAGCACCAATTTTTATGTAACCCAACAAGCTAGTGGGTGCACAATTCGTACAACATAACTCAATAATTCGTGTGATCTTAGCGGGCATCATGAGCAACAGCTTGATACTTTCTCGCGGTTTTGGAGAGTGAAACAATCTATTATGCTTCTTGGAACTTTAACTGATAAGATTCGAGTCAAGAAAATCACAATAGCTTATAGTTGAACAATTAAAGTTTTGCATTAAACAAGATACGTCCATCTTAAAAGACTGATAAATAACTGATCAGCGTATGGATGGAATGTTGAAGGCTTTACTTTTAAGCATAATACTTTGATGATCGTTTTATTTATACTAGTTGCTAATATTTTTTAAGCATGACTAATAAGTGTTTAGTTACGTCTTGAATGTTTTGGATGGAACGTTGAAGGCTTTACTTAATAATGTTGGGATGTGGTTTAGTTTGGAATAAAGTCTAAGGACTACAAATGTTAATAATACAACTTGATTATATGACTAGTAAAACTTCAGGGACTGGTTTTGGCATTCACTAAAAGTTGAATAAATTGAGTCAGACGAAAGGGGGTGGAGGACGTGGGGCCCTCCATTTGGTCAAAATAGATGATAACATTTAGATGGTGAAAGATCAGCAATTTATTGCAGAAATGTTTCTATAAAAAGATATCAAACAATCCTTAAAATTTTGTGGAGAGAATTTAAAGAGCTTAAGAAGATGAGTCAATCTTTTAAATGTGTTATCGGCGGATTTAGTTTGACTAGATCGAAGTCATAGGAATACAATGGATTTTCAAAGTTTATAGTGATTTATATATAAGTTTTTCGAGTGACGTTATTGTAGTTTTGGACAATGATTTCATTAGTTATAACAAAAATTACATATAAACTCAAAACTCGAAAGAAAAGAAAAATCCTATGAGTTAATTATTGTGTTATCGACGGATTTGGTTTGATTAGATCGTAGTCATAAGAATACAGTGGATTTCCGCGCGTATATAGTGATGTATATTTAAGTTTTTCGAGTGACGCTATTGTGTTTTTAGACGGTGACTTCATTAGTTATAACAAAAATTACATATAAACTTGAAAGAAAAAAAAATCATGAGTTACTTAATTGAATAACTAAATAAGTTCACTCCCACTAAATACTCATAAACCCATGAGTTTAATTAAATTAAATTAGCCCACCCCAAAGAAACCTAAAACAAATAGACTTGCAAATTGCATTTAAAAGTTAAGAGATAGAAGAAATGATTCGTCGACCTGAAGACAAGACACAAGACTTATCATTCAAGTGTTTTTTGAAAAAGTTTTTCTTCAATAAAGCATGTGAAAGAAAAGTTGCGTAATCAAATGAGTGATAGATACATGAATGATTCTTGCATTTGTTATATTTTAAAAAAGTCCTTTCAATAAGCTTCTGTCGAGTATGTAATGCTACGTTTTTCAAAAATAAAAGGTTTAGAGAACAATTATAGGATGTTGTAAAAACTTTCATTTTTATATTATATGTATTTTACATTTTAATGATGTTGTTCTTTTAATATTTTTATATCTTATTTTTATTATATCACCAACTTGATCCAACTCAAACCGACCCGACAATCTTTATTTTCGCTTCTACATATTTGGAGCATTTAAAAATAGTAACTCCGTTGAAATAGATTTCTGGATCCACGAAGTCATGTTGATCAATATGATTAAGAGTTTTGTTAGCCTTCAATTATGATGCATTGAATTCCTTATGGTGTTAAGGGTTTTTTCTCTAATAAGAACATGAAAGAAGAAAATATGAATGATAATTGGCAAACAAAATCATTAATATTTATGTGTTAGTCCCTTAGAATATTAACTTCTATCAAATTAGATACGTATTAGGATTTCAAATACTTAACCTATATAGGATAGGGTTATATTGAGAACAACCATTTTTTATGAGAATTTTAATAACCAATATAAGTCACACATTTCTTATCACATGCAAATCACATGTTATTTCTATCTTTTTTTAAAACGTTCATAACTTTTATTCACAATATTATTTTTTCAAAAAAAATTCAACATTAATTTCAGTATTTTTTTATATTTACAACACATACCATATTGATATATATATTTTTTAAAACTCATCCATCCATTAGAAAGAAACAAATCAAATGTTTACACTTATCAAAACACTTATTTTGGTAAATAAAATTTTCCTCTACACCTTTTTAGAAAAAAACTCTATTTTAACCGGCTCAACGTAACATGCTACTGAAAAAATCCCAAAAAACAGGAAAATATTCACAGAATAGGATTAAAGGTTAAAACGAACCAAGAACCTACCAAATTAAAGAGATTCAACTTTGTCATGTTTTGTAGCCAATTGTAGGGCGTGAAGATTTATCATGATACAAAACTAACACAAATTTGCCACCATGGTTGAAACCTAAACGGGTTCATTGCAGTTTTTGTATGTCCCACTGAATCCAGTGACTTTGCACACATTAATGTGAAGTAACATAGAATTTGTTAAATAATAATAGACTCTATTTGAAGAATATAAATCGATACAAAAACAAGTAGATCTACAGCATAAAATCATCTATACATGACCTCGAATTATACCCTTACCATTACAGGTGAGGGTCAGAACAGTAATTTTGTAACTCAAATACCAGGCATATGAGATCAAAAGAGAATTTCCTTCAGGATTAAGAGAACCAACATTACAAAGCACATGATAACAAGTACTGTAGCACACATTACCATCCCCCCTCGTTTTTGACTTCGCTCCGCCTGCAAATTTCATTTCATCAAAACGTAATTAGTGATTTGAAGATTACATGTGATGAATATTAGGGGTTGCAAACCGTCACACACGAAAATAATCAGGTTTTGAGTTGTCATGTATAACACTTTTAATAAACGGGGGTTGAGCTGTTTATCCCGTTTAATTGAACAGGTCAACTGCCAACCTGACAAGATTGACACCCGTGATTCTGTGAATATAGAGTTGAGGACTAACCTTTTGTAGCTGTTTAAGCCCTTCATCCACAGAAGCTGCAACATTCTGAATATTGTGGTCGATTCTATCAACGATAGTGCCCTGGTTTCAACAGAGAAAAAAAAATCCAATCCTGTTAATGAAAATCATCAAGCGTGCAGTATAGAGACAACAAGATCAGCGGGTTTGCTGACCTGGTCAATAACAAGGACCGAAAGATCCTTCATGATTTGCGCCAGCTCATTAACCGATTCCACAACTTGTTGAATCTCTTTCTCCCTTTCCACTGTGAAAGCCTCACTTTTCTTCAATTTTGCCATTTGATGTTCGTTGAAACCCTACATAAATGATTTCAATCACTAAATATTCTAGAGTAACAATGCCAATTTAAAGCCAATCAACAAGCTAATTATTAATTCAATCTAACAACTACTGGAGGTGGATGAGGGAGATTGAGAAATAAAGAATACAATATAAATAAATAAAGAGTAAGGAGAATTCAACATACCAAATCATCAAATTCATCCTCATCCATTCTAGATTGCTTTCCATTTAAATTCATTTCTAGATCAACCCCATCTGAACCCTGGAAGAAAGGCAAAATAACACCTATAAATGAATAGTTTCCCAAGTATGGTGTATTCCCCAAAATTCAAACATAAAATTTACGGCATTGGGTTGTTTATATACTTGTACTAAAATAAGAAATTAAGTTAAGATACGCTGAACAGACCTCTTTCTGCTGCTGAAGGCGCTTCAAATAAGTTGATTGCTTCTTCCTGAGTTCCACTGAAAGGCTTTGAAGATCAGTGGCAAGAGAACGCTGTCATAGGAAGTCAAAGAAAAACATAAGCAAGAATTATTTATAATAAATCATGCAAATGGCATTATTATTATTATTATACCTGCACATTTTTTCTAATATTTGAATCCTCAGAAGTCCCACCAGCAGATAATTTCTTTAATTTTTTTTCCGATTTTCTAAGAAGATCAGTTATCTCATGGGTTAGAGCCTCAATCCTGTGTTGATCTTCTCTACCATCACCAAAAGAGGGCATTAAAGCCTTCGCATGAGCCTTTGCTAGCTCAGCCATTTTAGCCCTTGCGCGTTGCACATTTCCTGATATTTCATCCGACACATCAACCCAAGCAGGAGGAAGACCCACTGTTAGTGCCCCTGTATTACTGTTAAAAGATTTGTGTCCAAATCAAAAGAAGAAGAATACAAGTTAAAATAAAACAATACAAGAGACTAACAAAAAAATTTTGAATAAAAACACGTTAAGAAATAAACATAGAAGAAGACTACTTTTTGTCTAAAAAGGTCATATTATTAGAGGCACTTGAATTTCCCAACACTAGTATCAACAAAATGTAGATTGTAGAGGCTGAGTTTATTTTCGGACATTCAAAATAAGGCACAGCCAGTAATACGATCTGACAGAAATCTCTACTGCAATGATCATATGGCTGCCTCAATTTACAACCCAAAAAATTAAATTATACCAATAAATTATAATTCATCAACCTAGTATCTTGTAAACTTGGTTTTAAATTGCACAATGCGCTCCGATGCATTTTGGTCCCAAATCCCGATGCGTGATGCGCAAGCATCAGTATGCGATGCGTTAATTTTTAGAAAATACCAAAAACTAGTTATACAAAACAATTTTTTGTATTATTAATACTTCAACATAAAAACTACTTATTAACTGTTTAAACATACTTCACCATAACAACTCAAATTCAAGACTATTACACTATGCATGTACTACTGAAACAACTGTTAAACACAGGTAAATATATAGCATGGACACATATATGAAACAACACACCCTAATGTTGAGAAGTTAGATCCATAGTTATCTTGAAAAGAATCGACCCAGGTCCAAAATTGAAGAAAAACATAGCAGTACATGATGCATCCATCTTGCGCACCGGCACATCAGGGGCGCATCGGCGCATCATGGAAACGCAACGCTGATGTTGCGATGCGCACGCATCAACACATCACCATTTCTTAGAGACTATACTATGCAGCTTGCTTGGTAAGGAAAGGTACACTACCGACTATGCACATGCCTGATTTCTATAAGACTAGAATTACTACACTAGCATCTCCCTTCCACATTCAGCGACTCAGCATGTAACATTCTTGTTATTAGAATCTTGAAATTGGGTTTAGATCAGTGTGCATGTGCTCAGTAATTGCTATCAACTATCAACTATCAATTTCTTAGAGACTATAGTCTTATATTCAGACACATTCATTTGTGCGTCTGCTGCAAAACAGTGCAACTAATGACAGTAATCACCAAGTGATCTAAATTTTAGTTAAATTGAATAAAAATATAATTAAACAGTGGCGCTATATACTACTGCTTCGTACTTGATAAGCAACTAAGAGTGCATATATGAAATGTCAATAGAGCATAAAAGTCTACACTATTGGACAACTGGGACAGAAACACAAAGAACAACACATGGTAGTTTTATGGGTAAAAGTAAAACTCTCCCACGACTCTTCCAATATAATACACCGAAAACCATAAAATACATAGACACCTTAACCCCCTATTTATATTAAAACAAAGACTTAATCCCCAAGCTATTCTAGTCCTATCTATGGAACTTCTCTCCTTATTCAAAACAAAGACTTAATCCCCAAGCTATTCTAGTCCTATCTATGGAACTTCTCTCCTTATTCAAACTTTAACATCTAAACATAAACACACAAATAAAGACTCCATACCATAAATAATACAATACCAAACAAAAGACTTGAACTAAACTGAC
This sequence comes from Flaveria ramosissima, assembly GCA_025215565.1. NCBI lineage: Eukaryota > Viridiplantae > Streptophyta > Magnoliopsida > Asterales > Asteraceae > Flaveria > Flaveria ramosissima. The sequence continues at coordinate 21,677,219 of CM046036.1, read as the reverse complement.
CCTAAGACTCAAAAACGCAAACAATAGCGTGAGCCCTAAGTGGTTCACATCTAACCCTCTTCACATGTAAACCACAATTAGGATTAACTTCAAACATACACGCAGCCATGTTACACGTGCTGATGCATAAAAGAAACTTTTTCTGCCTTGTAACGGCGAGCAATATCTTGAAAACCAATTGACAAGAATAACATAGCAAAATGTCCAGCTCATGCAAATTGAAGTGCAGCATGTAGTAAGACAGAACACCATCAGTTCTATCAAACAACATATGTTAAATACTTTGTTGTAAGGCCCCTTTAGGCTTTAACAAAATTGAAACCTAGATCCTCGCACTCAAATTACATCTAAGTGGGTTAAGCATAACCAAAGATTATGTTCAGCCATGAAACTATTCAATACTTCATTGCCTTTAAATTGTTCAATATTTCATTGCCTTGCATGTTAAAGCCTCGTATGCATCTTATATTCACACTTATTTCAACCCAACCCCATAATGTTATGTCAGTGAAAGCAGTTAGACTAACCATGGCAGATAAATGGTTGTCATATTTCTGATCCATTATATAATGAAACATACTTGGCTATAAAGCATTTATATCGAATAGTTGGATGGCATGTGATACTTGTACATGTTCCCTATATGTTAGATACTCAGTTACACATAGTATTCTAAATTAATGTTTATAATGTAGCTTAACTTATGTCATTCATCGCATTCCAGATCCCGCATCTTAAAAATCTTATTTTGATGCAATACATCACCGATCTTAATCTTTCAACTAATGAACTTCTTGAAAAATTCCCCCATTCTTCCAACATGATGAATAAAGGATTTTTCTCATTTCTCCCATAAAATGCGTATGGAGAATCACCAACCAGAGTAAGTTATAATGAACTCAAACTTCTATGGATCAGATCAGAAGATTATGCTAAAACCCAACCCCAGAATTACTCCTATTAGTTGAACAAAAATTGGATTAAGAATACTACACATTAAGATCATGCAATAAACCTCACATCTTCTACAATCTACATTACTCGATCGACTGACTACAAACGAAAAGTTCTACAAATCGTAATGCAGAAAAAACACACGAAGAGTAAAAAGTACATACGATGAAGTCCCTGGATCCTCAGTACTAAGCGGAGCATAGTTATGATTCTGCTTAAAATGACCGGCGGTTGCCAACTCAATCACCGGACCACCACCGGAGCTCGAAGAACCTAACGTCGACGGAGCCCTAACGCTCTTCAATGCATCTCTGTACTTCCTAAACAGAACCGTTCGGTTTCGTGTCGCCATTGAAGAATAAACTCTCACAACACCAGTGATAAATGATCGGAGAAACTAGATATGTTCAGGAAATCAAAACAAGCTACAGATCCGAATCTGTGACAATCGATGTCTGAATTGTGTTGATCGGGGATCTAGGATGATGAACAGTGGCGATGATCTGTTTAATCTGCTTATGTTGCTTTTGTGCAGTGATCGAATTGAAGGATTGTGTATGGTGAAGTGATTGTTGAATGAATCTGGGGATCGATTGGAGTGAATAGTGATGAATTGTTGAAACCGAATCGAAACCCGATTTCCCCTTTGTGCTTTTTCTTCTTCTTTTAGTTTTGCACCATATTTACACTCGACCCCCCTTCAGTTATGAATTGTCAGGTGCAGCCCCTTCACAATAAAAGGAGGTGCCTACCATATGCATGACTTAGCTCTCATATTACATTGCAGACGGAGAAAGGTCAGATCGTTTCATGATTTTTACGTAGGTTTACGTACATGGCTACATTCTATGCAATAGGTTGTTTCTTACTGGCTTTTGAAAGTCACAAAACAATCACCTTATCAAATACCAATTACTTCAAGGCTCGTCTTATTTAATATTTACAATAAAGAGAGTAAAATGTTAGAGAATCACAACGCTCTGTTTTTTCATAGTTGTTTTTATGTGGGCGATGTGAAGAAATGAAGGAGAGGCATTTGTGGAGATAGATGCTTCCGAATGGAGCATGAGAGGGGATAATAGAGGGAGAAGGGGAGATGTGCGCATTTTTTTGTAGCCTTTGGGACAAGTCAAACATCAACTTGTCATTGGTTAGTGAAAGATTCTACTAGAGGCTATTTTAATTATTACACATAAAATAACAATATGTCATGTTTATTCGAATAGTTTTCTACTTAAAACTGATTGCGCATTAAAAGACTCCGTGTAATAACACCATTGTTTACATATTAGTGTTATTTATCTAGTAAAAAATGTGTTTAAGTAAGATTTAATTCCTTTTAATGACACAGTGTAGTTATGTTGATTTATTAATTTAAAATATTAATTCTAATTGTCAAGAAACCTAATATGATTATATAAAGTTTTCTCCTCGTATATATAACATTTAGCAAGTGGTGTGAATAACAGTGGTTTCTATTGACTCACACCCATGAGGGCTGCTACATGATAGCCTTTTGTTTTCTCTTTTTTTTATTTTTTTGTTTTTTTGTTTATAAAAAAATATTTATAAAAAAACAAATAACAAATTTTTAGTTTGGCATGGTGGCAAAAAAAACCCATCTACGTCTTTAAATCCTTACTCTTGCACCCTTTGTTGCCCTGGTTGATTTTTCTTTTTTTGTTTTTACTTATTTATCTAATAATTTAGGTTGAAATTCTTTTTAGTTTCCACTTCAATGGCCACATCAGTTGCACTAGCTTAATTATTTTTTACCATTATTTCTAATCCGAACAATCTCACTCTAACAATAAATGACTCTAACCATTCAAGACCACAAAACTAGACTGAATTTAAACCTTATCAATGCTTACATAAATACACATGTCCATCATGTTTACAATCACAAACATAAATACATATACATATAAATAAATTTTTGACGACCTCAACTCCATCACCCCGTGATCTTATCACTGAAATGGGTTTTCACACTTTATATCCCCTCACATATACAAACATACTCGTATTTACAAGAGTTCGGGTCTTACAAACGAAAACGAGCCTCCAAACGTCAGTTCCTAGCTAAATCAACGTCAAGGAACGCAACCATTAGCTTGGATCGTCCCCACGAGCCTACAAATGCCCACAAATCTTACAGAGAAAGTAGATCATTTACAGAGAGAGCGCACCTAGTTTGAGAGTGTGAAAATATGAGAAATTTGGTTTCTCGGCTTTTATATGAAATCTGCTTAACTGACCTCCATCGTGGAGAGTTAAGCCAACCTTGGCTATTCACTACTTACTTAAAATAAAATATTTGCATCTTTCAAATGGAATATTCACATATTGGAATGGAATATACCTCAATCGTTAAGCCAGACCATGGCGGTCCGTGACCATCATGGCGGACCGTTACCCTTTAACCTTGATGGTCCACTATGAAACCCAATTCCCTAGTTTCGAACCTCATCTCATGGCGGACCATTATGACTAGTCCATAGGACCCTTAGCGGTCTACTATGGTGTCATAATCCCAATTCCTTTGGAAATTTTTATTTTAATCGTTCCATACACATTGACCCATGTAGTCGTGCATCGACCTACCCATTAGGCTGAGGGGTCACAGTGTAAAAAACAACTAAAACTCCTTAATTAATTGGATAGACATTAATAAAAGTTTAGCATCGAGAGCCATCGTGTCTGTGGATTGACATATGGTTCTTAAATTTAGCTATATTACTATTCGATATGTACATGTGCTTATTACATGTGTGATTTAATATTTTTGGTGAATACTACTTTTCAAAACTAATTTATGTAAATAAATATTATACACTCACTTTCACGCACATCATGGTTGAACAAATAAGTCATCTGACACATCCTATTTTATTTGTTATCTTGATTGAACACATGATGGAAAACCTTTTATACGCTTCTTTGATGACGGAATGTAGTATCCTTTGTGGAATGAATCCATGAAGAAAACTTTGGCCCTCAAAGTCCTTGTTGTTTGCCATAAACTTACTAAGAAACCTTGAAAGATTCCTCAAATAAACAATTCCTCATTATTACCTAATATCATTCTTTACTTTCTCGATGCACAGAGTTTTAAATCTCTACCAAATAAGGATCAAAGGGGACATTCTTAAGACTCAAAATCTGTGATGAAGACCGGGGATTGGTAAAAATGAAAATTAACGATTTGAATGAAAATATAATTACCAAAAATAAAACATGACAAGTTTACATAAATGTCATTTAAATGATAAATAAGAAAATGTTATTAAAAAGGATGTCTATTTACGTAATAAAAAAGAACTTGAGTATCCTTAAATGACTTAAGATTGTTTTATTTAAAGAAGTATGTTTAACTATTATCATGATGACTACTTGTACTAACCCTAACATATCTTTAAAATAGGTTACATAATATTTGAATTTTAAATACAAAATCCTATCTAAACAAATATCTTGCATGATAAATAGAGTAAACAACTTGCTAACATAAGTAGTGGCAATAACATAGTATCTCTTTTAAGTACTAGTGACACCCTTTATCTTTAGTGTCTATCGATTACAATGATACATCCTCTTTCTTTAGTGGTAGCCCCATCGATGGCCGGATGGTGACGTTTCTAATGTTTTGCATCACTAGTTCCAAATTCCTATTTCCTTAATACCATTGATTTCCTTTTTCCTAACACCGTCAAACTTTCTAACTTTCATTATTAATTCTTGCAACAACATGAATCCAAATCGCCTTTTGTATCATAATGCTAACGCAATGTTGATGCAATTAGCCACTAACTAGTATGAGGAACTGATGTCTTATGAGCTTGATAACATGTACATGAAATGGACGGAGATTAATATTGAAGAAGATTTAAGGTCTAGACGATCAAGGTGGAAGCATAAACATGTCAAAAGGGGTTATGATGAAGGAGTCGACCAAATGTGGAACAACTACTTTGTTTTAGCTCTAGTGTACTATAAGACTTACTTTAGACCTCGCTTTCGAATGACTTGCCAAATTTTCTACTGAACTCTTGAAAATATGTGTACCTATTATTCCTACTTTAGATAAAGAAATGATACTAGGTAGTTTGGGTCTATCTGATTTGTGAAAATGCAAATTTGACATACATCAGTTGGCATATGACATAATTGTTGACCAATATGATGAATAAATACACATTGGTGATCAAAGCATTACTATTAATTGTTTTTAAAGGTTTCATATATGTGTCATGGGCGTTAATTCAGAAAAAATCCAAGAAGGTGTTACGAAAAAGACCTTAAACAATTACTAAAGGCATTTTCAACCGATCATAGATTTCTTGGAATGATATGTAGCATTTTTTGTATGCATTAGGCTTATAAAGATGTCAAGTTGCATGGATAGGTATATATACACGAAGTAACAATGAATATCCCACCATTATATTCAAGGCAATTACATCATATGACATGTGGATCTAGAATGCATTTATGGAGTAATGTACCCTAAAACTGACATAAACATGATTAATAAAGAACTAGTATTCAACAAAATCATAAATGATAATGTGTCTCCTTACAACTTTGTGATGAATAGTACACATAAGACAATATACTCTCTTGTAGATGTGATTTGAATGGATCATAAAGGTTCATATTTTGACATAGTGATAAGATAAAAGCATTAAAAAATCATCACGAGTCTGTAATAAAGGATGCAAAGAGAGCCCTAGTGTCCTCCAAGCTCTATGAGGAATTATATAAGGTTCATCAATAATGTAAAGCATGAGAGCAATAGGTAATGTAATGCATGCATGCATTACATTGCATAATTGAATGTAGATGATGAATGAAATACAATATTTGAGTACTCAAATGATGAATATCTACAGACAACAAATTTTGTACATGGGCCACAATCAGATTTCAAAAATCACTTGGTTAGATTCCAAAATTTATGTACAAATAAGCTTGTCACATGCTTCAAGTTAATTTAGTGGAACATATATGGTTTATTCAAGCTGAGTAGTTATATTTATGTTTTTTTAGTTTTAATCTTAAGCTTATGTAATCTTTAGTTTTAGGTTTATTTAGTTTTTACTTTTTGGTTTATGTAATTTTTAATGTCACACCCCAACCTTGACGGCGGAAACGTCGAGATGTGAGGGTTAAGATTGTTCACAGCCACATAACGCTATATTTAAATTGCAAATATTATAATCATAAGTCTTAAAATGAAATACAAGCATAGGTTTCAAACATGAAATAAGTTCCAAACAAGACTAAACATTTCATAAACTTTTTATTCATTAACTAGGTCCAAGTCCTAGTTTTATTGCAAGCTTCAAATGTCCACTTTAAACTTGGGGATTTCCTAAAACATGATGAAAATAAAGAGTCAACTAAAAATAGTTGGTGAGTTTCCAGGTTTTCATACATAATAAGATTACATGTAGCAGTTCATGTCATGGATTATAAGCTAGTAAGGTTATAGAACACATATCGTTACAACCAAACCTCGACTTGATTACAAGTATAAAAGATTGGCTAAGTGTATTTGGTTCCCTAGTGCACAAGCGTACGGCCCCTAGGAGTCGGCAATACCTCGACTTTAGCACCAAATAGGCTTGTCAGGCCCAAAGATCTAAGACGTCGCCAGGCTAGCAATAGTTAATGATTGTAAACAAACTATATATCTCATATAAACACTTACAATACACAAATAACCATGACCAAATAACAAGTAGAATTGCATGTGCATTACAAGTCTCAAATGTTTAAACGTGTATGTAATATAAGCATCATGTTTCACCCCAAATAAGTGTGAAATTATAAAAAGGGGACAAGGAAAACTCACATGTCAAATAAGTATATAATGAGGATCAATAAGAATAATATATGTCGTTCCAAGATAACACGTCACAAGGCACCTAAATATATAAATATTACAAGATTTAGGTTAATATATGATTAACGAGTTAACGTGAACTAGGGTATTAGAATTTGGGGATTTAAAAATAAATAAGATTTGTAAACTCTTTAGTAAAACACTATTTATAAAATTTTTAAAGGAATTAAATCCTTTATAATAGTTTGTGAAATTTGATTATAAAATATATATAAACGTTTTTAGTGACTAAATAATGAATAAGTAATTTAAACTATTATTTAAAATCTATTTTTTTATAAAAATAAACTAAGTGTTAATATATGTTTGATAATATGTGAAAAGAAAAGAATGATGTTAAAATATTTATAATAATAAATTTACAGAAAATAATGTGGATGATTATAAAAATATTTGAAGTTTGCAAAAATCATTTTATGTTTATTAAAAATTTTTCATGATTAAAACAAGGCTGAAAAAGCTTTTTAAAAAATTATGCAGGTCACGGGGTTCGAACCCGTGACCTTAAGTTTGATATGGAAGTATGAAACCATTAGGCTGGGTAGCCTATGCCTGTGAGAACACAGGTTTTATTTCTTAAATACCAACTTAAACAAAAACCCCTAAATTTCCACATGAACTCTAATTCAAACGAACCCCAAATTGAGGATCAATTCGTGTAAGATAACCGAATTGATGTTAGGGCTTTTAATCCCTATGAAAAATCGAGTATATGTACGTATTTAATTACCCGAATATGTTTGAATCGAAGGTAATCCTAAACGAAGATGAAGTCGCGGCCGAGGTATTCAATGGATGAGAAATACGCAATGAAAATCCAATCAAACTTGCAGATAGCTTCGAATGATGATCCAGATGCAAAGCCCCTTGTCAATTTGAGTTAAACTTGTTCGGAGATTGGGTTTCGATAGAGTTGCAGAACCGTGATGAAAGTGTTGATTGAATCCGAAGTTTTTGTTTGTTTCTGGTGTAATTGAGGGTCGTGTTTGATTATAGCCTGATAAACGTTCGATATGATTAAATTAATTGCGATATTATGGATTCTTTATAGCTCAACGGTTCGGGATCGAAAGCCTTTGGTTACCGAATGGTTTGGGAGCCATAACCGTCGTTTAACCTCATTAAACACCATAATTATGTTCGAAACTCGTACGCGAAGCGATTGGGAACGGTTTTTGGTCATGATTCGACGAAATTTGATGGTTACGGGGGTGGCCGGAGGCCGCCGGAGCTTGGCCGGAGAATGCGGCCGGAATTACGGGGTGAGGGGGTTGGGTTTTGCAATGTTGCATCCTTGGTCCCTGTAGTTTTGTTTTTTGTTATTTTATGCTAGAACTCACTTTTTAAAGTTTCAAAACTAACAAACAACCCCCCTAAACTTAATTTAATCTTATGTTTTAAATATTATAAGTTTAATAACCCTTATAAGTTATTATTATAAGCAATCTTATTATTATTAATGTTTTTATTATTATTATTAATAACATTATCTTAGTTATTATTATTGTTATAACATTATTATTATTAATTCTATTAATATTCTTATCATTGTTGATATTATTGTTATTAGTGATATTATTATTATTTATTATTGTAACTTATTATTATTGTTACTATTATTATTATTATCATAATTATTATTATTGCATAATTTTAATATCTTAATTATTAGCTTTCATACATTACATACAATAACAACTAAGAAATAAGCTTAAATCACCCATAAATTTCAAGATTGACAACAATGACCCTTATGAGAATAAACGAAATCAACAATGACCCTTATGACAACAATGACCCTCGGGAGGTTCGGGGTAGCTTAGTTATGAAGTCCATGGATATGTGTTCCCACTTCCACATAGGGATCTCGGGTTGCTCAAGTAATCCACTTGGACGTTGATGTTCGGCTTTAACCTTCGTGCACGTGACGCACTTAGCTACATAAGTCGCTATGTCTTTCTTCATTCCAGGCCACCAATATTGACCACGTAGATCCATGTACATCTTATCGGAACCAGGATGAATAGAATAACGAGTTTGATGAGCTTCGTTCATGATAAAGGTACGAAGGTTATTGTGATTTGGAATCCAAATTCGATTGGCGAAGTACATCAACCCATTGGGTTTCGTTTCCAATCGGGTTAGAAGATTATGCTCCAATTCATCCTTCATTCTTCCTTCTCGTTGTACCATTTGTTGAACCTCCAGGATACTAGACTCGATGTCACTATCTATTCTCAGGTTTTGTAGCAGTACGGTAGTCTCGTTGACATCTAGTCGGATCTCAGTATCGAACTCACCCAAAGTGTCAAACCATTGACGTCGATCGCGAATTTCTTGGAATGAGATCATCTTGTTGTGAATCTTTCGGCTTAGTGCATCGGCTACAACGTTTGCTTTACCAGGATGGTAACGAATGTCACAATCGTAATCACTAATAAACTCCACCCAACGACGTTGTCTCATATTGAGATCTTTTTGATTGAAAACGTGTTGAAGGCTTTTGTGATCGGGTAGACTATACATTGCGTACCATACAGGTAGTGTCTCCAAATCTTCAAAGCAAAGACAACAGCACCAAGCTCGAGATCGTGTGTTGTATAATTCACCTCGTGAACCTTCAATTGTCTCGATGCATAAGCTATAACCTTCCCTCGTTGCATGAGAACACAACCAAGGCCTTGTTTAGATGCATCACAATACACGGTGAAATCGTCGTTTCCATCGGGTAGGTTAAGATAGTAGCATTGCACAAACTTGTGCTTTAACGCTTCAAAAGCTTCTTCTTGCTCGGGACCCCACTCGAATGGTTTATTCTTTTGTGTCAACATAGTGAGCGGTTTCGCGATCCTCGAGAAGTTGGAAATGAATCGCCGATAATAACCAGCAAGACCAAGAAAGGAACGAACTTCGGTAGGAGTTGTAGGAACACACCAATTTTTCACAGCTTCCACCTTTGCAGGATCAACGTGAATTCCTTGGCTATTCACCACGTGTCCTAGAAATTTAACTTCCTCGAGCCAGAAATCCCACTTCGAGAACTTCGCGTACAATTGCTCTTTCTTTAACAACTCAAGAACCAATCTCAAATGCAGTTCATGATCGGTATTGGACTTGGAATAGATAAGTATGTCATCAATGAAGACGATCACAAACTTGTCTAGATAAGGCTTGCATACTCGGTTCATGAGATCCATGAAGACAGCAGGAGCATTGGTTAAACCAAAAGGCATCACCATAAACTCATAGTGCCCATAACGAGTACGGAACGCCGTCTTTGGGATATCATCATCATGGACTCGCAATTGATGATAGCCAGAACGTAAATCGATCTTCGAGAAAATAGCAGCTCCTTGAAGTTGGTCAAACAAATCATCGATACGAGGAAGAGGATAACGGTTCTTGATGGTAAGCTTATTAAGCTCACGATAATCGATGCACATACGAAACGTTCCAACTTTCTTCTTCACGAATAGAACAGGTGCACCCCAAGGCGAAGAACTAGGACGGATGAAGCCCTTCTCGGATAGCTATTGAAGTTGACTAGAGAGTTCTTGCATTTCCGATGGTGCAAGCCGATATGGTGACTTAGCCACGGGTTTGCTCCCGGTATCAAGTCAATTTAAACTCGACTTCACGCACGGGAGGTAAACCACTAAGGTCATCGGGAAATACTTCAGGAAAGTCTCGTACGATAGGGACATCCTTAAGTTCTTTCCCTTTGACTTTCGTGTTGACCACGTAAGCCAAGAAGGCCATATACTTCTTGCTTAAGCACTTTCGGGCTTGAGTGCAAGACATGAGTTTAAGTCCTTTGGAGGATTTTTCACCAAACACTTTCAATGTATCTCCAGAGGGTAACGGTATACGAATGCACTTCTCGAAACAAATGATCTCGGCATGATGTTTGGCTAACCAATCCATACCAATGATGACGTCAAAGCTTCCAAGTTTCATAGGAATAAGATCGATAAGAAAATCATGCGTGTCAAGGCTTAAGATGCAATCACGAATAACGATGTCAATGGTGATCGGCTCTCCATCGGCAACTTCAACGGTAAGAGGTCTTTCTAGTTTCGTATGTGGCTTAGCAAGTATGGGTTCAAACTCTAACGAAACAAAACTCTTATCGGCTCCAGAATCAAATAGGACATAGGCATAAGTTTTATTAATAAGGAACATACCTATTCAATTTTAAAGGTATTTAACGACATAGGTAACACATGAAAAGAATTAGGTCACAAAAGTTAAAGGTAAGTTAACATACCATTCACCACATCGTTGTTTGCTTGTGCTTGATTCGCGTTGATGTTGAAATCACGTCCTCGGGCTTGTGGCACATTACCCACAAGTCGGGGGCATTGTGGGCGGAAATGACCAGGTTCCCCACAGTTGTAGCAAACACGGTTTGTGACCCCGACGGCGTTGTTAGGTGCACGATGACAGGTCGCCACCAAGTGACCATATTTACCGCATAAAGTACAGATACGGCATGGTTGATTTCCCGGTGATGGTACCTACAAATGTTGCACATAGGCTGAGGACCAGCATAAGCCCTAGCCCCAGGCACTTGTGCCACAGGTGCAGCCGCAGGTACAAGTTGTCTTTGAGGTTGTTTGGGTGCAGCCACAACATAATTGCGCGCCGGTGTGAACTTGCGCTTCTTGTTGATGTTGTTGTAAGACGGTTCAGCTTTGGTCTCCTTAACAGCCTCGGTAGCCGTCTTCTCTACCTTCTTTGTACCCTTCACAACATGGTGCCCGCTCGTATATGGTTCTCGGTGAGTTGAGCGGTGATAGTAATGGCTTCTTCCAAAGTTGTGGGTCGGCTACCCACCACAGCATCTTGAATTTGGGGTGGTACACCCTTAATGAACTTCTCGATGTTGCGAGGGACAGTGTCGACCATGTGAGGCAGCAGTATACTCAACTCATGATGCCTAGTTGAGTAGGCCAAATGGTCACCATCGTTTTGCTTCAAGTTCCAAAACTCTTCTTCTAACTTTTGCAACTCACTTCTTGGGCAGAACTTCGCGATAGCGATGTTCTTGAACTCTTCCCAGGTAAGTGCTTGCACAGCTTCAGGTCCACGGTTCCTCTTCTCGCTATTCCACCAGGTAAGTGCCCTTTGTTGGAGCACACTAGTAGCATAACGAACCTTGAGCGTCTCGGGACACTCACAATTGATAAAGGTATTCTCCATGCTTTCGAACCACTCAAGAAGACCAGTGGCTCCTTCCTTGCCACTAAAACTAGTGGGCTTGCAAGAGCTAAAGTGTTTGAAGGTGCAAGTTTGATTATTCCCGTGTTGGTTGTTCCCGTTTTGGTTGTTGCTATTCTCTCCATGACCATTCCCATTGTTGCTAGCGTTGGTCATTAGGGTGCTATTAAGTTCAGCAACTATGGTCGGGATGACAGCAGCCATTTGTCGAGCAATCATGGCGGCTAACTTACGATCGGAATTTCCACGCTTTCCATGATGACGAGACATGCTGGAATATATAAAATGAGTTAGATACGAGAATTGGAATAACAAGGATCATAATTCAACAAGGATAAGGCAAAAGTTGTAAGGCACATGGAATGGTTCCATTTGGTAACGCATTACCATTTGGAAACGTTGACACGTCAAGGTAAGTTGACCCACTCGCCTTAGAAATTTGTGTATGTTGACCATAGTTTATCACTCATCCCAGAAATCCCCAGGTAAGCATAACTAGTCCCGTAGGATTTATGCGATATGCTTGCCTTAGCCCGAGGGCCTTTTGCCAGGAAATCCAGAATACAGGTGTCTATGTGTCACACAAATTCTTAGGTTTATGAAATCAAAACCTTGATGAGATTTTACATGGATTAGACATAAGTCTAAGGATTCAAGTCATAAGCATAAGTATACAATTCCACGTGTCGTCGAGAATAAGATTAAGAAGTTTCATTTTTCGGGGAGAGTCAAAGTGTCAAAGGTAAGTTTAGGGAGACGAGTAACAAAGTTTAAACATTTACAAGGCAAACCTATGCTAAGGCATCAAGTTGCACATAAGTAAGGTATAGCATTATGTAACATGTAACAATATATATATTTCCAAGAATATAAATATTTTTCTAAGAGGTTCATGAATAAGCTATAGTCTAGGTCATCATTTCTAATAACCTAAATCACTATAGTTATGGGCTCTGATACCAATCTGTCACACCCCAACCTTGACGGCGGAAACGTCGAGATGTGAGGGTTAAGATTGTTCACAGCCACATAACGCTATATTTAAATTGCAAATATTATAATCATAAGTCTTAAAATGAAATACAAGCATAGGTTTCAAACATGAAATAAGTTCCAAACAAGACTAAACATTTCATAAACTTTTTATTCATTAACTAGGTCCAAGTCCTAGTTTTATTGCAAGCTTCAAATGTCCACTTTAAACTTGGGGATTTCCTAAAACATGATGAAAATAAAGAGTCAACTAAAAATAGTTGGTGAGTTTCCAGGTTTTCATACATAATAAGATTACATGTAGCAGTTCATGTCATGGATTATAAGCTAGTAAGGTTATAGAACACATATCGTTACAACCAAACCTCGACTTGATTACAAGTATAAAAGATTGGCTAAGTGTATTTGGTTCCCTAGTGCACAAGCGTACGGCCCCTAGGAGTCGGCAATACCTCGACTTTAGCACCAAATAGGCTTGTCAGGCCCAAAGATCTAAGACGTCGCCAGGCTAGCAATAGTTAATGATTGTAAACAAACTATATATCTCATATAAACACTTACAATACACAAATAACCATGACCAAATAACAAGTAGAATTGCATGTGCATTACAAGTCTCAAATGTTTAAACGTGTATGTAATATAAGCATCATGTTTCACCCCAAATAAGTGTGAAATTATAAAAAGGGGACAAGGAAAACTCACATGTCAAATAAGTATATAATGAGGATCAATAAGAATAATATATGTCGTTCCAAGATAACACGTCACAAGGCACCTAAATATATAAATATTACAAGATTTAGGTTATATATGATTAACGAGTTAACGTGAACTAGGGTATTAGAATTTAGGGATTTAAAAATAAATAAGATTTGTAAACTCTTTAGTAAAACACTATTTATAAAATTTTTAAAGGAATTAAATCCTTTATAATAGTTTGTGAAATTTGATTATAAATATATATAAACGTTTTTAGTGACTAAATAATGAATAAGTAATTTAAACTATTATTTAAAATCTATTTTTTTTATAAAAATAAACTAAGTGTTAATATATGTTTGATAATATGTGAAAAGAAAGAATGATGTTAAAATATTTATAATAATAAATTTACAGAAAATAATGTGGATGATTATAAAAATATTTGAAGTTTGCAAAAATCATTTTATATTTATTAAAAATTTTTCATGATTAAAACAAGGCTGAAAAAGCTTTTTAAAAAATTATGCAGGTCACGGGGTTCGAACCCGTGACCTTAAGTTTGATATGGAAGTATGAAACCATTAGGCTGGGTAGCCTATGCCTGTGAGAACACAGGTTTCATTTCTTAAATACCAACTTAAACAAAAACCCCTAAATTTTCCACATGAACCCTAATTCAAACGAACCCAAATTGAGGATCAATTCGTGTAAGATAACCGAATTGATGTTAGGGCTTTTAATCCCTATGAAAAATCGAGTATATGTATGTATTTAATTACCCGAATATGTTTGAATCGAAGGTAATCCTAAACGAAGATGAAGTCGCGGCCGAGGTATTCAATGGATGAGAAATACGCAATGAAAATCCAATCAAACTTGCAGATAGCTTCGAATGATGATCCAGATGCAAAGCCCCTTGTCAATTTGAGTTAAACTTGTTCGGAGATTGGGTTTTGATAGAGTTGCAGAACCGTGATGAAAGTGATGATTGAATCCGAAGTTTTTGTTTGTTTCAGGTGTAATTGAGGGTCGTGTTTGATTATAGCCTGATAAACGTTCGATATGATTAAATTAATTGCGATATTATGGATTCTTTATAGCTCAACGGTTCGGGATCGAAAGCCTTCGGTTACCGAATGGTTTGGGAGCCATAACCGTCGTTTAACATCATTAAACACCATAATTATGTTCGAAACTCGTAGGCGAAGCGATTGGGAACGATTTTTGGTCATGATTCGACGAAATTTGATGGTTACGGGGGTGGCCGGAGGCCGCCGGAGCTTGGCCGGAGAATGCGGCCGGAATTACGGGGTGAGGGGGTTGGGTTTTGCAATGTTGCATCCTTGGTCCCTGTAGTTTTTTTTTTTGTTATTTTATGCTAGAACTCACTTTTTAAAGTTTCAAAATAACAACAAACAACCCCCCTAAACTTAATTTAATCTTATGTTTTAAATATTATAAGTTTAATAACCCTTATAAGTTATTATTATAAGCAATCTTATTATTATTAATGTTATTATTATTATTATTAATAACATTATCTTAGTTATTATTATTGTTATAACAATTATTATTATTAATTCTATTAATATTCTTATCATTGTTGATATTATTGTTATTAGTGATATTATTATTATTTATTATTGTAACTTATTATTATTGTTACTATTATTATTATTATCATAATTATTATTATTGCATAATTTTAATATCTTAATTATAAGCTTTCATACATTACATACAATAACAACTAAGAAATAAGCTTAAATCACCCATAAATTTCAAGATTGACAACAATGACCCTTATGAGAATAAACGAAATCAACTTTTAGTTAACGGAAATACGAGATGTTACATTTAATGTTATTATTAATACATAAATATAATATGTTATTTAAAATAACAAGAATTTTGAAAAAACGATTTTATGAGAAATGTATCAAGGTTGAGGTTTTTTTTTCTTAAAAAAATTTATTGGAACCACATTCTGTGTGTCTTACTTTCAAATGCCTACACTTGAAGCAGTTGAGTGATAATATGTAACATCCGGTTGTTTATTTGAAGCCGACGAATGAAGAAAAAGAAAAAAAGTCTAAAGTCGGGGGGACCAAACTCGCCAACGAGAGAAAGTTGGGTAAATGGTTATATTTGAAGGGAGAGGGCAGCCATTACCCTCTCCCCACACCCACATGTTCAGCCAAGAAAGAGAGAAGAAGAAGAAGAGAGAAAAAGGGAGAAAAAGTTGGTTCGAGTGGATTCAAGAGTGCAAAATCGAAGTGTAGCGTGTTGATTCGTAGCTCTTCTTGATGTGGTCGTTTGTGTGAGTTCTAGGACCCCTCTTTTACATGTTTTCAAACGATTTTGAGGTGAAACATATAGAAAACCCATTTTTGTATGTGTGTGTGTTTGACCCATTTGTATGTGTTTGCGTGTGATGCGTTTGGAGGTTGTTTCTGGGCTTGTGTGTGCTTGATGGTGTTGTGGTATGCATTCTTAAGGTTTAGGATGGTTGATTTAGGATTAGAATGGGTTTGGATGAGCTTGGAGGTTGAAAATGGCAGATTGGCTTCGGGATGAACTCCATTCTGCATCAGCTAGGGCTAGGCGACCGAATGGAGACCATACGGCCGAATGAGGTGCGATTGAGGTTCATTCGCACGATTGAGTAATTCATTCGTACGACTGAGGGCCCAGTCGCATAGGTGCTCATCCGCATTAGTTTCATCCGCATGAGGTCCATTCGCATTAGCTCCATTCGCATAGGACTCATCCGCATAGGAGTCCATCCGCATGAGGTCATTCGCATGGGTGTTCATTCGCTTGGGTGTTCATCCGCATGAGGTCCATTCGCACGATTGGATGTTCATCCGCATAAGTGTTTATTCGTAATGGTCCATTGTCATGATGTTCAGTCGCCTGGAGGCCATGCGACTGAAGGGTGTCCATACGCCCAAGTAGGGCTGTTGTACCCGGGAAAAGTGTAGTTTAATTACTGACTTTCGAGGGAAAGTGCAGATGTAAGTTTTGACATGGAAATTCTCGTAAGTTCATGTAAGATGACTGTTGAGACCTTAGAGGGTATGTTGGGCATGATGATGATGATGTTGCATATTTATGCATGATGTATGTTATGTATGTATGATGTTGTCCTGTATGATGATGATGACTGTGTATGTTGATGTTCCTGATTTTGATGAATGTTTATATTTCCTGTGGCTTTACGTGTTATGTTAATGAATAAAATGAAAGTATTATGTAACGTAAAGTGAATGATAATTAAAGAGGAACATGATGAATGAATGCGTGCATTAATAAACGATGGAATGTAACAAAAGTCTTGCAAGCATGGTATAACGGGACACGCCCCTTTGTAAGGTGTTAGCCTAACGGTGTGTGGGTTCACTACCCCGGGAGGATGCACATCGGGGTATTTCTTTGTGATTGACCATTTGTATAGAACCATTGTTGCTTGCCTTCGGTACTGTGGCCATGAGGTGTTGTGCACCGTAATGGAAGGTCTATGATAGGCTTCGGTCCAGTACCAACGGACGGAAGGGCATAGTGCATGACAATGGTATACCTGAATTTTTACCTTCGGTGTTGTGGCCATGAGGTGCTGTGCACCGTAATGGAAGGTCTATGATAGGCTTTGACCCAGTACCAACGGACGGAAGGGTAAAAGTTCATGGGTTTGATAGAAAGAAATGATGTAATGATGAACGAACGAATGATGAAGATAATAAAGATATTATCTATGTGTACGTATGATGTATGATCGCATGAAAGTAATGAACGGTTTTAATGAAAGTATAGTATATTTTATTTTACAACTAGAACTCACTCAGCAACGCTGACTTTTATGTGTTTTCAGTTGGCAGGTAATGATTGCTGAGGATGGCATGGGGCGGCTACTCAGCTCTTTTGGATGGCATCCATTTATATAAGGCTTTTGTGATATAATGCAACAACATATTTTGTAACTGATTAACGATGTATTATTTGGCAAAAGCTTTTATGATGAAATGGAATGATGTTTAATGTTTCCGCTGCAACGTTTTATGAAAGTTAAATGTAATTATATGTTTTATGTGTGATGAGGATCCAACTGTAAGCGTCCCGGGATCGGGGCCTTACATAATAATCTAGACATGCTCATGACATCATTCTCATAAGGAAGTGGCTCATGTCATCATGTGGTCAAATGGCTTTAAGTTCATGTTTATTAAGTAGTTATGGGAGATTTTGGTCATGATTTTTACAATGTTCTACATAAATTTGAGTTGATGGATCTATCAATAGAGTGTCCTTATTTATATCTCTCGTCCCTAAACTTACTGATCCAATTCATTTGGATGAATTTATACATATTAATTCAATCAGATGTACAAGTAAAGTGATTTCTAAGGTCCTAGTAAATAGGACCTGATGTGAGTGTGTTGAAATGCTATTTTAAGTGTTTAAATGTTAAATATTAAGTCTGATTACTTGTATTATGCATTTGATTATGTTGAATAGGTTAACTAGGAGTTTGAAGTGATTTTGTAGGTAAAATAACCAAGTTGGAAGCTTCCATGGTGATACAAGGCGTTGGAGGGGTCAAGAAACGAAGATTCAAGATGCAGCAGAAAAGTTTCCACCGTAGCCTACTACAGCCACGGTAGGCTACGCCAGCATCAGCCAAAAAACAGCAGAATACCCTCCAGCGTAGGCTACGCTGGCTGGAGTAGCCTACGCCAGAGCCTTCGGGAAACACCTATAAAATCGCGTTTTTGTTAGGTTTCATCCACCACTTGCCCCCCATTCGACCTAGGATGATTTGAGACGAATTTTGGGTGTTTCTAGACCTATGATTCACCATTCTACATCGTTCTAATACCATTCGATCATCCGGGATGCAATTCAACATCGATTTTGAAGATCATTCAAGAATAATGAGCGGCTAAACTTCTCGTGATCTACTTCGGGTAACGGGTTTTGTGTGATTAGGTTCTCGTTTTTGTTAGACTTGCGTTGGGATTGAACTTTAGAACCCTTTAAGTTCTTTTATAAGTTTAACTTGTGTTTTGATTATTTAAACAATTATGTTGGTTGACCTTTTATTTGAATGTCGTATGATCTTGCGCAAATCGTATGGTTGTAGAGTTTTGGTTACTAATTGAATTGGTATTGTGTATTAAGACCTATTAAGTCTTGATTATCATTATCACTTAATCATCACACGTATAGAATCCCTGTTAAGGATTTTCCACCAAGTTGAACTAAACGATTACTGAAAACCAAACCTTAACCCTGAAATGTATGACTCTTTCTTATAATTGTCTTCTTAATCAAGTTTATTCCTTTGCAATTTGTTTTCTTAGTTAATTCCTTAATCATTCCAAAATCCAATTTTTACAGCCAAGAGGCAATAGTTAAGTAATTTGATAATTAAGTTAATCGTTTCTTATAAATCAAGTTACAATACACCGACCACTAATTCCACGAGATTCGACAACCCTACTTACCCTAACTAGTTTAGGTGAATAGGAACACACATTTTAACATCTTATTTGATTGGTACTTCGACATCGATCAGGACCAAAATGATTATTGACTTAATCGTGACAAAGATAAATCAATTTTTCTTTCTAACTGCAACGTATTGGATGGGTCGCTGATACTAAAGGAAATGATTTCTTGGGTTAAAAAGTCTAAGACTAATGCTTTTCTATTCAAAATTGGACTTTGAGAAGGCTTTTGACACCCTCAATTGGAGTTTTATCAATTCGGTCATCTCTTAGATGAACGCCCCCTTAAAATGGAGACATTGCATTCAAGGTATTCTTGAATCTTCGAGGACGTCAGTGTTGGTTAATGAATTTCGAATACCAATGCCAAAGTGCAAGGAGATTCGTTCTATCCTTTAATTTTCATTATTGCCATGTAGACTTTATCTAGCTTCATTCATAGTGTTTGCTCCATAGTCCATAGGTATCTTTCACAACCTCCATACCTCTACTGATAGCATTTATCGTGTAATCTAACATATGTAGATGACATAAATTTTATGGGTAAATGGCTAAAGTAGAATATTATGAACTTTTCTAGATAGATGAGATGTTTCCATCTTATGTCCAGGTTTAAAACATTCAAAAATCTACTTTATTTGGATTTGAAGTGGAAGAGGGCACGATTGGAAAAAATAGATGTCAAACTAAATTATAAAAGAGGTAGTCTCTTGGGTTTGATAATGAGAGCAAGAACTTATTTAAGAACTAAAGACCAGTGATTAAAACTTTTGAGTCAAGCTTATTGCTTTAGAAGGTGTTGGCTTTATCTATTATGAGGGAGAGTTACTCTTCTAAATTAGTCCTTGGATTGATTGTTGATCTGTATTTCCATGTATAAAGCTCTAAAGAAGGTGGTTGATAGATTAGAAAGCCTAAGGAGAAAGTATATTTGGGATGTGAATGAAGACAAAGGAAAATTTTACTAGGTTAGTTGGGAGCGGGTAATTGTTTTAAAGAAATCAAATGGCTTAAGACTTGGATCACTTAAAGACATGAACTTTAGCTTATTACCAAAGTGATGGTGGCACTTAAAAACAAAGGATCAATGTGACATCCGTCACTTTAAGGTCCGTCAATTAACGTGATTGTCCGTTATCTATTCTATGTTTGGTCATTCTTCATCTTTATTTGACTCTTTATGTGGATATCATGTGTGCAATATTATCGTTGTGTGTGCATTCGTTATAACCATGTGATGACCTTAAAAAGACCTTTAAAACTTTCATTTTTGAAAACGTCAAATATATCATTTTATAAATATAATAAATGTTTTAATATAATCATTTCTTAAGTCATGACAACATTAAATGAACTTTTACAATTAATATAAAACACCTAACAAAGTCGTTTTTCAACCGAACAAAATTTGGAAAAACTCGGCGGTTAAGTGCAGGGACTAAACTTGTAATTTTGCAAACTTGGGCTGGGTATAAATACCCTCATACTAGCCCTAATCCCCATTCACCATCTTCTTCATCCTCATCTCCTCTTCACACACAAAATCTCCATTTTAGCACCAAATCCAACCCGAGAGGTCTTGTTTTATTCGTCTTGACACCGCCTACAGCCTAGACTACTTCCTTCTAGCAGGTAGTTGCCTTTGGTTGTCCGTTTTCTAGCCATTTCACGGCTGTCCAAACTAGGGTTTCGGGTGTTCGGGTTCAACCCGAACATACAAGGTCGTATGGGTGCGTGTGAGGTCTCTTTGCTTGTGTTTTATGCTTGTGTATGTTTGTTGAGTGTTTCTGGAGGTCCTTGTGGTGTAAAACCCGTGTTTAGAGCAGCTCTGTAACATCCGGCATTTTCAAGTTATAAACCCGAACCCGAACTAAAATCGAACTATCTTACGATATGAATTTCTTTATTTAACTTATTTTATTTATATTAATGAATTATATAGATTAGACGTGTAGTTTTAATTGATTTATTCAATTTATCATTTAAACAACTTATAATAACTTGTTGATTTATAAATAATTCTTTTTCATAAAATTATAACTTTATTAATCATGCTACAACAAATAACTGAATGGAAAAGACTTATTAAAACTTATAAAGTTATAAAATAAATTTTATTATACTTATAAAGTTTTATAAGTAATTATGAATTTTAAATATTGAAAATAAGTAATCAAATTATAAAGTTACAAGTTTTATAAAAGTTATAAAGATTAACAAATAAATAATTTGATTGATTATTCAAATTGGTTTTATAAAGTCTATAAATATTTTATAAAAAAGTTGTTAAAATTATAGTCTTCAAGAATTTAAATTTTAAATTATAATTATTCTTTTATTTATTTAAATTATTTAATTTATATTTATTTCAAATTCCAATCATAACCCCCTTTTAAAAGACTTATAAATCACCATTAACACCATTCATAACCTCCTCCTAACCTCAAGTAAAAGCAAGGCTTAGGCCTCACTTTTCATTTGCTCATTCTCTAAAAATCTCACTCTCATATCTTTCTTTCATCCATTGGTTATGATGAATTTGAAGAATTTTATTTTACAAGAAATTTCAAGAATTCTTAATACTAAGGTAATCCTTTATGGTTTTTATATTATACATTTTAATCATCCTAACATTCAATTGTTCTCATGACTTTATGTTCTTACTATATTATTCTTTCTCTCTACCAAACCTCTTTTTATTTTAATAATTATCATTTGATCATTAACATTTTAATAATCACTAATCTTATATTAATCACTAACATTCCTAAATTAAGCTAACAACACACTAACATAAACAAAGAATCCCGTTTGCATATGGACGGCTATGCCGCCGCATTCGGTTATTCTGCAAGATTAATGTTCTAAATGATGGCTATGATAAAGTCTTAGAATATTTTTATAACTCAAATGAAGACTAATATACCATATATTAACATAATAAAGTGTTCTAACCCGTTTCATGTATTAACAATTTTAAAAGTGCACATAAGTGCCTTACTACAATTCTGGCAGAATATAGTCTTACTTCAACCGACCATAACTTGATCATAACAAACTAAATTTGGGTAAACTCAGACTCCAATGTTAAGTTCATTTAATTACCTTTTCAACAACAGTTTATACGTCTTTAAACTCAATCGGACGACTCAACAATAGCCTTCACAAAATAAGTGCGCATTTCAGCACCTTCTGTCTTGTGATGCTTGTTTAACCTATTTAAAGATCTTTTCATAAAAATGTTTCTGAATGAAAGTTGTCCGGAAGACTTTGAACTAGTCAAGTATAAATTTTTATAATTTTATGAAACCGTTTGCTATTTTTAAAACCTGTTCAAACACATACCAAACATTCTGTCCAGAATCTAAAATTGATGCAACAATCCTTTTTCAATCTACCTTTCGCTTTTTAGCATTCTCTAAACGTTCTAACTTCTTGTAATGAATTCCAACATCAAGTTATTGTTTTTCTATCATTTAGGAGATCACCTTTGACTCTTGACATCCAAGCTTTCTTATGTACTCTACAATCATCACTATACTTGTGAGTTTTCTATGTGAGTATTTCATACTCCCTTTTTCTTATTTTCACACTTTGGGGTGAAACATGTTAACTTATACTTTGCACTTGTAAACTTATTTGAGACTTGTAAACTTTATGGCAATTCATCATGTTAAGTTGTGTTAGTTGAACTTATGTGGTTACCATGTTATGGCGTTATATGTACAATCATTAACTATTGCTAGCCCAGCGAAGTCATAGATCTATGGGTAAGACAAGCCTGCTTGGTTGATCCAAGTACACTTAGCTGATCGTATATACTTTTAACGTTTGAGACTTGTAAAACATTGTCAAGGTTTGATTGTTGCATTGTTCATAACATCCCTAATCACTTTATTCACTAACTTATGACTTGAATTGCCATCTTTTATATACTTATGTATTGAAAACTATGGAATGCTCACCAACATTTTTATGTTGCCCCTTTTATTTTTAACATGTTTCAGGAATACCTCAAGTATGTGATCTACTCTTTGAAGCTTGCACATCTAGGAATGGACCTAGATAAATAAATGAAATAGGATGATTTGTTACATTCTATGTTATGCTTATAATTTCTTTGAGACATATGTTGTAATGTTACAATTGAAACTTATGTTTAAATCATATTTGGAGTATTAATAGCGTTATGTGGCTGTGAACGATCTTAACTCTCACTCCTCGACGTTTCCGCCGTCAAGGTTGGGGTGTGACAAGCTCGGGGGCTGCTCCTCCCGACCACAGTCGCGATTCTGCAGATCAGGCGACTGGGTCATCCATGCGATTGAGCCGTGCGACTGAGTGGGTCGTGCGACTGGATCATGCGTCTGAGTCAATCGCGCGACTGAGTTGTGCGACTAGGCATGTCGTGCGACTGAGTTGTGCGACTGAGTGTTTGTGTGCGACTGAGTCATGCGTGCGATTGAGTGTATGCGATTGAGTCATGCGATTGAGTGATTGTGTGCGATTGAGTCAGGTGATCGACTGAATGTGTGCGAATGAATGTGATTCGCATGACTGGAGTCCAATCGCACGAATGAAGGTTCAGTCGTACGAAAGTAGCT
This sequence comes from Flaveria ramosissima, assembly GCA_025215565.1. Taxonomy (NCBI): domain Eukaryota; kingdom Viridiplantae; phylum Streptophyta; class Magnoliopsida; order Asterales; family Asteraceae; genus Flaveria; species Flaveria ramosissima. Next base: position 21,653,325 of record CM046036.1, on the reverse strand, counting down.
AATTCGCACGATTGAAGGTTGGTTCGTGCGCATGGAAGTTGAGTCGTGGGATTGGATGTTGTGTGGTACGACTGAAGGCCAATCATACGAATGAAGGCTCAATCGTACGAATGAAGCTGATTCGCACGATTGAGGGTTGATTCGCACGAATGGAGGTTGAGTCGTGCGTCTGACCTTGTTATGCGACTGAATTTGTTGTGTTTGAACCCTTGTGCGTGGCGTGAGTATGTCGTGTGGTGTCGAGGTAACACTAACACAATAATGCCATTGTTCGGCCACAAATATTAAAGTCAACGCGAGAAAGGGCACAGAAACTATTTTGAACAAATTGAACTAACGCTTTACAACGACCAAAATGACTTATAACTATTGACGCTATTCAATGTTTCTTCAATAACAACGAGACTCTTACTTAAACATTATCATTAATGGCGATAATGTCTTGTATTTGGATCTACATAAGATCTAGTACGCGTGTCAGTCTGTGTGTGTTGTACGCGACTCATCCGATACGACCCGAACCGACCCATCATTATTGCGCGCTTATACATATATCATATCATTAATGCTATACAATAACTGTCAATAGGTGTTTGACTGTTTATTTGCATTCAACATTTGGGATACATTGCTCATACATACTTACCACCTAACAAGTGAGTTTCGTGGCCCCTTTTTGCGCTTATACAATATTTCAATCATTTACAAATTGGGGGAAAAGTATGCTTACACAATTTTTATGCTGTACAACTTACATACATTTTACATACAAGGAATCAACGTGATACTGTGTTGCAAGTACTATTTGATACATGCTTGGGTCTGCTGTGTGGTTCTATCTTTGCAACTATTTAATTCCAGTGTGGGAACCGACGTTAGGTATTGGTAGTACTACTGGGTTGACACCCCCACCCTCGTTCGATGGTATACTAGTTGGTACCATCAGTGGCCAGGAACGGGCCCTTGGGTGAATATATGCCGACAATTTCTTTGTGTACGTCGCTAGGTTTGGTTGCAAAGCTCATGTCATGTGATATTTACTTGTGTAATAACTGTATTCACGGTATTCCGACGCGCTTACTTATTACAGCATCACTTACATTTTTATTACATAAACCTGCGAGCTCACCAACAATTATGTTGACCGTTTTAAGCATATCTTTTCAGGTGATCATGCAAGTCCAGGAATCTAGGTGTGCTGCCTTAGTGGAGACCCTAGGATGCATTTTGGGACTTAACTCATTTTGATAAACAATCTTTTTGAACAATGTTAACGCATGTAAACAATTATCAACTTTTGAAACTTGTTCCCGGGTTGTGGGAATTAACATTTACATTTTCATCTTATGTGAATATGTGTTATCATTATCATGTTGCTTATGGCTATGTTGTCGTGAACATTGATTAAACACGACACAAGTCCCCTTGTTGTCGGGTGTCGTCATGACACGCATGTCATCATTTATTTATATTGCTCTCTATCGCTTACCATGTGTTATGACGATCCCGGTCTCGTTACATCCCCGTGTTTCCGCTTTTAGCGGGGGTGTGACAATCAACAATTAGGGTGAAAAGTGGTCCTTGATTATCATTCAAATTCATGGAGGGTGTCTCATATTCTTGTTAGATTTGGTCTTAACTAGGTGTGGAATACCATCTCTTGATTGGAAGAGGTTTCATCGCGTATGAATATTGGTATTACTCATCTTATTAGGGGGAAGTCAGAATTGGTTTATAGATATGATTTTGGACTGATAATTAGGTGTGGTTAGGCCATTAATGATGTTCTTCCTGATATTTTTAAGTTAGAAACCTAAAAAAATTACAAAGGTTTTCAAAGATATATGATACAGTGATCAAACCAGTTGTAGATCTGAAAATGAAAAAAGCAACCACTACTACCAAATGAAGTGTAGGAACTTTATCAGTGTAGTCTTCTTATTAACCACATTTGTACTCGGATCAGAGTGACAAATGAAGATGGACCGTGAACCCAATAGGAGAACTCACGGTTAAATATGTGATTCTACAACTTCAAAAATGCCTCGTTCTAGGATACCATTCTCAATGGGAACATGTGGCTTTCATTGAACGTAAACATATTTGGGTGGATGGTAGAAATGGGTCAATTACCAACGAGAGATACCCTACAAAAGAGAGGATTACACATCCCTCTCTGTTACTGAGTCGGTGGATCATCTTCTCGTTGCATGCTTTACTGCAACAATTATTTGACAGTAGAATTTCACCCGGTGCAAAATCCATCAATATATGCTTTCACAACTCGAGATTTACTAGAGATACATAAGCATATTAAAGCAAATTATTTGCTAGAGGAGATCAAGATCATCGAGTTCCTGTAGATTAAAAAGGGATCCACTTTAAAATGTATGAATTGGATTCAATATTGTACTTTTAATTTTCACGGGTGATAGTTTTCTTTGTTTTTGGGTGTTAATGTTTTTAGCCTAGGGTTGTACTGATTCCTCCTTTTTGTTTAATGCTTGTTGCTATTCAAAAAATAAATAAATAAACTACCCAATTTGCAACCTTTATGAAGAGTGATTTACAAGCAAGTGAAGCACAAAACTAAAATCATTTTAATGCATCCTTGAAAACACATTTTGATATAAATTTCATCCAAAATAGTGTCGTGTGTACCGATGTACAAGTTCACGAAGCACCGACCTAAAATTTGTCGAAGCTACTATGAACTTTTGATTTTTTACAATTTTTTTTGTTTCATTATACAACTTTTAAATAATTTTTTTATGAAATCTAAATTGCCATTGCGATATGCTTATTTCTAAAATGCTTGATTATCAAATTTTTTTCATTGTTTCGTTTTTATATAAAGTTCTATATATTATCAACATATCTACTATGATGCGTGAGTTTACGTCTACTATGACAATTGCTATGAGCTTATTCACATATGTGTTAAAAATAAACTAATTTACACACCCTTTAAATCTATACTAATATCTCAATGATGATTAAAATTTAAATTTTTTGAAATGTAAATGGTAATTTAGATGTTTTTCCAATTGGGTTTAAAAAATAATTAGGGACATTAACAAGTGGCAAGATTAAATTCTCAACGGCAAAAAGACGAAGGCATGTCGTCTTCACACCATTCCCAACTCCAACTCCCTCACATTCATTTTTTCAAAACACACCCACTCTCTCCTTCTCGTGATTCAAGATTTTCCTTTTAATCTTTCAAAATCAAAACCCTACACCCCTGATCTTACGCTTCTTCCTCAATGCCTTCGAGATTCATCTCAAAAGCATCACCATACAAGATGTGATCTGCATTCACGGACCACTATCTCTTCAATTCGCTTGTTGTTGATTTCGTAAGTTCAAGCAATTGTAAGCTCTCTTTTCTCTCTTTGCTGTCTAGGTTAAGTTTGATTTTTATATGGAGCTGTGAATCTGTAGCTCATGATGATGCTCGTCCCGTCTTTGATTTGTCGTTACAAACCCTAGTTTTTTGAAAATGCTTAATCTATGCGCTGTTTGTACTTTGTAGCGGATACAGTAGCTAGCTACATTGTATTAGTGGCAGTAGCTGTTCGCAAGTTTTAGTGTTTTTAGGAGTTATAAATTATACTAATTTGTAATCTGAAACAAGGGGGATGATGTTATTGTTTTGATTTGGATCTGTACTTCACCGTGGTAGGGGTTGTTTATTTGGGTAGTTCGTAGCTTGCGAATGTCTGAAACTTCAGGTTTTCCTAGCTTGCAATTAGTTATTTAGCTTTAGGTGAGAGTATTTTCTTTGTGAGACTAATTAGGGTTTTGATAGGGGTGTATAAATCAAAGCTGTATGTAATGTAGTTAGTTGTCTGTTGAAGTTTATTTTCTTCATGATTTGCACTTCAATTGTCAGATTGGTTCTTGACTGCCATGGTTACATTACAGGCAGGTTGTTGTTGTTGATATCTGTTTGTTGTTGGAGGAAAAGGATTTTTTATCATATATGAGAAAATGGAAGTCGAGAAGCGAAGTTCAAAGGGAGGGTTTCTGCAGTTGTTTGACTGGAATGCCAAATCTCGAAAGAAACTCTTCCCAAATAAACCAGATGTACCTGGTACACTACTTTTTCTCTCATTTTGACGATAAGACTGTTAAATGTGTTGCTTTCTTGTGGCTCATTGGTTTATCCATGCTTAATACTTAAGTTTAATGGTTGGTGCAATGCAGAAAGTTCTAAACAAGGAAAAGAGAATGTAGACAATTTGACTATATCAAGGCTTCATCAGGTGCAGTATCTTCTACTGTTAATGGAAGTTTGATATTCTGAAAAAGTATAATTATAATTGAAACGTCTATGATTTGGGTATATGTAGATGAATTTTGATGATGGTATGCATCATCCAAGTGGAAATGATTGGGCTTCATCAATGATTAATGATGAAGGAGGTGGAAGCAAAGCCCCTGGGGTGGTGGCTAGGCTTATGGGATTAGATTCATTACCGACTTTAGATGGTTCTGATCCTGGTTTTACTCCATTTATTGACTCCCACTCATTTCGACATTCTTTTCACCCAAGAATCGCTACTGAGTTTGAAACTGAGCATCATTATATGGACTATGGTATGCGAAATAAGCTTGATGGTTTTTCAAGGAACCCAGTTGAAGATAGATTACAGAAGTTGCAAAACAGGCCAATTGAGAGATTTCAATCCGAGGTATTACCTCCGAGATCCGCTAAATCTGTACCTATTACTCACAACAAAATGTTATCTCCTATTAAGAGTCCAGGGTTCATCCTTTCAAGAAATGCCGCTTATATTATGGAAGCAGCTTCTAAGATAATTGACCAGAGTCCCCAGTCAAGTGTCAATGGAAGATTACCATCTTTCAGGTCTTCTTCAATCCCCCTCCGAATTCGTGACCTAAAAGAAAAAATGGAAGCTGAACAAAAAGCATCCAGAATCCATGAAACTTCACAAAGATCCAAAGCAAGTACACCTGTCAGTTCCTCCAAATCACAGTCTCGTGACAAACGCCAATGTCTGCCTGAAGTTGTGCTTTTGAAGAACAAGAATAAATCTGTTTCTCCTTCTACTCCAGTGAAAACAAATATTCAGAAATCAGAGGGACCCATTTCAAGGAATAGGAGTAGTATGAAGCAAAAAGAAGACTGTGTTAAGTCTGTCCAGTTAGATAAAAAACAAAGAACAACACAAAAAGGGGTGCAGAGTAGATCAACAACTGGTAAAACCCATGATGTGCTCACACAGAACAATCAAAAACAGAACGGTGCTTCTCATAAAGATCGCACAAATTTAAAACCTAGAGTTCCCTACCAACATTACAGAAAAACAACTTCCACGAATGGTTCCTCTAAGGAAATTAAGACCTCAAAGAAGACGGTTGAAAACTCAGCAGTTGGCTCCAGAAGAAAGGAATTGTTGTCAACTACGAAGAATTGTTCTGGTAAGAAAAGACCAACTGACAGGGATATTATATCTGATGGAACAACTACTAGCAATGTACTGATCAAGGAGAAAGAAAGGTCTGTAAAATGTAATATAACTATAGATGGATCATCAAATTGGGAGTCTGTTGATAGGAAAAACGGTATGGATGTTGTATCGTTTACATTTACTTCGCCTATTAAGAAGCCAGTGTCTGAGTCAGAGTTGACTGGTCAATCAGGAGTGAAAGGTCGAGGTTTGTGTTTTAAGTTTGATGATCAACTTAATACTGGAACTTCAGAGTTGCCATCTTTTGAGACACCTGTGATTGATAGTGATGCTTTAAGTGTTTTACTAGAACAGAAACTGAAAGAATTATCTTCTTTAGTTGAGACATCCCAGTGTGATAGTGCTAAAGGAGGTTCAAGTATGCATAAGGACAAGAGTGTCATTTCACATGATTCTGATATCTCAGGTGATCAGATGCCGGAAAAAGCTAAACCAGATTGGCAGGTATTAATTCTATACTTCATAGTATACACCCTACACAGTTCTTGTTGATGGTTCTCTTGCTCACAATTGAACATATAAGGTTCATACTGCAGTAACAATAATAAATAATGATGTCATGTTTTATGAGTGAGTGACTTTCTTGCACACTAATATATAATACTTTCTCAATTCACTGGTCTGAAAAAAGGTAGTTGTTACTGCTTAATTTTTTTTTAAACATACTTATGTCTTCATACCTCAAGCTTTTACTCAAGTTATTTATGATTTTAACTGGCTGAAATTTCTCTTTATGTAAACACTTAAATCTATAGTTTGACCTTATTCTATTTTCAGGGGGTTGAAGTGACAGAATGTGATAGTAACAGTGAAAATGATGAAAGTGGGATTAAACATCCTTGCACAAGTCCAAGTTGTGAACCGTCTTTAACGGATGATAGTTGCATCACATCCAACAGCACAACCACTTTAACCAGCAACGGTAACCATACTCACCCACCTTTTCTTCAGGTCTTGTTTTATGTGCACAGGAAAGCTTGTAGTAGTGTGGGTCAGACGGTTTGGTCAGAACCAGTTGCTCTTTAGTGTGGGTCAGAAAAATGTTATATGTTACAGCACCTTGGAGATGGATATTGCTTAATGCAGAAGTGTTTTTTAAGAATCTGCCAAACACCCTCTTAATCCAACTTTTTTGAATTAAAAAATTATATGTATAGAAACTATATTATCACAATACAGTGACATTTTTTAAATTAAGTGATTATGAGGTTTTCATTCTAGTGAATACACTTCTATTAGCACTTTGACTTGTTGACATGTTTCGTTTTTAGTCAACTCCTTTATCATATTCATTTGACTTGTTAAAGATCAAACATCATCCAAAATTCCAATTTGACCCATTTATAGATAAAATGGATGCATTGCCACCTGTAGTGACAGTCAAACTCTGTCATGTTAGGAGATGCTGAACCTTAAGATATATTTTATATATTTACTAAATCCAGACTTGGGATAAAGTTTGAGGCATCTCTATGATTTTATAGCAATCGACAATTTCTTAACGTTCTGAGTGCCTTTTTTCAGGGAACAAGCAGTTTATATCTGCAATAAACATGGAACAATTGGCGGAGGAGATAGAATTGCAAGATTCCGCCACATCTTTTCCCACCACCATTTTTGAATTCACATCCCAGGCAAAATGGTCCTCACAACGGGAGCTGCAATACATCAGAGAAGTACTTAACCATGCAGAGTTGGCACTAGAGGATTTTGCATTCGGCCCGACCCAAAAGGTCATAACCGACAATCTATTTAACCAGCTGGAGAATCAGAAGAGAAACATGGACCCGTCCTTAAAACCACAAAGGAAGGCATTGTTTGACTGTGTGTCTATCTTTTTGGAAGGCGCCTGTGTACGTGCCTTGAGTGGAAGCTATGAAGAATGGGCAAAATGGTCAACGTTATTCCAAAAGAAGGCGTTGTTGGCAGGTGAAGTACAAAAAGAGATCCGTGGTTGGACGAGCATGGAAGAACTGATGGTGGATGAGGTGGTGGACAAGGACATGAGTAGCCAAAATGGTAAATGGCTGGATTTTAAAGCGGAGGCTTTAGAAGAAGGCGTGGTGATTGAAACGGGTATCTTAACTGTACTAATTGATGAAATGGTAATTGATCTTTTGTCACGCTAAAAACGCTGTGTTTTTATTAAGTATCGACGGTACCTCTAAACTGCTACTTTGTTGCCAATCATTCAAAACATTATATTTGCATATCCACCTGTTCTTTTGTCATATGACATCAACTTCAGATGGGGGAAATATCCAGTGTGATGTGAACCCACCTTCTGAAAGGTTGATGGGTTTGCTTCCTTGGTACAAGTTGCAATGCATATAGTACAACATGATCACTTTTGAAGCCGTCCGGTAAAAGATAACCCCACATCCACAATGTGACACCGAGTAAGAGGAGGGAGAAAAATTACTTAGAGTATTCACAATCCGTTTCTTAAATTTACGTGAGTGTAATCCATAAATTATGTGATATGGTTATAAGTGGTTGTAAATGAATGATATGAGAAATTCACCATTCGTATTTTTAGGAAATACTGTTTTAAATCCTATAATGTTTTTAATATATTTTAAGTGGATGAGAGAAAAAATAATGATAAAATTGGAAATAAGAAATAAAAAGTAGTGATTTTTAGTATAATTATATAAATAAAAATAAGGAATGGGTTGTGAATGTTTTTTTAGAACGCAAATTTATGTTGCACATTATCGATTCCACAAGTCACGTTGAAGTATTTGATGCTTATATTTTTTGAGTTAATTGGTACAAGTTACACATTGGTTTTTTGATTTATAGTTGATTTTTTTTATGGTTTTTATTCTCTAAAATATTTAGGATGTAATGCTGCTTTGTGTTATAAGCTTTGTGTAAAATAACTATGATATTGTTTCTAGTTAAAATAATTAAAAAAGGAAAAATAAAATCCAACAACGTTGTGTATTACTCGGTTTGCCGACAACCCACCTAAGGGACTCTGACGACATCACATCACATTCATGAGGTCGTCTGTCGCTTTCGCATTCATGAGCTTCTCTCAATCAAATTGTTGCAAAATCTCTATCCCAAGTTACCTCCTGCTTAAACATGTTCCACTTGTTGGGTTTCACATATTAATTAAGAATAATACATGAAATTTTCAAAACACAAAAGATTCAAACTCCTACTAGTCTATCTATTGTTATCCAAATCTTTGTTTGTTGTAGGTATTGTTGTTTATCAACGCATTAGGAAATGTTGCTTGTACCTTCTCTATGAATGTACATATCGACCAATCAATGAAATTATGTTTTTACATTTCTTAATATAGGGTCAGAGCGTTCTGGTTCTATTTTTGACCCTTTTTAAACCCTAAAAGTTTTTCGAGTTAGTTGCCATGGAAACCAACACAACACGGCACATTTCTTCCTTTCGTCAAGACCGTCAAGCAATTGTTGAAACCTTTCACCAATCGTTCTCTCTCACCACAAACGCTTCATTATCATTTGAAGCTTGAATATTCTTTCAAACTCATGTGCCTCTCCTATGCCTCTCTCCTTCGAGTGGACGCATGATACAACTTCAACATCGATTAAAGTAGTGCTCCGAGGCTCCAAATCAAACTAACAAACTACATGCAAGCCATTACCATTGTTGATGAACGATCTGCAGGACCGTTTAAGGGCTTAACTACAATTACAACACAATCACACAATGAGGAGAATTACTAATCTCTAATCAAACAGTGAACTGGGTAACCAAGGTGAAGCAAAGAACACAAGTAGGTAAAGAGACAGAACAAGAGAGTTGGGTTTCAAGGAGGCAGTATATTGCTTTCTCAAGTTCTCTTACAAGTGTTACAAAGCTTAAGAAAAGATACAAGAACTTGAAATACTTATACTACAACCTACAGCCGGCCATACTTTGAAGGCCAGCTGGATACAATTGACTAGACACTAACAAAATCAATTGTAGGATCAAAAGGCATATCTGCCTTTTGACCTTGTGACTATGACATGCCATAGCTCACATCCTTTTACAATACAAAAAGGATAAAGTACATAAAGTGGAAAGTTACAGACTCAAGACCTCAATGTACAGTTACCAAAAGCATGACCCTTTTCACCAACTCATGTAAGTTGGTGACTTTACAGAGATGCAGCGGAAAATGCTTTATGGAACAGTACATCAGATAAAGCATGTGTACTAAAAGTCTTCGGAAGAAATCTGTCTTCATAGGATGAGGCTTCGGAAGACTTTGTCTCTGAAGCTTCGGAAGACTTCATGTTTGGCTTCGGAAGATATTGGTCTTGGCTTCGGAAGATTTTACACTTAGAGTATTTTCTAATGCTTTGTGTAAAACTTCCGAAGCATTCTTCACTTCAGTACTTAGTGCATGTTTGCTGAGACACTTAAGCTGTTTTGGGTTGCATCAGACTTCAGGAATCCTTACAAACTCCCCCTAGGCTGATGCTACCAAAACACTTGGAAGATCTTCAAATGTTGGTAGTCTTCAGTACAATCAGGACCATTCCTTTCTTCATGAGATGGTCAGGATCATCAAGACTTTCATAGTATCTTCTCATCTCAAAGAGATCATGCAGAGGTAAGTGATTATGTCTTGCCATGAGTAGACATTCTCAACACCTTGATCTCTTATAACAGTCCATCTCTCTGGATTGGTAGAGTATGTCCAGGATAAGATGGGTGTCTCACTAGTTAGAGGAGCCACTTGAATAGGAGTTGATTGGGCTGCCTCTTCATGCACTTCCTCAGGTTGATCTGATTCAGCCTGAGGTGCAGAGGTAGATGACTTTGGCTTCTTCTTCTTTGTCTTTGGTTTAGAAGCCATCCTCTTCTTCCTCTTGGTTGTCTTTAACTGAGAAGACTGGTCTGCAGCACCATGTTGATCATCAGTGTCTTTCTCAGTTGGGTGTTCCTCCCTCACAGGTTCAGAAGGAGAGGGAGTTTGACCCTGCCTAGGATCAGAAGATGAAGCTTGCTGGGGCTCAGCTGGAGGTGCTGGTTGAGGTGTCTCTGGTTGCTCAAACTTGACCTCCACTTCAGGTGGGACTTGACTTGGAAGAGAGTGCAAGTCAATAAGTTCTCCACTCTTAATCTTCTGCTTGATCACCCTAATATGCTCATCCATAGTGGATAGAGCCATGGGGCCAAGTCTCCTTCCGGAGAATCCATACAGCTTCAAGAAGCTCACCATTCTTTGTCTGTCAGCAGACTTCTTTGCATTCTTTTGAATGGTGGCCCTTGACTTTGCAGCTTCTTCCCTTAGTTTCCTTTTGGTTGTCTTTCTTTCCTTGACTAACTCAAGTTCAAGTTGCTTTAAATACTCAACTCAATGAAGTCATAGGATAAAGGGAGAAGTGCATCTGCCTGATAGAAGCCTGTGGCACTCAGGTAGTTGATCATTTTGATCCTATTCCTCCTCTTTATCTACCTGAGGTTCTTGTGGAGCCACATCTTCCTTGTGCAGGACTTTCTTGAACTGGTGAGAGAGTAGGAGCATGCTTGTAAAGTCTTTTCTGTCTCTTCTCCTCTTTGAGTTGGAGAAGTATCATTGCATCCTCTTTCTCCTTCAACTCTCTTGACACTTCTCTGTCAGCCAGTTCATTTAGTTCTTCTAAGGGGAGGGAGATGATATCATCAATGTCATAGTTCCTGGTCTGTAAGTAAGTAATCCTGACTGCCCTTAACTCATCATCCTGAGTATTTGGTCTGGGGGCAGCCCTGATTGCAGCTTGCATGAGCTAGATGACCCAGTGGAACTTTCTCCCCTTAGTCTCCTTTTCCTCTCTCTCTCTTCCTCCTCAATTTCCTCAGGAGTCATTATCCTTTTCCCTTTGTCACCAACAGACCTTTGTGACTCAGGGTGGATTGAGGCTTGGCCTTCATTGCTTGGAGTAGCTTCCATGCTCTGGCCAGAGAGAGGCTGAGAAACACCTTCACCAGCAGGTGTCTCAGATGGAGTTTGGACCTCAGCAGCAGTTGTTGATGATGAGACAGGGGTCTCAGGTTCTGTCACTGGGCCTTCAGTCAAGGTTTCCCCTATGAAACTATCTTAGGGTCCACCTCAACATCCAGTTGACCGATGACATTGCCTGATTCCCTAAGTCTCCTTCTTAGAGAGAACTCTGCCATGATCCTGTCTTGGATTCTTTGAGCCAGCCTGTCAGCTTGTCTTGAATTGCTTGGATTGACAAGTGGTAGGTTGACTAAATCCAGTCTTTCATAAAAGCTCAGGCTTTGGAATTGAAAAACTTCTTGTTGGCCTTGAACTCTTTGAAGTATGAGGGCTCTCTGTCATCATCATACCTCCACCTTATGATTTGATTGTTAGTTCCCAGTGGTGGAGATGAGACAGCCCTTGGTATGCCTTCCTCAAAGAGACTCCTGATGAGAGAGTCTATAGAGTCCACATTAATGTGAACTTGAGGAAGTTGCTGAGAATGCACAACAGCAAGTGAGGATGGTGAGTCCTCTATGTCCATTCTCTCTGAAGAACTCCCAGGTTCTGTGGTTGTAACAACTTTCTCCCCCTTTTTGGTAGCATCACCCACTTGCATAGGTGAGCTGGAGGATAAGTCAATCACTTCCACAGGTTCTTGTGTTCCTGGTTGAGCTCTCCTTAAAGGTCTCCCAGCTAGTTTTTCCTGCAGATATGAAATCTGGAGTTGCTGATCATTGACCCTGTTTTGTAAGGTAGTCACTTGAGATTCCAAGTGACTAACCTTAGAGACTAAATAGGTGCATGTTTTTGACAGTTTTTGCACCTTTAGTCTCAAATTCCCCTCATCTTCATCAGAAGATTCATTGGGGGATGAGATGATTGGACCAAAGTCCTCTCTCTCACCACCAGCTTGAGTTTCTTGGCTGCTGGTTTTCCTCTGCTCACTGGCAGCCTCAGTTGAGATGCCAATGGGCTGAGTTGCCATGGTTGAGGTCTTAATGATGTAATCACTTTCAAAAGTGAGAGCCTCTTCCATATGGACATCCTGAACAGGTTCAGAAGTGTCCACCTCAGTAACAGGTGACTGATGGGGGATAGACTGAGGAGAGTCAGAGGTACTCATCTCTCTTTGAGTAGGGGAGGAGAAGAGAGACTCATGGTACTCACTGAATCCTAAGTCTTCATCAGTGTAAAAGGATAGGTTGGGAATTGGTTGGTTGAGATCCAAAGGCTGGGGATGGTAGCTGTCCCCTGAAGGTTGTCCACTTGAGTGTTGAGACTCAGAGTGAAGGCTTAAGGTTGTTGGGCTATTGAGCTCATCAGGGTGAGCTTGAGGAACCTCAGCCCTGATAGGTGAAGTAATGGGAGTGGTTTGCTCCTCAGGAGAAGTGGGAGCTCTAGTGTCCACTTCTTCCTGTAAGGTTGAGTATTTGGGGGCCTGCACAGACTCAATAGTCTGAGCAGGGGTTCGTTTGGATTTTCTTTGGTAGGTGAGGGTGATTTCTGGTCTTTTTAGTGGTAGGGACAAAAGAGGTGTGGGTTCAACACTAGCTTGTGTTGCTAGGTTGTCACCTTGAGCAATGAGCTCTAACATTTTTGGGACTAGGGCTGTTTCTACCCCAGAGAAGCCTACAGTTGGCTTCTTCATTATTTTAAAGATGCCGGGCTTCATCTGTCCCAATTTAAGAATATTACCTGTTTCCCTCAACTGTGAGCCCAGTTCACAGTTGAGAATGTGTTGAACATATCTAGGAAACATGTAATACTCTAAGGAGTCTAAGTTTGCAAGTAAATTAGTATATACAAATTGTGAATACCTGAACTTGACCCCTTGAACCATTCCATGAACTATGAAGGAGAGATCCTCAGGAATCTGGTCCCATCCACCATGCTTGTTTGACAAGCTGTGGATAACCACATGGAGCAGGAATTTCCATTGGGATGAGACCTTCCCTTTCCTAAAGGTCTTTACAGAGAAATCTCCCTTCATAGCCCATCTGCTCAAAAGAATGATTTACAGCTTCTTTTGGGAAGGACACCTCACCTTCTTCATCATCCAGCTGTAGATGTTGGTTAATGATGGCCGGAGTGATGAAGACTGTCCTTCCCTGCACTGTGGCAGACAGTGCCTTCTCCCCATCCATAATGACCTCTTGGCAGGTCTTCCAGAATTCAAGCAACTGATCCTCATATAGAGGAGGATCAATGGTCAGGGAGGTGAAGTAGTTAGATAGAGTCAAGAATTGGCAAATCTCTGAGAAACTTGCATCTTTCTCAGAGCTTAACAGAGCAACTTGATTATGTTGCCTGTGTAGTTGCATGGAGAAATCAGGGTTGTTTCTGCGGTTAAGGTTGGCCATTTTAGAAGCTTAAGGGTGAAGAAAGGTAGAAAGCAAAGGCGGTTTAGAGAATTAGGTTAGAGAAACAGTAGAATTGAGGAAGATAGTGGGAAAGAGGGGGAACCGTTGGGTATTTATATGAAAAGGGATTTGAACCAAAGTTAATGAAAGAGGATAAACTTTGAAATCCGAAAGTCGGTCCCACCTCTGAAAAGTAGTTTACTTTTGCTCAAAAAGTAGTTTTCTTGGAATTCGAAAAGCTTCCGAAGTTTATTTGTCTTCGGAAGTTTTGATTTAAAAAGCTTCCGAAGCTAAAATGGCTTCGGAAGATTTTCCTGAGAGTCTTGATAATTTATGCTTCGGAAGAGAAATAAACCTTTGAATGCTTTGTTGAAAATAAACAAAGCTTCCGAAGGTTAATTTTGCTTCGGAAGGAAAAGGTTCTTGAAAATAGATAAGTGTCTGAGATAAAATTTTAAGCTTCGGAAGATGAGCTTTACTTCTTCCGAAGGTAAAATCTCTTAGACAGTTATTTATTTTAAAGACATGTTTTTCTTCCGAAGATAAAATCTTATCTTCCGAAGTATCAGAAATTTTCAAGAATCTAAGGAAAGTCTTCAAAAAGAATTTTACATCCAAAGAAAACATGAGCTTATGAAAGTGATGAACTAGACAACTTAGGACACACATATTTTAAGAAGAAATAATTAGAATTAGTTTTAATAAAAAGTCTACTCAAAGTTAATCATCCCAATAGCTGATATCAGATACTTAAATCTCTGTTCATCAAAAGCTTTGGTGAACAGATCAGCATATTGTTCATCTGTATGAACTTTGACTAGTTTGATTAATCCTTTTTCATAGTTATCTCTTATTAAATGATACCTGATGTTGATGTGTTTGGTCCTTGAGTGCTGCACAGGGTTCTCAGTGATAGAGATAGCACTATTGTTGTCTATGTGGATAGGAGTCTCCTTGAAGTTAAATCCATAGTCCAGCATCTGATTTTGAATCCAAAGCACTTGAGCACAGCAGCTTGCAGCAGCAATGTATTCAGCCTCAGCAGTTGATGCAGACACACAGGATTGTTTCTTGCATTGCCATGAGACCACCCTTCCACCAAGGAATTGACATCCCCCAGATGTAGACTTTGCAGTCATATTGCAACCACCATAATCACTGTCTGTATAGGCATACAGATTGAAATTTGGATTCTTTGGATACCATAGACCAAGTGTTGAAGCACCTTTGAGGTATCTTAAAATCCTTTTCACAGTGATTAAGTGAGACATCTTAGGGTTGGCTTGATATCTTGCACAAATACATGTAGCAAACATGATATCAGGCCTGCTAGCTGTAAGATACATAAGAGACCCAATCATAGCCCTGTATAAGTGTTCATCTACACACTCCCCCTCAAGATCTGGACCAAGGGAGTGGTTTCTGGCTATGGGTGTCTTAGCTATCTTACAATCAGTCATATTGAACCTCTTGAGTATGTCTTGAACATACTTTGACTGACTTATGAAGATGCCATCTTCAACCTGCTTCACTTGAATTCCCAGAAAGAAGTTGAGTTCTCCCATTGAACTCATCTCAAATCTGTCCTTCATCAGCTTCTCAAAGTCTTTGCAGAGCTTTGGATTAGTTGAACCAAAGATGATGTCATCAACATATACTTGAACTAGCAATAAGTCATTTCCCTGTCCTTTGATGAAGAGGGTTCCATCTATAGTACCTCTTCTGTATCCATGCTTGCAGAGATACTTAGATAGTGTCTCATACCACTTTCTGGGTGCCTGATGCAGCCCATAAAGAGCTTTGTCAAGCTTGCAGACATAATCAGGATGATCAGGGTCTACAAAACCAGGTGGCTGTTTGACATAAACCTCCTCATCAATCACTCCATATAAGAAAGCACACTTTACATCAAGTTGGTAGACCTTGAAGTTCTTGGATGCAGCAAATGCCAGGAATATCCTAACAGCTTCTAGTCTTGCTACAGGAGCAAAGACATCAGTGTAGTCAATCCCTTCTTCTTGTGTGTATCCTTGAACAACTAGTCTTGCCTTGTTCTTGATGATGATTCCCCTATCATCCTTCTTGTTTCTAAAAACCCATTTGGTTCCAATGGTAGTCTTCCCATGAGGAAGAGGACAAAGGTTCCAAACTTTCTGCCTTTTGAATTGAAGCAGCTCTTGTTGCATAGCTTCAACCCAACTTCCATCCTTTAGAGCTTCATCAACTTTCTTGGGCTCTATCTGGGATAAGAAACAAGAGTGAAGACAAACATTTGCTTCATGGGTTTGTCCTCTTGTTCTTACCCCTGTGACAACATCTCCAATGATGTTTGTGGTAGGGTGAGACTTGTGGATCCTTAGCTGAGGGATCACAGCAAGTTGCTGGGAAAGATCTAAATTTGAGAAATTTAAATCTGGTCCTGAAGATTCACCCTCCACATTATCACACTTATCAAGATTAACTTGATCCAATGAGTGTGAGACATCATTGATGTTGTCATCTATGGTGTGGTTATTAGCATCAAGAAATTCTGATCACTATCACCATCACCATTGTTGTCTTCTACAAGTGAGGTTCTTTATCTGGTTGAGAGGCCTCTGAGCTGGAATTTGAAGGCATGCCAGATGTATCAGCTGAATTGGTCATTGTTGTGCTGATAGAAACCTCATTTGCTGAAGTAGTTCCAACTGGAGCTGAAGATGTATGAGTTGAAGATCTTCCTAGCTCAAATCTTGGATCAGGATCACCTGTATTTAGATTTTCTGCAGATCCTGAAACATGCTCACAAGATTTGTTAAAACAGTTGGTAACTAAATCAAGATCAAACAGCCAATCCGGACCAGAACCAGCCACACAAGGAGTGTGCTCATTGAAAGTCACATTGGCTGACTCCTCAACAATTCTAGTTCTGAGATTGTATACTCTATAAGCTTTAGCTTGAGAAGAGTATCCAATGAAATGTCCATCATCTGATTTCTCAGCAAACTTGGCAATTTGATCTTTGGTATTCAAGATGGTGCAGGGACATCCAAATGACCTGAGAAAACCAATGAAAGGTTTCCTCTTGTGCCAAAGTTCATAAGGAGTCTTACCATGTGTCTTAACTACTAAAACTCTGTTTTGCACATAGCAAGCAGTATTGACTGCTCTGCCCAGAAGGTGATAGGCAGTTTAGAGTCAGACAACATAGTTCTTGCAGCTTCAATAAGTGTCCTGTTTCTCCTTTCAGCAACTCCATTTTGCTGAGGAGTCCTGGGAGCACTATATTGTCTTGTAATACCTTTTTCATCACAAAATGCATCAAGGATTTGGTTCTTGAATTCAGTTCCTTGATCACATCTTATGGTTTTGACCTTGTGATCACATTGATTCTCAACTTTTAAGATGAAATTCTTCAGAATCTCAGGGGTTTCATCCTTAGTTCTAAGGAAGAAGACCCAAGTGAATCTTGTAAAATCATCTGTGATCACCAGACAGTAGAGGTCCTTCCTAAACTCATTACACTGGTGGGGCCAAAGAGATCCATATGTAACAAGTGTAGGGGAGTAGTGATGGAGTTCTTTTCCTTAGGCTTGTGAGATACTTTGTGTTGCTTCCCTTTCAGGCATGCCACACAATGATCATCACTAGTAAACTCTTTCTTTGGCATTCCAGTTACCAAATCATGTTTAATTAATTTATTCATGTTCTTAAAGTTTACATGGCACATTCTTTTATGCCATAGGAAAGACTCATCACTATTTGCTTTGATAGAAAGCATGAAACTTCTCCTGAGGGAGATGTTTCTTGCAAATCCATCTTGTACATGTTCCCTTTCCTGGGGGCTCTGAGCAGGATATGCTCATGAGGAATGACCACACCAGGTTTGAGAACAATGCACTCATGCTCAGTAAAGAGCATGTTATGACTCTGATCACAAAATTGGGATACACTCAGAAGATTGTACCCAAGCTCCTTGACAAAGTTTACCTTCTCAATGCTGAGCTTACCATTTGTGACCTTGCCCCTTCCAGAAATGTAACCACCTCATCTCCTCCAAAAGCAACTGGTCCTCCATCAATCCTCTCAAAATTGTGGAGTAGAGACCTATTGCCAGTCATGTGCCTGGAACAGCCACTGTCAATTATCCAGACATTCCTGTTGGTCTTGAGCTGTTCCTGCACAGAGAAGATGATTAGTTACATTTTGAAACCCAAGCCTTACTTGTCTTGGGCTCATTAACAGTAAAAGAAGGTAATGCAACAGTAATAGATCCTATGGTTGTACTATAGGGATCTTCAGCTGTTGTTGATGGAGAAACCTCAGTCATTTGGTCTTTCTTAGACTTCCATACCATCTTTGGAGTCTTGGACTTGACCTTCAAAATCTTAGAAGCTTTTAGAACTTCATGAGTTTTGATGACTGATCCTTCGGAAGAGTCTACAGTCACTGCAGCAGACTTTAGTGCTTCGGAAGAATTCCTTTCTTCCGAGACCAACTTTGCTTCCGAAGGTAATTTTCCACTTACCTCCTTCTTTGATTTGAGCTTCCGAAGGAAACAGACTTTCCTTCCGAAGCTTGAGATTTCTTGAGACTCTTTGAAGTCTTTGTTTTAGTCATGTGGACAGTACTTTTAGGATTGTATGGGCAATCCTTAGCAATGTGAGAAGTACTTTCACACATGACACATAACATTATCTTCTTCAAAGAAGTCTCCCTTTGAGAACAAGACTGACTTTGGTCACATCCCCTCTCCATCTTCATCTTGGTAGATGCTGAGACAGTTCCCTTGGGCTGTGAACTGTTCTTGGAGTTTGATGGTCCAGGCTGTGCAGCAGTGGTACACAGCAAATCAGTCTTCTTCTTGGTACTGAGATGATTTGAACAAGAACCATGACTCTTAGCTAAGGAGTCTTGGTTAATGTCTTCAGTCCTTACTACTTTGAAACCTGCAGAGATAAAAACTTGTTTCTGCTTAGCATCAAAAGTAGCCTTGATCTCTTGAGCCTTCTTTGCCTTTCTTTTGCTCTTTCTGATCAAGTTCTTTCTTTTGGACTTGGTCATCCCAGTTGATTTCTTCTCCTCAGAAGGATAGTGGCCCTTGGGAGAATCCTCTTCTTCACTCTTCTCAGAGGAATTCTTCACTATCACTTCTTCATCATCCTCACTTACAGGATCTATGAGAGGAAGCTCATCTTCACAAGTTCCACACCTAGGAGATCTTACAGACAAGATTGTGTGTGGAGGAGCTATCTCATTTGATCCTAGTCCCTGTCTGTTTTGATAACAAACTTTGTTGTGCAGGGATGAGGATATCATGTTCTTGAAGGTCTCTTCTTCAAGAACACTCTTTTCTGCCTTGGCTTTGCTGATCACAAGCTCAGCCTGGCACTCAGTTAACTTAGTGATGAGATCTTGGATCTGAGTTCTGAAATCTGTATGTTCATGTTTTAGTACTGAAATGGTTTTCTCCAAGTCTTCTATCTTTAACTTGTAATCATTTTCAGACTTTCTAAAATCAGATTTTAATATGTTTAATGACTCAAGATCAGATCTCATCTCTAGGTTATAGGACCTGTATCTACTTACTTTAGCAATGCATTCAGGGGAGCAGAGATGTTCCAATACCTTGGCTTCATCATGGTCAGCCATCAGTGCTTGGTTTGGAGAAGCATCCTCCACCTGAAAACTCCAGTCAAAGCCTCCTTCTTCAACAGCAACAGCAGCATGTTGCTTTGTCTTCTCAGCTTGAGGAGCTTTGTCAGCAAAGTTTGGTCTGGGTTGTGTTTGGCCCCCATTTGTTTTAGGTGCCTTACACTCCCTGGCAAAGTGACCCATAAGGTTACAGTTGTAACACTTAACTTTGCTTTTATCCAGCCCAAACTTGCTGCTGGTAGCATTGCTTGGGAATCTTCTTCCTGTCCTCTTGTAGAACTTCTTGGCTCTGTGAGTGAGGAGAGCCATCTGCTGAACTATCTCCATGTATTCCAGGTCATCTGGATGGATACAGTCCAGGTCTTCAAGAGTGAAGAGATAATTCCCACAGCTTTCATCTGCAGACACAAAGGCTTGAGAAGAACTTGTCTCTTGGAATGGGCTTCCTTGAGTAAAGTTCTCCCTTGGTGTCTCCGGGAAGGTGATGAAAGGACCCTTTTGTGAGTTGTCAGGGTAGCATAAGAGATGATGCTGAGGTTCTATGCTGTCCCTTTCAACCACATGAAGGGCTGAACCCATTTGATTGTTGGAGTTGCCAGATGAACCTTGCATGTTCATCTCCATCTGGTATCCACTGAGAATCCCATACAACTCTGTAAGAGTAAGAGTCTTAAGGTTCTCAGTCCTCTTGATCACCACACAATAGTGTGTCCATTGCCTAGGAAGTGATGACATGAACTTCCTTACAATGTCCCTGTTCTCAAGAGGAACTCCTCCATCCACTAGGGTATCCACAATCTCAACATACCTGAAGTATTGTTGAGTCATGGTCTCACCTGCCTTGAAGGTGAAGTTTTCAAACTGCTGCTTCAGAAGATCTTTCTTGTTCTCCTTGGCTTCAGAGGAGCCTTCATACATCAGCTTCAGTGCATCCCACAGCTGCTTGGCAGTCTTGCACTTCTTGAAGCCTCTGTATACAGAGTTTGGGAGAGCAGTCTGAAGAGCAGTCATGGCCTTCCTATCAATTTCTACTCTTTTTCTATCTTCATCTGAGTAGTTGGCCACATCTTTAGGAATCATACCAGCACCAGTAGCAGAGGGGGTGCTGGGTATGAAAGGTCCATTCTCAACAGATTCCCACATTCTTGAATCAAGAGACCTGATGAAGCCTTCCATCCTCATGCACCAGGTGTCAAAATCATCAAGAGTGATCAGTGGGGATTTGTTCATGGTTCCAGTCTCCATATCAGTCTTAGAGATGGCAGCCATTTGAAGAGTTTAGTTTTTGTGTGTTGTGAGGGATCTTAAGATGGTTAGATCTTATATCAAGAGCCTGGAAAGCTCTGATACCAATTGCAGGACCGTTTAAGGGCTTAACTACAATTACAACACAATCACACAATGAGGAGAATTACTAATCTCTAATCAAACAGTGAACTGGTAACCAAGGTGAAGCAAAGAACACAAGTAGGTAAAGAGACAGAACAAGAGAGTTGGGTTTCAAGGAGGCAGTATATTGCTTTCTCAAGTTCTCTTACAAGTGTTACAAAGCTTAAGAAAAGATACAAGAACTTGAAATACTTATACTACAACCTACAGCCGGCCATACTTTGAAGGCCAGCTGGATACAATTGACTAGACACTAACAAAATCAATTGTAGGATCAAAAGGCATATCTGCCTTTTGACCTTGTGACTATGACATGCCATAGCTCACATCCTTTTACAATACAAAAAGGATAAAGTACATAAAGTGGAAAGTTACAGACTCAAGACCTCAATGTACAGTTACCAAAAGCATGACCCTTTTCACCAACTCATGTAAGTTGGTGACTTTACAGAGATGCAGCGGAAAAGATGCTTTATGGAACAGTACATCAGATAAAGCATGTGTACTAAAAGTCTTCGGAAGAAATCTGTCTTCATAGGATGAGGCTTCGGAAGACTTTGTCTCTGAAGCTTCGGAAGACTTCATGTTTGGCTTCGGAAGATATTGGTCTTGGCTTCGGAAGATTTTACACTTAGAGTATTTTCTAATGCTTTGTGTAAAACTTCCAAAGCATTCTTCACTTCAGTACTTAGTGCATGTTTGCTGAGACACTTAAGCTGTTTTGGGTTGCATCAGACTTCAGGAATCCTTACACGATCAATTTTTGGAAAGAAGATGGATCTAAAGGATATCGTTAGCACTATTCTTAATGTAACACCCCAATTATAGTGAAAATAAATTAAAATTTTGAGTTCAAAGTGTTAAAGTACCAAAGTTAAAGTACTAAAGGGGTGTTTGTGACAACCCTACATTCTTTTTTCCTATTTTAGGAGCCTTAGCCGCTTCTCCCTTCCTTACTTGCTACTCATGTTTTCCCGAGAGAGAGGGAGGGAGGGAGGGAGGGAGGGAGACGGTTGCAGAGAGAAAACGAGGTTAGAAAGACAGAGATAGAGAGAGTGTGTGCGAGAGAGTTTCAAGACTAAGAAAAGGTAAGTTTTTTATACCTCGTTTAACTTAAATAACTATAGATCTAAGTAGGATTCATGCTTACAAGAGACTCAAGTACTAGGGTTCTTCATAGATCTTCAAAGGTGGGTTCTAGATTTCTATTTATTCTGTGTTTTCTCACCATCTTTGTAACATCCGGCTCCTCATAACATAAATATTGTTTGCTTTGCCTATTAGGAGCTTACGGATTTGCTTTTGTTTGCTAGGGTGAAGACTTCCCACGTGGGACACCCATCCCTCGATTGCATCCACCCAAGCACACTTAACTGTAAAGTTCTCATTTCATCCATAGTTAATGTGCACAAAGCGTATCGGTGATATTATGAACTCAACATCTCTCCTCTCCATAGTCGATGTGGAATTTGCTTATGATGTTATAATCACCCCTTGGACTCATTGTCCCTAATGAGGTTTGCACCACCATCCTATTCATGGATGTGGGATTTGCCTATTTTGTTCCTGTAAACACCCTCGGGGACTCACTATCGTCGATAAGGTTTTCCCCACCATCTTGAATGGCACTAGAGTGACTCTGATACCATTTGTTATATTTGGCCCCTTAAACCACTAATATTGTCCGCTTTGCTCATAAGAAGCTCACAGATTTGCTTTTTGTTGCTCGAGTAAAAACTTCCCTCCGGTGGGGGGGGGGGGGGGACCGATCCTTAAGTTACTACTTCCTGAGTATACTTAACTATGGAGTTCTCCTCTCATGAATGTAACATCTCTCCTATCCACGACCAATGTATAGGGTGTAACATCTCTCCTGTCCACGACCAATGTAGGATTTGTATAGGATGTTACATTCTACAGTGATGTACATACTCGACATGCTTAGGTACGTTCCTAGATCTGACATGTTGTATGATAAAGTTGCTTATTTGAATTACGATACAATTAGGGTTTTTTATGGCATATCTTATGTATGCATGTCACTATCATGTATGAAACCCTAGGAACTATATGTGTTTATGATTCAAAGAGTTCAACGTTCATGATAAAAGTTGATATTAAATGTTCACTGTATAAAATAGGAGGCCTTTATGCCTCCACAAGTAATGTAGTCTCCTTCGTAAGTGTTATTACACCTTTGCACTTGATCTTCTGCCTTTATAAGAATGGAAATAACCTTATCCAATATAGAGATAAAGTGTGACTCTATAACTAAACTCCTACCTCGTAACTGGCTACATTTGCTAGAATAGAATTAAGCTAGCTTTCATAAGTACATAAAACCTCTGCAACAAAGCTTTATAACCTCCGTAACTAAACCTTGTAATTGGTTATACTTAACATTTTACAAATGCAGTCACCCTCCATAAGTATTATAACCTCCACAAGTGAGCCCTTCGCATCCGTTGATACTAGCTAATGCACAGACTGCCATAATGCCTCCGTAACTAATCACTGTACCTACGTAACTAGACATTTTGCACCAGAATATACTTAATCTTTATGTTGATCATCAAAGCCTCCACAAACGAGTTAAAGCCTCTATATATGGTCAATGAATCTCCTCATGTCCCAACACTTGAAAAATGATTTAAAACGACTTAGACTATGTTTCTTCAAAGCTACACTCACTAATAAATAATAATGAACACTACTAAAGTAATTCAAAGGTCTAAGTATGTCAATGATAATAGAATATTAGTGATTACTCAATGTTAATGCGCCAAGTGTTATGAGTCTAGTACAAGTTCATTCATTGTTATATAAGTATGAATATGTTATGTAGGCTACTAGTATGGACTACCTGTCATAAGAGTCTTGCCTCATGCAAGCACATCACTAAATTATTTTGCTTTATGCAAACATGGTCCATGGAGTCTTATCTTGTGCAATAATGTCATTGGATTGCTTTGCCTCGTGCAAGCATGGTCATTAAAGTCTTGTCTCATGTAAGCATATAACTACATCTTACCACATAAAAGCATTGGATTGCTTTGCCTCGTGCAAGCATGGTTACTAAAGTCTTGCCATGTGCAAGCATTGGATTAACCTACCTCGTGCAAGCATGGTTACTAGATTCTTGTTTTGTGTAAACATGTCACTGGAGTTTTTTTACTTGTATAAGTTGTTAGCAAGTTAAATGGAAACTTACATTATGTATTTATGTGTGACACTTAATTGTATGTGAATAAGGTCTTATGGGTGTATGAAGTACCGGTATCAAAGTCACACCGATAGACATGACAGTTATGCCTAATGTCAACAGTCATAATCGTTTTTAACATATTAATTAGATGGGTATAAATACCCTATAATCTGTAATTAATTGAATCTTTTTGTTGGTTTATTTCCCCGCTTTATTCCCTCCAAAATTAACATTTAGAATTTATATAAGGATCATATTTAGTCAAAGTGTTTATGTCGAGTTTCAACACAAGCATGTAACGTGGATGATTATTCGCCTCGTTACATTTTGATATATCTATGATATGTCAGTGAGTGTTACTATTTCACTATTATATGTCACTGAAATTATGGTCTTATTGTTATCACTACTTATGTAATATATGAATATCTAGTTTAAGTTAAACTAATACTATAATTCACGTAGCAACACTGACTTTTTAATACAAATGTCAAGTAAATCAAATATGAGTTGCGTTAGGGTTTTGAATGGCAAATGTCATCCCATTTCAAAGCTGATGTTATGTTTACAAGACAATGATTACATTTATGTAATAGAAAAATGATTGTCCTTATGACCGCTGTTGAAATTTTAATTCTTTTACGTTGTAATCTTAATGATTTTGTTTTAGATTATGCTATGACGTGTAACCCTAACTATGAGGACTTCAGGGAATGAATGTTACAAATTGGTATTAAAGTCATAGTTCGAAATATTCAGGCATTCCCTATGCCTAAACTTAAAATGTAAATGTGACTAATGATAACGGAAGGGAATTCGGGTAGTTTTTAAGTAAATTTAAAGATAGATGTTTAAACACTTGAAGTGTCTACAAAATGATGAATCGGTACATATATGACAACGGCTTTTGATGCTAAAAACATGCTCTTTACATACTAAAAAACATGTCTACTCCTGTAAATAACAGAGCATCACGATACATATATGACAACGGCTTTTGAAGCAGGTTACTATACGTGTAAACAAATTGCTTCCATTGAGAGGCAAAAGACAGGCTGCGTCAACAAGAAAGAAACAATCGCACAACACGCGGGATCGAACACCCTAGTTGAAATTCATTAAAGAAAGTGATATGTAGAAGTACTAGATTAGGAATTAATATTTTTGGAAGAAAAAAATGAGATTTGAAAAAGTTTGGATCTATTAAAAGAAATAAAATTTATGATATATATTTGTGTGAGAAAAAAATTATTAGGTAATTACAATCTATCATCCATACCAACACTCACAAGTCACCACTCCACTCACCACCCTTGCACCGCGGCCGTTTCAGTACGCAAATGAGACGATGACGAGTGTTCAAAGATTTTAATTCTTTGGCTGAATATCTTCATATGTTAATTCTGTTTATTATTCAATCTGACTAATAATGTTTGGAATTTATATTTTAATTTTCTTAAATTCTACTAAGCAAACATGTTAAATAAAATTCTAATTATAATTATATCATTTAAAAACTACAACTAGTCAAAGCAAGAAGAATGTACCATCTTTTTCGGCATAGGATAATGTATCATATTATTCCTTCAATTAAGTGTTTTGTGTAACACCCGAAAAATTTATTATTTTGAAGCCGGCGAAGAAAGAAAAGAAATAAAGTCCAAAGTCGAGGGACCAAACTCGCCAACGAAGAAAAGTTGGGAAATGTGATGATATGTGTAGGGAGAGGGCAGCCCACTCTCCCCACACTTCACACATTTCGGGTTCAAGAGGGGGAAAGAGAGAAAGAAGAGAAAAAGGGAGAAAAGTGGTGTTTCGGGGGATTCGAGTGTCCAAATCCGTCGGGTAGCAAGCCAAATCGGAGCTCTTGTCTTTGTGCTCGATTGTGTGAGTTCTATGACCCCACTTTTACTCGTTTTCAACTGATTTTGGGGCTGGAAAGTGTTCAAACCCGTTTTTACAAGTGTATGTGTTTGACCCATTTGGGTGTGATGTGTATGATGTGTTTAGAGTATGATTTCGGGCTTGTGTGTGCTTGTATGGTGTTATGGTATGTATTCCTAAGGTCCAGGAGGGTTAATTTAGGCTTAGAATGGGTTTGGATGAGCTTGGAGGCCGAAAATGGCAGATTGGGTTCGGGATGAACTCCATTCTGCATCAGCAAGGGCTAGGCGACCGAATGAAGGCCATACGGCCGAATGAGGGCGATTGAGGGTCATTCGCACGATTGGGATTCATTCGCACGACTAAGGTTTCAGTCGCACGACTAGGAGTCCAGTCGCATGAGGATTGCACGACTGAGGGTTCAGTCGCATAGAAGCTTAGTCGCATGAGTCCATTCGCCTGAGGTTAGTCGCATAGGTGCCCATTCGCAGTAATCCCATTCGCATATGGTCCATACGCACGAGTGGATGTTCATTCGTATAGGTGTTCATCCGCATGAGTCCAGTCGCATGATATTCAGTCGCATGGAGGCCATGCAACTGAAGGGTGTCCATACGCCCGAATAGGGCTGTTGCACTCGAAGGAATGTGTAGTTTGACTTCTGGCCTTCGGGGGAAAGGTGCAGATATAAGTTTTGACGTTAAGTAACTCGTAAGAGCATGTAAGAGGATGGTTATGGCCTTAGAGAGCATGTAGGGCATGATGATGATGATGATGTTGCATGTTTATGCATATTATGAATGTATGATGTTGCCCTGTATGATGATGAACGTGTATGATATGTTCCTTATTATGATATATGCTTATCTTTCTTGTGGCTTTACATGTCATGTTAATGAATGAACGAATGAATGAATGAAGTATTATGTAATGTAAAGCGAAAGATAATGAAAGAGGAACATGAAGTAAGAATGCATGCATTAATGAATGGTGAATGAACGAAAGAAAGGCTTGCAAGCATATATATATTGGGGTGAGCGACTTTGTGTTGCAAAAGACTCGGATGAAGTGCAATCATTTAGATTGCCTATGAGGTGAGAAACCTTGTCGTTGCAAAAGACTCGAGTAAAGTGCTATCGTAATGTTGCCTTGGGGTGAGCAACCCTGTTGTTGCAAAAGACTCGGATAGCTTGCTATCGTGATGGGCAATTGGGGTGAGCAACCTTGGGGGTGCAAAAGACTCGGATAGCGTGCAATCATTGAGATTGCCATTGAGGTGAGCGACCATGTTGTCGCAAAAGACTCGGAAGACAGAACGAACGAAAAGAATGGAAGATAATGAATGAGATGAAAGATATTAATGAAATTATCTGTGTATACGTATGTTGAATGATCGCATGATAAAGGAATGGTTTTTAATGAAAGTAAAGTATATTTATTTTATAAAACTAGAACTCACTCAGCAACGCTGACTTTTATTACATTTTCCAGTTGGCAGGTAAATGATTGCTGAGGATGGCACGGCAGGGCTACTCGGCTCTTTTGGGATGGCATCCAATTATAAAGCTTTTGTGATGTAATGCAAACATGAATTTTGTAACTGGATGATGATGTATTATTTGGCAAAAGTAATTATAATGAAACGTGATGTCATTTTTGAATGTTTCCGCTGCAATGTTTTCTTAATGAAATGTAATTATATGTTTTATGTGCGATGAATGACCAACTGTAAGCGTCCCGGGAACGGGGCCTTACAAGTTGGTATCAGAGCCAAAGTTTAAGTGAAATGGGTAAATTTTCGAAATAAACCTTAACTTAAACTGAGAATGGGACGAATGGGGGATGGGATGCCAAACTGAGTAGCTGCGTGCCATCAGGTATTTTCTTAAAGTTAACCGGTTTATGTGCGCATGGTATATGTTATGTGTTGTATGTAGATTTGAATACTAATGTAGTCAGGACAGGTAATACTTGGGGTATGAAGAGTACAGTAAGTGGCTAATCACAACTGGCCACTGTAATTAGGGACTTACTATACTTGACATAAACTGAGTTGTTTCCTTGAATGACCGTGTTGGTGTTTGAATCTTTCAGTGTGTTAGAGAATGGCTGGTGGTAGATCTTCTAGAGCTTCTAGGGGCGGAGGCCGTGATGGCCCTGTTGCTGAACCACGCCCTAAAAGAGGAAGACCTAGAGCTGAGAAAGAGGTTCCTGTAGAACCTGAGACCCCTCATCCAGAAGCTGGGGATGAGAGTGCGAATCTGAGGGCCTCGGTAAAGGAGGCTGTTGTTGAGGAAGTACATCAGGTCATGCAGACAATCTTACCGTCTGTGGTGACCGAAGTCATCAAGGCTGTGAAGGAAGGGGAAAGGAAGGAGAGAAACCGGGCCTAGGGGGAGCAACCGGAGCCTGAAACGATTTTCTCCGATAATGAGGAGGAAGAGGAAGAGGAGCCTGTGCGGGAGGTGGCACGAGGCTGTAACTACGGGGTGTTTATGAGATGCAAGCCCCCTACTTTTGACGGTAATGGCAATGCTGCCGCTGCTCACCGATGGGTGAGAGAAATGGAGGCTGTTCTCGACATCAGCGAGTGCCGAGAAGATGAGAAAGTCAAGTTTGCCACCCACTCCTTCGTGGACTCGGCATTATGCTGGTGGGACAACATTGTCCAAGCAGAGGGTAATCGGGCAATCGGGAGAATGAGGTGGCCCGAATTGAAGAAGATGGTGATCGAGGAGTTTTGTCCTCATCGGGAAATGGATAAGGTTGAAAGGGAGTTTCTGCAACTGGAGGCGGGAACCATGACACACCAACAGTACACCACGAAGTTCAACGAGATGGCACGTCTGGTACCGGATCAAGTGACGCCTCTGTCCCGAAAGATCAAGAGGTATATACAGGGTTTGCCGGTGGATATTCGCAGGCACATGATCGCCGCCCGGCCGAGCACGTTTAGGTCGGCGGTAGATTTGGCGGGAAGATTGTATGATGAAAGAGCGGTGGTGGTGACTGATGGTGGCAGAAAGAGCGGTGGTGAACGAGGCTGGCAGGGGAAGAGATTTGGTCGGGGCAATGCCTCGATGGGTAATAAGAAGGCACGGGTGGATGATCGCCGTGTGGTTATGTCAGGTGCGGGATCAAGAAGGTGTGGTAAATGTGGACGGGAGCATAGCGGGGAGTGCAGGTTTGGGTCGAACTTGTGCTTCAGGTGTGGAAAGGCGGGTCACATGGCAAAGGACTGTCGTGCGGTCCGATGCTTTAACTGTGGTGAAGAGGGTCACGTGCTCAAAGATTGTAAGAAGCCGAGGGCTGAGAGTTCAGGGGCAAAGAGGACGGGAGGTGATGGACCGAGGGCGAGCGCCAGGGCATTCACCATGACACAGGAGGAAGCTAGAACGGACCATGATGTAGTGTCCGGTACGTTTCTGGTGAACCAAACTTTAGCTTCTGTGTTATTTGATTCTGGTGCTAGTAGGAGTTTTATTTCTGCTGCTTTCTGTGCTAAGCTTCCTGTTAGTAGTAGACATGTTGATGCGCCCTTTGATGTAGAAACTGCCATAGGTAAGTCTACCAGGATTTCTGAGATGATAGAGAATTGTGAGGTGGAGCTCGAGGGTCATAAGTTTCCGGTTAGACCGTTCGTGATGGCATTAGGTGGTTTTGACTTGGTTCTTGGGATGGACTGGTTAGCGGACTTCGAGGCGAATATTGTGTGTCGCAAGAAGATGATTCTGTTGTTGGCGCCTGACGGTAGTTCAGTGACGGTTTATGGCGATCGGGTTACTTCGATTCCGAAGGTGATCTCGATGGCGGTGGCGGGAAAGTGTATGAGGCGTGGATGTAGTGCCTACTTGGCCTATGTAAAGGATGTGGATACGCCAACACCACAACTAGCTGATGTACCGGTTGTGTGTGACTTTCCAGATGTGTTCCCAGAAGACTTATCAGGAGTGCCACCTGACAGGGAGATTGAGTTTCAGATCGATCTGATACCGGGTGCCTAACCTGTCGCCAAGGCACCGTATCGGTTGGCTCCGACTGAGATGAAAGAGTTGATGGAGCAGTTGCAAGAGTTACTTGATAAGGGGTTCATTAGACCGAGTATCTCTCCTTGGGGTGCTCCGGTCCTGTTTGTAAAGAAGAAGGACGGTAGTATGAGGATGTGCATCGACTACCGCGAGCTGAACAAGTTGACAGTGAAGAACCGATACCCCTTACCGAGGATAGATGATCTGTTCGATCAGCTTCAGGGTGCCAGTTGGTTTTCGAGAATAGATCTCCGATCTGGTTACCATCAGTTGAAGGTGAAGGAGCAGGATATTCCTAAAACAGCTTTCCGTACGCGCTATGGTCACTACGAGTTTCTTGTCATGTCCTTTGGCTTGACCAACGCGCCAGCTGCTTTTATGGATTTGATGAACCGTGTGTGTCGGCCTATGTTGGATAAATCAGTGATTGTGTTTATTGATGATATCCTGATTTACTCGAGGAGCGAAGCAGAGCATGCCGGACACGTTCGGGAGGTTCTAGAGACGCTGAGGAAGGAGAAGTTGTATGCAAAATTCTCCAAGTGCGCGTTCTGGTTGCGCGAAGTTCAGTTCTTGGGTCACGTGGTGAATCCCGATGGGATTATGGTGGACCCGGCGAAAGTGGAGGCGGTTATGCAATGGAAGTCACCAAAGACGCCATCCGAGATTCGTAGCTTCTTGGGTTTGGCGGGCTACTATAGAAGATTTATTCAAGACTTCTCTAAAATTGCTTCTCCACTGACTAAGTTGACCCGAAAAGATGTGAAGTTCGTATGGGGTCAAGCTCAAGAGAAAGCGTTTGAAGAATTGAAGGCGAGATTGACTCAAGCTCCTGTTCTGTCGTTACCCGATGGAAGCGAAGATATGGTGGTTTACTCCGATGCTTCTTACTCGGGGTTGGGGTGTGTGTTAATGCAGAGAGGAAAGGTTATAGCCTATGCATCCCGACAGTTGAAGGTTCATGAGGTCAATTATCCTACTCATGACTTGGAGCTAGCAGCTGTGGTCTTTGCATTGAAGATTTGGAGGCACTATCTGTACGGGACTAAGTGCACCATATTCACTGACCACAAAAGTCTGAAGTACTTTTTCGAGCAGAAGGATTTGAACATGAGTCAGAGGCGGTGGTTGGAACTTATAAAGGATTATGATTGTGAGATCCACTACCATCCGGGCAAGGCCAATGTGGTGGCTGATGCCCTTAGCCGGAAAGAGAGGCCCGAGCCGATTCGGGTGAAAGCCTATCAGTTGATCATGACCTCTGATGTAATGAAGCAGGTTAAAGAGTTTCAAGATGAGGCACTGAAAGAAGATCATCTTAACTCTGAAAGAATGAGAGGTCTGGTTAGAGAATTGGGTGAAAACACGCTCGGTGTTAGAACCCGATTTGATCGTGTGTGGATTCCTCGTTTTGGGGATCTACGGGGGAAGATAATGGATGAAGCTCACAAGACTCGGTACTCCATTCATCCTGGTGCCACGAAAATGTACCATGATATGAAGAAAGACTATTGGTGGCCGGGTATGAAGCGCAACGTGGTGGAGTATGTGAGTAAGTGCCTTACTTGTTTACAGGTGAAGGCCGAGCATCAAAAGCCGTATGGGAAGATACAACCTTTGGATATACCGGAATGGAAGTGGGAGCACATCACCATGGATTTCATTACCAAGTTGCTGCGTACTCCGAAAGGGTACGATGCCATATGGGTGATAGTTGATCGTTTGACGAAGAGTGCTCACTTCCTACCGATCCGCGAGACATATTCATCAGAGAGGTTGGCTGATCTGTTCATCAGGGAGATTGTAACTCGTCATGGTGTACCGGTGTCTATCGTGTCGGATCGCGACACTCGGTTTACATCCAAATTCTGGAAGAAGTTCCACGACGCTATGGGGACGAGGTTACATATCAGCACGGCTTATCATCCCCAGACTGATGGTCAGTCAGAAAGGACCATTCAGACGCTGGAAGACATGCTTCGGGCATGTGTGATTGATTTTGGTGGAAGTTGGGATGACCACCTACCGTTAGCTGAAATCTCATACAACAACAGTTATCATGCCAGCATTGGTATGCCTCCATATGAGATGCTATACGGTAGGAGATGCAGAACGCCCGTTTGTTGGGGTGATATTGGTCAGAAGGAATTGGGAAGCGTCGAGGTAATCGAGGCTACGACTGAGAAGCTTGAGAAGATCAAAGCCTTCATGAAGGCAGCCAAAGACAGACAGAAGTCGTATGCTGATAAAAGGCGCAGGCCGATTGAGTTCCAGGTGGGTGACCGGGTTATGTTGAAGGTCTCACCTTGGAAGGGTATCATTCGCTTCCGAAAGCGGGGCAAGTTGAGCCCAAGGTATATAGGCCCTTTCCGAATCATTGCTCGAGTAGGAGAGGTGGCCTATAGACTGGAGTTGCCAGATGAGTTAAGTGGAATTCACCCGACATTCCATGTATCTCATCTAAGAAAGTGCTTAGCAGATGAAGATATGATTGTTCCATTGGAAGATATCGAAGTAGATGAACGACTCAATTATGTGGAGCAGCCAGTGGCAATCATTGACCGAAAGGAGAAAAGGCTAAGGAATAAAGTGGTTCCTCTTGTGCGTGTACAGTGGAAGCACAGGAAGGGATCCGAGTCAACGTGGGAGACTGAGGAAGAAATGAGACAACATTATCCACGTTTGTTCGAGGAATAACAGGTTTCGGGGACGAAACCTATTTAAGGGGGGTGGACTTGTAACACCCGGAAAATTTATTATTTTGAAGCCGGCGAAGAAAGAAAAGAAATAAAGTCCAAAGTCGAGGGACCAAACTCGCCAACGAAGAAAAGTTGGGAAATGTGGTGATATGTGTAGGGAGAGGGCAGCCCACTCTCCCCACACTTCACACATTTCGGGTTCAAGAGGGGGAAAGAGAGAAAGAAGAGAAAAAGGGAGAAAAGTGGTGTTTCGGGGGATTCGAGTGTCCAAATCCGTCGGGTAGCAAGCCAAATCGGAGCTCTTGTCTTTGTGCTCGATTGTGTGAGTTCTAGGACCCCACTTTTACTCGTTTTCAACTGATTTTGGGGCTGGAAAGTGTTCAAACCCGTTTTTACAAGTGTATGTGTTTGACCCATTTGGGTGTGATGTGTATGATGTGTTTAGAGTATGATTTTGGGCTTGTGTGTGCTTGTATGGTGTTATGGTATGTATTCCTAAGGTCCAGGAGGGTTAATTTAGGCTTAGAATGGGTTTGGATGAGCTTGGAGGCCGAAAATGGCAGATTGGGTTCGGGATGAACTCCATTCTGCATCAGCTAGGGCTAGGCGACCGAATGAAGGCCATACGTCCGAATGAGGGCGATTGAGGGTCATTCGCACGATTGGGATTCATTCGCACGACTAAGGTTTCAGCCGCACGACTGGGAGTCCAGTCGCATGAGGATTGCACGACTGAGGGTTCAGTCGCATAGAAGCTTAGTCGCATGAGTCCATTCGCCTGAGGTTAGTCGCATAGGTGCCCATTCGCAGTAATCCCATTCGCATATGGTCCATACGCACGAGTGGATGTTCATTCGTATAGGTGTTCATCCGCATGAGTCCAGTCGCATGATATTCAGTCGCATGGAGGCCATGCGACTGAAGGGTGTCCATACGCCCGAATAGGGCTGTTGCACTCGAAGGAATGTGTAGTTTGACTTCTGGCCTTCGGGGGAAAGGTGCAGATATAAGTTTTGACGTTAAGTAACTCGTAAGAGCATGTAAGAGGATGGTTATGGCCTTAGAGAGCATGTAGGGCATGATGATGATGATGATGTTGCATGTTTATGCATATTATGAATGTATGATGTTGCCCTGTATGATGATGAACGTGTATGATATGTTCCTTATTATGATATATGCTTATCTTTCTTGTGGCTTTACATGTCATGTTAATGAATGAACGAATGAATGAATGAAGTATTATGTAATGTAAAGCGAAAGATAATGAAAGAGGAACATGAAGTAAGAATGCATGCATTAATGAATGGTGAATGAACGAAAGAAAGGCTTGCAAGCATATATATATTGGGGTGAGCGACTTTGTGTTGCAAAAGACTCGGATGAAGTGCAATCATTTAGATTGCCTATGAGGTGAGCAACCTTGTCGTTGCAAAAGACTCGAGTAAAGTGCTATCGTAATGTTGCCTTGGGGTGAGCAACCTTGTTGTTGCAAAAGACTCGGATAGCTTGCTATCGTGATGGGCAATTGGGGTGAGCAACCTTAGGGGTGCAAAAGACTCGGATAGCGTGCAATCATTGAGATTGCCAATGAGGTGAGCGACCATGTTGTCGCAAAAGACTCGGAAGACAGAACGAACGAAAAGAATGGAAGATAATGAATGAGATGAAAGATAATAATGAAATTATCTGTGTATACGTATGTTGAATGATCGCATGATAAAGGAATGGTTTTTAATGAAAGTAAAGTATATTTATTTTATAAAACTAGAACTCACTCAGCAACGCTGACTTTTATTACATTTTCCAGTTGGCAGGTAAATGATTGCTGAGGATGGCACGGCAGGGCTACTCGGCTCTTTTGGGATGGCATCCAATTATAAAGCTTTTGTGATGTAATGCAAACATGAATTTTGTAACTGGATGATGATGTATTATTTGGCAAAAGTAATTATAATGAAACGTGATGTTATTTTTGAATGTTTCCGCTGCAATGTTTTCTTAATGAAATGTAATTATATGTTTTATGTGCGATGAATGACCAACTGTAAGCGTACCGGGAACGGGGCCTTACATTTTGTAGAAGCTCAAACATTTTAGGATAAGGTTAACTACACCCATATAAAAACATATTTTATAATATGCCCAATATCTTTTTCTAATTTAGTGACTATTTAAAAAAATAAAGAAAATAAACGACTGACTTTATGATGTTTTTGTATTTCAATTTAAGCTTTTAAGCTTTTTTTATTTTTTTATTTTTTATAAAAAAAGTTATATTTAAATTCAAGTTATTTTTATTACCGTATTTATGATTGAGTGCGACTTTTATAACAAAGTGCACTTTTGGGGTTTTATGGTTCGGTGACACTTACTTTATGACAGAGCACGCAACTACGCATTATAGTTTTATGATGATGTTACAGTTGCTGAGGCGTTCAAGGGCGAAGTATAATGGAGACCGAGTGGCGGCGGGGCAGGGGGGGGGGAGTATGATAGAGTTGCATGTTGGAGTTGTCATTGTTGCGACATGTAATTATATATGTTTTGTAAGGTTTCATATAAGGTTGATGCATCCAAAACATCCAAAGTCTTTCCTGCATGCATGTACTGAAGTGCAGAATAGAAATGCTTCGAACGTTTTACACCATGCACTAGAAAATATTTTAAGTGTAAAATCTTCCGAAGCCAAGACCAACATCTTCCGAATCCAAAAGTGAAGTCTTTCGAAACTTCAAAGACAAAGTCTTCCGAAGCCAAGAAGTGAAGACATATTTCTTCCAAAGACTTTTGAACACATGCTTTATCTAATGTACTTTTCCATAAAGCTGGACTATCTTTCCGCTGCAACTCTGTTTAGTCACCAACTTACATGAGTTAGTGAAAATGTTTATGCTTTTGGTAACTATACATGAGGTCTTGAGACTGTGCTTTCTACTTTATGTACTTTTATCATATTTGTAATATATTAGATTGTGAGCTATGATATGTCATAGTCACTAGTCAAAAGACAATCTTTCTTTTGACTCTACATTTGATTTTGTTGTCTAGTTCAAATGTTTCCAGCTGGCTTCTAAGTATGGCCGGCTGTAGGATGTAATATAAAGTATCTCAGGTCCTTGTAATTTTCTTTCATACTTTGTAATACTTGTAAAAGAACTTAAGAGCAATATACAATATTCTTGAAACCATATACTTGTGTTGTTTGCATCTTGTCTCATATTTTACTTGTGTTCTTAGTATCAAACATATAAGTTACCAGTTTTCTATTTGATCTGTTAAGTGTTCTAAAGCTCTCTTCTCATTATGTTGTAGTGTTGTAAGTGACCAGCCCTTAAACAGTCATGCAGTTTAAATATTTGAGATCATGATAAAATACCTTGCGCTAGTCACGTTAAAAGAGACCTAGTTTATTGAATTCCATCATGTTCGCGAATCAATTACTTTTAACACAAATTTCATATAAGGAATACTACTTCACTTGTATAAAAGAACTATATAATTAAAGTAATGTAATATTGATATCGGTGCCATAGCACTGCTTTTGATTCCTCAAAATGAGGAGCGACATCCCTACAAGAAGTAAATTACAATTAGATATAAATGCTATGTGGGGCTCCACACATTAAAACACTAAGCATCAAAGAGTTCTACTATATTCTAAAGTAATGGATGCTTTCATTATAAATTACCAATAATGAGTCATAAAGTTAAAATCATAAAAATTAGCTTAGAAGCGAGATGAATAGATTTAACATGTTGTATGGTTAAAGTCACTTCAAATAAGGATAACTTCATAATAGTTTTATTTCAAAAATATACTGTCATTGTAATTATTTAATAAATTAGGGTAGAGTTATAATAATAAAAAGATATATAATCTAAAAAGCTTAATAAAATTTCAAGTTTAACATTTGTTCTTCTATTGTTTTAAATACAAGGATATTTTTGTCATTTTGTTAAATACGTTAGATCATTGTATCTAATACGTGAGGTCATTGTGTCAAATATCAATTAATTTTGTGTCAAATATTTTTTTTATCATTTGTTATATGTATTCATTATTGTGTTTTATGTTTTAGATCATTACGTATTTCTATTGTATTTGTTTTTAAATATTATATATACTTCTTAAACATTGTGTTTTACAATTAAAAGTACACAATGACTTTATTTCACAATGTTTTTTTCAAATTTTATGTATTCAATATAACACAATGATGATAAATAACACAATGAGACATTTTATCATTTTGTTTTATATATTATATCATTTTATGTTATTTTGTTATTATTTTTTATGTATTTGATTAATTACTTGTTAACTTATCATGGTGTTTTACAAGTAGAATAGTGTTATTCCCCATTATATATTTTTAGAATTTATCATGTTATAAAAACACAATAGCATTCAAAGAAACATAATAATTAACAAAAAAAACATAATGAACTAATTTATTGTAAAGGAGTGTGGAGGTTGAAAGGGAGATGATCAGATTAGGGTCGGGAGGGAAAAGGGAAGACTAAAAGGGGTTTGTTATAAGGAAAACTTTTTAAAATGTCCCTTTTGCCATTTATTTTCTCTCAAAATGTGCCTTTACACACTCTATTCCACCAATGTCATCTTAAATTTCACCTGTTTTATAATGACTTTCGCCTATATTTTAAGGACTTCCTTCGGTATTCTAAGGGTTTCTACCGGTGTGTATGAGGTCGGACGCTCATGTTTGAGAGATCGAATGATCGTGTTAGTGCATGTGGGGTGCTCATTTTTATGAGTTCGGGTGTCCGTGTTTTGGGTTTGAACACTTGTGTTTAGGGGTCGAGCACTCATGTATTGTGTGACATCCGGTAATTTTTCGTTACCAAAACTCCGTTAGAACTGATAGGTCTTGCATACATGTATTGTGAGTACACACTAGTTGTTGTTGAACGTTGGTGACCTAATAATAAATAAGTGTGGTTAATAAATAATAACTTAATTAATAATTTTGATTATTGTTATGTGGTTATGTGATTCATGAATTTAAATATTATTTGTGAATTTTACTTTATAAGGTAACAACATGTGATATTTGATTCATGTGTTTTGTTGCTAGTTAAAAATATATGATTATTATTGTTGCTTAATTTTTACTTGTGTTTTGTAGTTAAATTTATTTAAAAAGTGTTAAAAAGATTAAGTTTTATAAAATTTAAACAAGGAGGGTTATTTGGTAAATGTTACTAAACTTAAAAATTAATAAAATTAAAATCCTAGCCTCCCCCCCACCATTACCCTCTAATCGGCCGAAACCCCTTTCCACATCCCCTTTCACGATTTTGATCCAAGAAAAACTCAATCCAATCGACTTTGGCTTAGCTTTGATCATTCCGACGTGTTAGCAAGTGTCAATCTTGATCCTTACGCGATTAAAGGTAACATTTTGACTAGTTTTTCATAGTTTTTTATTCAAGAACAACCCTAGTTCAATTAACATTAATAAAGGCGAAATTGGCATGGTTTGATAATGATATGATGTTAGTTGTATTGTGTTGATGCTAGTTTACGTAGATTATGCAAGAATTTCATGGAATTGACGTGTTGTTCATACCTTACTATAAGTAGAAACTTTTGTTCATGAGAATTAGGAATTTTGATGAATTTTTGATGTTTATCATGTTTAGATGAACTAGATTATGCATAAAATTAATGAATTCATGATTGAATTGGATGATAGATTGGTTTTTGGGTGTTACTTTCCCGAAATGGAAACTCTATTGATGTGAATCATTGGATATTGTGAATTGGGCATGTATATGATGTTAGGATCATGCTAGAATGCTTGTTGATGATGTTTAATGCATTAGAATGTGTTAATTGGGTCATGTGGATACTTGATGGATTATTTAGGAAATTTAGGTTTTAGGAAATATTGGGCAAGTAATGAGTTATATTTTATATTAGGGAATCATGTTTGGGGATTATAGTAGGCCATGGTATGTATGCTAATTGGTATGAATCATCTTGAGAAATATGATAATGAACATCATACACATGTGTGAATCTGAGGCCCCTACTTAGTAGGATTGGCAGGGTTTAGGATGTGAAGTCGTGAGTGGCTTCACATGGCATGTTGTGCGTGATTAAACTCAATGTATGATTTGTTAATTGAGATTTAATTATAATTATTTTGAGCATGATGTTTGGTTGTGATTCTTATGTGTTGTATGATAATCTATGTAGGTATGATGATCTTGATAGAACTTAAGATTCATAATGTGACATACGTGAATAACTTATATGATAATCATGGGTAATGAGTTGCTATACTTGATCAAACAAGATTTCAATTAACATGTCACCAACGGGTCAAACGGGTCAACTAGGCCAAATGTGTCTTTGTTTTCCAAAACCCTTAGGTTAATGTGTTTATTAAGTACATAGCGTTGTTAAACTTTCTGGTAATATGTACTTATGTACTCACGTGTTCTAGGTAACCTTTGACGGGTTCTCTTTACATTCACCGTTAGCTTCTCTATTATTGTTCGTTTGCGCACCATGTGAGTTCAATGCCCCACTTTTATTCACTCTATTTTTTGAGGAGAAAACATACTTATATTTTCAAACGCTTTATTATTATAACTTATGTATAGTATAACATAGTGTGATATACAATTGAAAGTCCTTACACTTTTGGATCGCTAATTAAGAAAATATAAGGATTCCTATAAGTCTGATGCAACCAAAACATCCAAAGTCTTTCTGCATGCATGCACTAAAGAACAGAAGTAGAAATGCTTCGGAAGTTTTACACCTTGCATTAGAAATATTCTAAGTGTAAAATCTTCCGAAGCCAAGACCAACATCTTCCGAAGCCAAAAGTGAAGTCTTCCGAAGCTTCAAAGACAAAGTCTTCCGAAGCTTCAAAGACAAAGTCTTCCGAAGACAAAGAGTGAAGACAGATTTCTTCCGAAGACTTTTAGATACATGCTTTTATCTGATGTACTTTACCATAAAGCTGGACCACCTTTTCGTTGCAACTCTGTTTAGTCACCAACTTACATGAGTTGGTGAAAAGGTCCATGTAAGGATTCCTGAAGTCTGATGCAACCCAAAACAGCCCAAGTGTCTCAGCAGCATGCATTAAGTACTGAAGTGAAGAATGCTTCGGAAGTTTTACACAAAGCATTAGAAAATACTCTAAGTGTAAAATCTTCCGAAGCCAAGACCAATATCTTCCGAAGCCAAACATGAAGTCTTCCGAAGCTTCAAAGACAAAGTCTTCCGAAGCTTCAACCTATGAAGACAGATTTCTTCCGAAGACTTTTAGTACACATGCTTTATCTGATGTACTGTTCCATAAAGCACCTTTTCCGCTGCATCTCTGTAAAGTCACCAACTTACATGAGTTGGTGAAAAGGGCCTTGCTTTTGGTAACTGTACATTGAGGTCTTGAGTCTTCAACTTTCCACTTTATGTACTTTATCCTTTTTGTATTGTATAAGGATGTGAGCTATGGCATGTCATAGTCACAAGGTCAAAAGGCAGATATGCCTTTTGATCCTACAATTGATTTTGTTAGTGTCTAGTCAATTGTATCCAGCTGGCTTTCAAAGTATAGCCGGCTGTAGGTTGTAGTATAAGTATTTCAAGTTCTTGTATCTTTTCTTTATGCTTTGTAACACTTGTAAAAGAACTTGAGAAAGCAATATACTGCTTCCTTGAAACCCATACTCTCTTGTTCTGTCTCTTGCTTTACTTGTGTTCTTTGTATCACCTTTGGTTACCCAGTTCACTGTTTGATTAGAGTTTAGTTAATCTCCTCATTGTGCTGTTGTGTTGTAATTGTGTTAAAGCCCTTAAATGGTCCTGCAATTGGTATCAGAGCTTTCCAGGCTCTTGATATAAGATCTAACCATCTTAAGATCTACCAAAAAGGGGGAGAAAGTTGTTACAACCACAGAACCTGGGAGTTCTTCAGAGAGAATGGACATAGAGGACTCACCATCCTCACTTGTTGTTGTGCATTCTCAGCAACTTCCTCAAGTTCACATTAATGTGGACTCTATAGACTCTCTCATCAGGAGTCTCTTTGAGGAAGGTATACCAAGGGCTGTCTCATCTCCACCACTAGGAACTGGCAATCACATCATAAGGTGGAGGTATGATGATGACAGGAGAGCCCTTATACTTCAAAGAGTTCAAGGCCAACAAGAAGTTTTTCAATTCCAAAGCCTGAGCTTTTATGAAAGACTGGATTTAGTCAACTTGCCACTTGTCAATCCAAGCAATTCAAGAAAAGCTGACAGGCTGGCTCAAAGAATCCAAGACAGGATCCTTGCAGAGTTTACTCTAAGAAGGAGACTTAGGGAATCAGGCAATGTCATCGGTCAACTGGATGTTGAGGTGGACCCTAAGATTAGTTTCATAGGGGAAACCTTGACTGAAGGCCCAGTGACAGAACCTGAGACCCCTGTCTCATCATCAACAACTGCTGCTGAGGTCCAAACTCCATCTGAGACACCTGCTGGTGAAGGTGTTTCTCAGCCTCTCTCTGGCCAGAGCATGAAAGCTACTCCAAGCAATGAAGGGCAAGCCTCAATCCACCCTGAGTCACAAAGGTCTGTTGGTGACAAAGGGAAAAGGATAATGACTCCTGAAGAAATTGAGGAGGAAGAGAGAGAGAGGAAAAGGAGACTAAGGGGAGAAAGTTCCACTGGGTCATCTAGCTTCATGCAAGCTGCAATCAGGGCTGCTCCCAGACCAAATACTCAAGATGATGAGTTAAGGGCAGTCAGGATTACCTACTTACAGACCAGGAACTATGACATTGATGAAATCATCTCCCTCCCCTTAGAAGAGTTAAATGAACTGGCTGACAGGGAAGTGTCAAGAGAGTTGAAGGAGAAAGAGGATGCAATGATACTTCTCCAACTCAAAGAGGAGAAGAGACAGAAAAGACTTTACAAGCATGCTCCTACTCTCTCACCAGTTCAAGAAAGTCCTGCACAGGAAGATGTGGCTCCACAAGAACCTCAGGTAGACAAAGAAGAAGATAGGATCAAGATGATCAACTACCTGAGTGCCACAGGCTTCTATCAGGCAGATGCACTTCTTCCCTTGTCCTATGACTTCATTGAGTTCGAGTATCTAAAGCAACTTGAGCTTGAGTTAGTCAAGGAAAGAAAGACAACTAAAAGGAAGCTAAGGGAAGAAGCTGCAAAGTCAAGGGCCATCATTCAAAAGAATGCAAAGAAGTCTGCTGACAGACAAAGAATGGTGAGCTTCTTGAAGCTGTATGGATTCTCCGGAAGGAGACTTGGCCCCATGTCTTTATCCACTATGGATGAGCATATTAGGGTGATCAAGCAGAAGATTAAAAGTGGAGAACTCATTGACTTGCACTCTCTTCCAAGTCAAGTCCCACCTGAAGTGGAGGTCAAGTTTGAACAACCAGAGACACCTCAACCAGCACCTCCAGCTGAGCCTCAGCAAGCTTCATCTTCTGATCCTAGGCAGGGTCAAACTCCCTCTCCTTCTGAACCTGTGAGGGAGGAACACCCAACTGAGAAAGACACTGATGATCAACATGGTGCTGCAGACCAGTCTTCTCAGTTAAAGACATCCAAAAGGAAGAAGAGGATGGCTTCTAAACCAAATACTAAGAAGAAGAAGCCAAAGTCATCTACCTCTGCACCTCAGGCTGAATCAGATCAACCTGAGGAAGTGCATGATGAGGCAGCCCAATCAACTCCTATGCAAGTGGCTCACTAATAACTGAGACACCCATCTTGTCCTGGACTTACTCTACTAATCCAGAAAGATGGCATGTTATCAGAGATCAAGGTGTTGAGAATGTCTACTCATGGCAAGACATAATCAACTTACCTCTGCATGATCTCTTTGAGATGAGAAGATACTATGAAAGTCTTGATGATCCTGACCATCTCATGAAGAAAGGAATGGTCCTGATTGTACTGAAGACTACCAACATTTGAAGATCTTCCAAGTGTTTTGGTAGCATCAGCCTAGGGGGAGTTTGTAAGGATTCCTGAAGTCTGATGCAACCCAAAACAGCCCAAGTGTCTCCGCAGCATGCACTAAGTACTGAAGTGAAGAATGCTTCAGAAGTTTTACACAAAGCATTAGAAAATACTCTAAGTGTAAAATCTTCCGAAGCCAAGACCAATATCTTCCGAAGCCAAACATGAAGTCTTCCGAAGCTTCAAAGACAAAGTCTTCCGAAGCTTCAACCTATGAAGACAGATTTCTTCCGAAGACATTTAGTACACATGCTTTATCTGATGTACTGTTCCATAAAGCACCTTTTCCGCTGCATCTCTGTAAAGTCACCAACTTACATGAGTTGGTGAAAAGGGCCTTGCTTTTGGTAACTGTACATTGAGGTCTTGAGTCTTCAACTTTCCACTTTATGTACTTTATCCTTTTTGTATTGTATAAGGATGTGAGCTATGGCATGTCATAGTCACAAGGTCAAAAGGCAGATATGCCTTTTGATCCTACAATTGATTTTGTTAGTGTCTAGTCAATTGTATCCAGCTGGCTTTCAAAGTATAGCCGGCTGTAGGTTGTAGTATAAGTATTTCAAGTTCTTGTATCTTTTCTTTATGCTTTGTAACACTTGTAAAAGAACTTGAGAAAGCAATATACTGCCTCCTTGAAACCCATACTCTCTTGTTCTGTCTCTTGCTTTACTTGTGTTCTTTGTATCACCTTTGGTTACCCAGTTCACTGTTTGATTAGAGTTTAGTTAATCTCCTCATTGTGCTGTTGTGTTGTAATTGTGTTAAAGCCCTTAAACGGTCCTGCAGTCCATGCTTTTGGTAACTGTACATTGAGGTCTTGAGTCTGTGCTTTCTACTTTATGTACTTTTATCATTTTTGTAATATATTAGGATGTGAGCTATGACATGTCATAGTCACTAGTCTAAAGGCAATCTGGCTTTTGACTCTACATTTGATTTTGTAATTATCTAGTCTTATGTATCCAGCCTTCAAAGTATGACCGGTTGTAGGATGTAATATAAGGTATCTCAAGTACTTGTTACTTTAATCTGTGCTTTGTAACATTTGTAAAAGAACTTGAGAAGCAATATACAACATTCTTATAAACCAAATACTTGTGTTGTTAGCTATCTTGTTTTGTTTCTCATTTTACTTGTGTTCTTAGCATCTTTCACATAAACTAACCAGTTCCCTATTTGATCTGTTAAGTTTTCTAAGAAATTCCCATCATTATGTTGTTGTGTTGTAATTGCATACCCTTCACCGGTCCTGCAGAAAATTAGCAGGAAATATTGGGTGTACTACTGAATCTGACAAGCCACACCCGTACGATTGAAAATCAAGCGGGTGAATATTGTTCTAAACGACTAACAGCGTCACGACTTGGTTTGTCGTGGCGGAAGGCAAACAAACGAACATAGTCAGCTTTGATCGCAAAATCATTATGGTTATTACTTATGAATTAGACTAGCTATCTATATCAATACACTTGTTAATATTTTACAAAAGCTATTACTTATGATGACTTACAAACTCTTGAATTCACCAACCATCGTGTTGACATTTTAATATGCTTTTCTCAGGTCGTTACTAGCAGCTGTCTTTAGGAGCACTCACGAGTCGAGCATACTTTTAAACACTTATTGGTTCACATTTGGATTTATTGCATATTTACAAATATTGGTTTGAGCGCGTGTTTTGTGCATTTTACATTTTAATATTTGGGTTTGAAATATTTAATTACAAAACGCTTCCGATATGTTTTAAAGTTTTATACTCTGGGTCAATTTTAAGGTCAATGATTAAAGGGGTTCTTGGGGTTGGACACTATATTCCTTTTTGGATAGATGCATGGATAAGTGAGCAGCCATTAGTTGAAAAATACCCTAAGGTTATTTAGTCTAGAAAAGAACAAGTCTTGCTCGATGGAAATAAGATTGTTATCAACATAAAACAAGATCATGTACTCTTGGCTTTGGTCACAACAACCCATAGGTACAGAAGAGGAAGAACTCGGGGATTGTATATTATCTACCGTGATGATCAAAGAAGAG
This sequence comes from Flaveria ramosissima, assembly GCA_025215565.1. NCBI lineage: Eukaryota > Viridiplantae > Streptophyta > Magnoliopsida > Asterales > Asteraceae > Flaveria > Flaveria ramosissima. The sequence continues at coordinate 21,608,615 of CM046036.1, read as the reverse complement.
GAGAACAAATGGATTTGGCTTGGGGATGAAAACGGGCAATCCTCAACTCGATCTTTAAGTCAGTTTGTTCACTTGTTTGTTAGTAATTTTCAGTTTTGATTCTATTGTTTGTATTCTCAGGGGTGTATCTTGACTCTTGAGTCTGTTGAATGTACTTCCAGGTGCGTCTTCTATGTTTTGTAATGTTGGTGATATTATGGCTTAGCACCTTGCAGGCCTTTTGTGAATTTGAATAAAAGTTGTCGTTCAGAAAAAGAAAAAAAAAGTTAAAAAATTAAAAATGATCATTTTAGTGGTTTAGTAATTCTTTTTCTTTTTAAAAGCACATAATTTATTAGACAAAGACTCAAGTTGACTATAATAAAGTATTATAACAAAAAATTGAACACAAAATGACGAAACAGTGGAGTCAAAAACTAAAGAGGAGTAAAGTCAAAACACTAAAAAGACTAAACAATGGATCCAAAATTATCCAGTCAAAATTATATATTTATAAAAAAAAAATCTGTTAAACAGTCTAAGTACTCAAGCCTTTAAAGTTATAATAAAAAAATGATGGATGCCACCAATCAATCTAGTCAAAGATGAAACAATCAAACTAACAAATCCAAATTCATCATCGAACAAGTGCGTTAAAGAAACAATCAAACTTAAACAAATCTAGATTCAAATCGAACACATGTAGATTCAAATTAACAGTCACATATGTCTACAGCTTCAAACTAACAGTCAAATTAAAACTCAAAATTTGAAATTAACACTCAATGTTGATTCAAATAAGTTAACAAATGCATACTCGAGCCTTAACTAACAAACAAGTGAATAAACAAACAAGTGTACAAGGTTTAGAATTTCAAGCGTACCAAAATAACGATTTAATGAACTTGATAACTATATCAACTGTTGAACCGGATAAAGACAAATCAATAGAGGATCTAAGTTGAAAATTGTATATTGAATGAGGGCAAACCAATCAAACCATTCATCTAGATTGATGAAAGGCTCACTTCTTGTTATGTTATCATCATCGAGCGACTTCTTGGGAAACCCTAATTATCGTTTCCAACCTTGATTAATCGTGCGTTCATTGCTAGGTTTATTTAGACTACATCATTGCCTCTAATGCTCTATATAAAATCTTTTTTGTTTTTGAAAATCGAGGGCCCTAAGCACTTGCTTAGTTGAGAACACATTTGGGCCGATCCTGCGACGCCATGTCATGTTTGCGTTAAAGGAAGATTTGCAAGAATGGTTTAGGGATGCCATGATGCGCTTCTATAAACTTGTTCATGTCCAGATCCATTTGTTTTTCTAAATAGCCTCTTGTTGTTCTTCCATTATGGCCATGACATTTCATCATTTTCTATTTTTTCTAACATTTTCATTCGAGTAATTTTATTCTCTTCGTTTTATTGCTTCTTCATCGTTTTCTTGTTGGAAACAATGTCCACCAAACTTTCTTTTTTACTTGCTTGATGACTTGGCAACATTATTTTCTTTACGTTTCAGCTGAGTCAGTGTTATGACTTCGATTAAGTTAATCATGTTGCTTGTAAAATCTTTATTTGAAATTGTGTAATTTCCTAACTCTAACATTTTTGTCATTTTTAGGGTGACTTAAAGACCCTGCACCCATTAACGAAATCTCTTTCCGCTTTCAGATGATCTCGTGTGTCGATATTAGTGAAACATTTCTTCTCATATTCATGTTTACACTATTTGATTGGATTGATTGAAGGCTCACTTCTTGTTATGTTATCATCATCAACCGGCTTTTTGGGAAACCCTAGTTGTCGTTTCCAACCTTGATTAATCGTGTGTTCATTACTAGGTCATTTAGACTAGATCATTACCTCTAATGCTTTATATAAAATATTTTTTATTTTTGAAAAATCGGGGGCCCTAAGCCCTTGCTTAGTTGAGACCACATTTGAGTCGCCCATGTGACGTTATGTCTTATTTGCGTTAAAAGGACGATTTGCAAGAATGGTTCGGGGATACTGTGATGCGCTTCTATAAACTTGTTCATATCCAGATCAATTTGTTTTCCTGGATAGCCTCTTGTTATTCTTCCATTATGGCCATTGCCGTTTCACAATTTTTTATTTTTGTTTTTAACATTTTCGTTCGAATAATTTTCTTCTCTCATCTTTTTCTTGTTTCTTCATCGTTTTGTTGTTGGAAACAATGTCCACCAAGCTTTCTTTTTGTTACTTGCTTGATGACTTGACAAAATTCTTTTCTTTATGTGTCAGCTGAGTCAGTGTCATGACTTCGATTAAATCAGCCATGCTGCTTGTGAAATTTTCATTTAAAGTTGCGTAATTTCTCAACTCTAACATTTCCACAGTTTTTAGAGTGGCTTTAAAAACCCTGCGCCCATTAATGCAATCTCTTTCCACTTTCACATGATCCCATGTGTCGATATTGGTGAAACCTTTCTTCTCATATTCCTTTTTATACTATTTTACTGTTTTTTTGTTATATATACATTCAGGCCTCTGCTACCCAATTACGGGTCTAAATATATACAATCAATAACTTAAAATGAAACTAATAACCAATTATAACTTAAAATTAAACTAATACAAATTATACTGCTTGTATGTACATTGTGTTAAAATCATTCATCTACGTATTCATGTCTTTCTATTTTGAAGTTAAGTTGGTGGACAGATCGTTTAACCAACTTGCTTCTTAAAATGTGTAAGCCCTCTATTACAAAATGAGTTGGCTTTATGTTGATTTCCAATGCAAGTGTCTTCAAAAACATAAATCCAAGGATTGGCCAAGGCAGGTTCCTCCCGACCATTCCAAGACTTACTAGTTGCCTGTTTTGAGAATTCCGTTTCTTTTGAAAAATGACATCCTCTTTTTTCTTCTTCCTTTACATATTGTTGTTATGTTTCAAATGGCAGATCTTCCTCATCTTTCTTCTCATAAAGTCAATTCAACATGGGTTGGGTAACACTATGATGAATTTTGTATTGGGGTGTGTGAATCACGTTACATATAACTGTGAAATTCTGGTTCTTCGAATAGGTGAAGTATGAATTGACCTGGTGTAATTCAAACGACATGTTTTGTGTAGATGAAAGTTATGGGTAATATTGAGGTTATTGAAATAGTTGACGACTCTCAGTATAATTTTCTGATAGATGCTGGTTTTTTTCTTGGATTCGTCTAGTCCTGAACCCGAAACATCAACCCTAAGCTACTAGGCGTTCCCATAAACCCCAAACTACCGGAGCTCTACCCCTTCATCCTAGCTGAAAAAAAAGGTTAAAAAGAAGAACGTTTATAACCAAAAAACCCATTTTTTCTAATAAAATAAAAAAAAACATAAAAATAAAAAATCTGATAACGTGAAGATGAACAAAAGTGGGAATATATTGGAGGAATTAAGAAAGAGTGTGGATGACATTTACCTCGAACAAACAGAACTCAACAGTCCTCCACTGTAACATTATTATTATTAATATTAATATTTAATATTAATATTATTATCATTAACACAACCCCCACCCCCTCTCTGAAGCCTTTGCCATCACACACCCACACACACTCTCTTCTCTCTTCTGGAAGTCAATGGAGGAAGACGACCCTGCTGCAACTCCGGCGACCAATGCCGCCGATCTCCCCCCCTTCTCCGACGACTTCGACAGCGCATGCTCCACCCCCTTCGTCAGCGCTCCCTCCAGCCCCGGCCGCGGCCCCCCCTCCTACGCCGCCGGTGGTGGTGGTGGTGGCTTCTTCTACAGTGCTCCGGCGAGCCCCATCCACTTCATGCTCCATTCATCCTCCTCCTACATCGGCTCCTCAAATTCACCCTCCCACACTCCTCTAGAAGGAGGATGTTCAGGAGGCTTTGAGTTTGAGTTCACGGCGAAGGAAGCTGCTGTAGGAGCTCCTCCCCCTGGATCCATGACCTCCGCCGATGAGCTGTTCTTCAACGGCCAGATCCGCCCGATGAAGCTCTCGTCGCACCTGCAACGCCCGCAGCTGCTCGCTCCGTTGCTTGATGTTGACGAAAACGACGTCGGAGATGGGAGTGACGATGAGGTTAGGGTTTTAAGAGGTCGAGATTCGACGTTAGGGGATAGATCTAAGTCGTTGAGGAGACGAGCTAGATCTATGTCGCCGTTGAGATCCAACCACGCGTTTCAATGGCTCGAGGAGTTTTCCGACGGTGGAGATCCGTCGGAGATCAAGGAGAAATTGGATGCCAAAGGTGAGGTGAAAGCCACCGCCGACGACGGCGACGGTGACGGTGAAGCTCCGGCGTCGTGTGGCTCATCACGGTCGTCCTCCGTCGGCCGGAGCTCGAAGCGTTGGGTGTTTCTGAAGGAGTTTCTGTACAGAAGCAAAAGCGAAGGAAGAAGCAGTACAAGCACCAGCAATCACAAGTTCTGGAGTTCATTGTCGTTTTCACCTTCTTCAAAGGAAAAGAAGTTATCGGAAACAACCACCGTGAAGAGCAGCAAACCACCGCTAACGACCGGCGGCGACGGAGAGGCGGTGAAACCGGTGGTGAGGAAGGCGGTGAACGGCGTGGGGATGACCGGAAAACGGAGGGCGGCGCGTTCAGCACACGAGCTGCATTACACCACCAATCGAGCACAGGCGGAGGAGCTCAGGAGGAAGACGTATTTACCGTACAAACAAGGTCTATTGGGGTGTTTAGGGTTTAGCTCCAAGAGCTATGGCGCCATGAATGGGTTCGCTAGAGCTTTGAACCCTGTATCATCAAGGTAATTTCATCATCATCATCATCATCAACAATGGTGTTTTATGTTTGTGATTGTATAAAAGTTTAGTTTATGATCATCTGTTTGATTTGGGATATTTGATGTTAAGTTAATCAATGAATCTATATATTTGGATGGTTTAATTCGCTTTGTTGATTCAAACTTCAGTGGTCTGATATGCTAAACATTTGGGAGCTGAAGATTATTATTATTATTATTACTACTCCAATTGAACAATTTCATGAAGTGGTTTTTGTTTATTGTTTTATATTAATATAATATAATATATACTTGATGATGGTGACAACTCAATTTCTGTTATGATTGCATCTGGCATCATCTTTGTTGCTGGGATTACTTAATTAAGAACTTCTTTTGCTGCTGTGATGGCTTGTACCTTGATGCATGGAGAGTTGTATCATGACATGGTGCTTCCTCTTGTCCTTCTAAAGTTGTGACAAAACACTTTTTTTATGTTTAGTTTTTCTTGTTTGTAAAATTAAAGCAAGTTTTCCTCCAAATTACCATTTTTTATTCTCTATTTATGTAAGAATCTTCCTTTATAACATTAAAATTGTGGGCTATAGTTGTTTCAATAATTACTTTGTAATGATTATTTACTTTTTGTTATTTTTCATTAACTTGACTTCAAAATAATAAAAAGTGAAATCACACATAAAAAGATTAATTATTACAGCTGAGGCCCACATCCAAACACCCCATAAAAAGGATTGTTATACATGAAATGTGAATTCATATGGCAGTTTATAAAAATCGACCAACATTGGAAAATATTCAAGTCAAATGAGATTTTTACTTTCACGTGTTTGGAGATTATCTATTATGAATTAAAAACATAGTTAACCGTACTCAAGTGAGAAATTAATTACTGAGATGGGAAACTTACATTTTAACGATGAGCAACTTAATGATTAATATAGAAGTATCTAACAACAAATTTAACAGAGATGTGCGCTTCTAGTTAGGTGATATCTTGGGTTGATCCTATATTGTTTAGTTGGAGAAATATTAGGTAACAAGAAATGTTTACTTTTGGTATAATTAAAGTGTTTTAAATGCATTAACATGATGGAAAAAATGGCATGTTAATGTGTTTGGATCCTAAATTTTAATGTGTTTGGATGTGATATGTTTCAAGATGAGTGATGGCATTAGCTAAAAACAAAATGGTAACTCTTAAAAAAATTAATTACGTAGATGTTTCTTACGGATTCAACAAACTAAGATATTAGAGAGTAAAAATAAAAAATTTCAGTGTTTACTATTAATTTTTAGTAAGGTTGGGTATTCAGGGTAATTATTCACCTTAAGTTAACTAAACAATTAATAAAAATAACATATTTAGGTAGTAACATTCCATCCTAATTTAACAACAAAAGAAAAACCAAAAAACAAAAAATAGTTTTAATACCCAACTAGTTATACAATTAAATGTTATCACCTAAACATGTTTCTTTTCTTGTTTAATACTCAAACTTATTACTTTATCAAAACTGTATAGCCATATTTTCGTGGAATGACAGTTTGGGTCACGATCTATGTAATTAACTTAAGACAAACTAAACAAAGTAGTGAACTGTAATATACAAAACAAATAACATTATTGATATGGGTGTTTGGATGTTATAATTAAATGGTTATAAGTGCGAACAACCCCACACATTGCATATGCATCTACAGTTGATGGTATGGTCATGTCATCTAGAACTGATGTTAACAACTTCAACTTTATTGCAGAATAGATATTAATTAATAATATATGAATATTATAATAATAATATTCGGTTGGTGCATAAGAAGTGAAGTGAAGTGCATGTGCTAGTGTCTTGGACTGGAACTGAAATTTTATATTAAAAAGTTGGATCATCAAAAAAATATTTATTGCATGATGCAAATTGGGTGATCCTCGTCACAACTTTTTGTATAAGTGCTCATTGTGTTCATGAAACAGGAAACAAAATTTATAAATATATATCATTTAATATTTGCACATGAGATTAGCACGATTCGTATGTACAAATTTCTACGTACATCTCTTTATTTTGAGCACACTTCAAGTATAAAATAGTTTAAATGATTATATTTGGTGATTACATTCTCTTAGCTCAATTTTTACCTATAGCAATTGTTGGTTAACCATACTCGTATTGTATGTATTAGGAGGTAAGTAACTCTTTCAACAAAGATAATAGGTGTAATATGTTTATCGCAAGTTATGTTTAAACAATAATAATAATAATGATACTAATAGTAATAATAATAATAATAATTTAAATAATGTTAAGTAAAAGAAGCAATGATGAAGTATAGTAAAGATGGTAGCTATAGGAAGTGAACCACAATTATGGTGACATTATTGAGGGCTGATTTGAGTGTAGCATCTATCAGTAGTTGTTGGTGTGTACCTTCTACTTACCAGTGGCTCATGCAACTATTTGGTTCGGTTATTTAGTGATAAAAATTAAATGTTTCACCTAAATTTAAACGAGATTAGGAATATTCTAGACGGTCTTAAAATGAATATTATTATATTTTTAGAAAAAAACGTCGGTGGTCTTTGTCACCAGCTCTTTCTCGTCCAAGTTTAAACTTTTATGTTTTTACTCTCTAATATTTTTTAAAAACTTTATAAAATGCAACTTTGATGCTTTCAAGTTTTTAATGTTTCTGATTTACTCATGTACAATTTTACTTACAAAAATTAATTTCTTACGTTGTTACTTTTATATACGTGCCGGTATAAGTCTAAGTCGTGACGTAAATTTTATTCAGAAACAAGTCAAGTCAAATATAAATATATGTTTTTGTAACTTTTTTATATACGCTTTGAGATGGTGTACATTTCAACGTTCGTCTATATTTTGATGTATATTTTGTTTCGAAATGAGTAGGGACAAATATAAAATGTTGTCCAATTTATTTTATGTACACTTTTAGTTGGTTTACATTTCGACGTAAATTTCATTTGGAAACATGTCGGATAAAATATAATACGTTTTCATTCGATGGGATAAATTAGAGTTACTCTATGTTTCAGTGTAAATTTAGTTTGAAAACGAGTCGGGATGATTGTAATCTATGTTTTATCACACCGAACATGGCACCGATTCATGCATTTTTTATGTACGTTTTGAGTTGGGGTATGTTTTGACATAAATATTGTTTGAAAAATAATCAGGTCAAATATAATACATTATTATTTAGTAGTATAAATTTGGGTTACGTCATATTTCGATATAAATTAGAGACGAATCAGACGATTGTATTATATACTTAACACGTCGCGTGCGATATCACCGCAACAAGCAACAACTAAAAAAAACTAGTTGTTATAAAAAAATAAATTATTACTGTTTCATGTTTCCTTTCTTAATGGATAAAATGTGATTTTTCCGTATATCTTTCTTACCCAAAGAGGTATAAATGTACATGTCAATAGGAAATACAACATTAAATGGTAGAATAGTAGGAATTCATTTCATTTATATAATACTTCAGAACTGAAATAATGGTGCGAGGTAACACTTCAAATAACAAGCTTGATTGGTATATTGTCTTTTGTTTTTTTATTCATTATGGCTCTACATGATTTTAAAAAAATTATGATATTTTTGATTTCGTGAAAAAGATAAATCCTAATTTTTAACTCTAACTGCTATGGGTTATGATTCATTACCCGTGGCAACTTCTACGGCAGCATCAAAATTCACTTTTTCTGTTAGTGGCAGTGTTATATCATTACAAAGACAAATCTCATACCAACAACAGTAAAAAGTGTATTAGTTTGAAAGACCTTTTGAACATGATGTATTTGATACAACATATTTTAAGCCTTGAAGGCAATAAGATGTAGAAGGAGAAATACACGATAAAGAAATAGCATGAAGAGCACCGAACCAACTTATCGATAAAGAACTCACTTAGGATGAACGATGAAGCACTACATATAAATGGATCGGGTGTCAACTAAGCATCAAACAACAAGGACGGTGAATCAACGATAATTAAACATCTGAAAAATAGTTGTAATCAATTTCAATGTTTTTTTCTATATGTATTGCAATTGCTATGTTTTTGTAATTTTAAAAATGTTAAAAATAAGTAAAAACTACACATATATTAATCCACGTATGATTCTACTGCAATAATAATAATAAAATAACTGAAATATTAAAATAAGAATATATATATAATTTATGTATTAAATGTTCTAGCTGGTCAACTTTGACACATTCACATCCTAACATGCTTTAATACTTAATAAAATGTCACTTAACCCCTTAGATTCAAAAGTTTCAGGTTTACTTGTCGGTGTGAGTCACGTCAAATATTAAACGTTTACGCACATATATTTATATACACTTTGATATGATCTATGTTTCAATGTTGCCTCCGTTTTGACGTAAAATTTTTCTGAAATGAATATGTCAAATATTAAACGCTTTTATTCCACGGCATAACAAGTCGGGTCGATTGTTTTTATACATTATCACGTCACGTACAAATGTTGTTAGAGCGTGTTGCATTCCCGTTTTGATTGGGATCATGGTGGAATTTTCCGCGCAACACGCGGGTAGGAAAAACCTAGTTACACTTTAATTAGTCTACTTAATATTATATAATATTACATTATAAGTTAAAATGGTTTACATGAATGCTCTAATGACCCTTTATAACTCAAATTCATTTCATATAATATACCAAACACATTTACGTATTTTTAGGGATTCCACCGTGAATTCTTTATAACTCGATAGACCCATTAAAAAAAGTAAAATGTTACTTTGTTTGTATTTGGATTCCTAATTTCTTATATTCACTTAGCATTTAACTGTTTGTGTTTTGAAGAATGTTCTTATATTATATTATATATATATTTTAATGATTTTATATTAAAATAACTGTATATATATATCATGGAAAAGCGAGTGATGTTAAAATATATCATCGCAATAATATGAAAAATCATAAATGGGACTCTTTATCAAATATATTGCTGAATGAATTATTCATAGTAAAATGAGAAGCTAGTGATAAAGGTGGTCTTCTTTGGGTTTTAGTATTTACACGTTCTAAGAGAAATTAAAGAACGAGTTTTGTTATGCTTCAGTTCTATATATAACGACAGCAATATCCCTTTTCGAACTAGTTCTTTTTATAGCAATATTTCACATATATTTAGGTAAAATAATAAAATTTCCTTTTTTCCTTCTTTCTATTTATCTCCTTTAAAAACGGTTACTTTTATTTACTTATTTTTAAATATGTTAAACTTTGTTTTGGACAGCTTATAATTAGTCATAACTCATAAATCTATCTAACATAGCTATTTCAGGATTTAAATCATCAATCAAAAAAGAAACATCTATTACACTTATTAATTAGATAAATAGTACGTTGGTGAACATATTAAACTTTTATAAATATATTTTATTACGATTATTAAGTGGGAAAATATCAATGATCTCTTGGTTTAGTGGTCAAGAGAGAGGTGGGAGACTTTGGCTCTTTTGAAGATCCAAGGTTTAAATCCTGACATTGGCGAATATTACTAACTTGGTGATACTAACAATTAATCATTATCATGACGTTTAACAAAATAAATAATAAGCAGAAAAATAGAGATATTAAAAACAAATTAAGCATAAATAAAACATATCATCCTATAAGATTAAGAGTTGGCCATTTGAACCAACTGGATATCTGTAAATTTATTGGTAAAACATTAAATGTATATTTATTGGTAAAACATTAAATACACCGTAATAAAATATTTAAAATTATTTAAATGAAGAAATAAGAACATCTATCAACATCAATATGCTGGCCATAAACATTTGAATTTTGAAGTACATATGTCAAATATCCAGGAGACACTTGAATACTTAATGAAAGTTATGTTAAAAGAATAATAACTAAAAACAAAGATGAAGAGAATGATGAAACATTAGGCTTTTGGAATTATCATCTTTTCATTTTCTTAGAAAAAAGGTTAAAATAACATAATGTTCAAGTACCAATAAGATTTATTTTGAAATAATTATAGAACAAACCAGATTTATTTTAAAAAATTGAAACTTAAGATAATTTAATGGGACTTACACCAAACTCTCGGTATCAAAAATTTCTTTAAGGCCCGTAAGTATCTTCTTATAGTTAAACTTTTAGATGGGATGCTTGCAGGTTGTTAACAACAACACTATGGGGTATTGAAAATGGAAAATTTTCGTTGATAACTCTAATTTATTATCTGATATCTAAGCTCTTGAAGATGAAATTGCACGGTGGATTTTGTCCAACAATAGAGATCGTTGGGCGTGGATGGATGGTTCGGAAGACGCCTTCTCGATGGGAGTATTGAGATCAAAAACTGAGGCAATAACGTTAGAACAACAAAATATCATGTTCGCGTGGTCTAACTAGGTTCCACTTGAAGTAATACATTTTGTTGGAGGGCACTTCAAGATAGGATTCCATCAAAAGGAGCTCTAAGCAAAAGGGGTACTAATTTGGATCTTTCTTGTCCTACATATGGTAGACATGTATAATATACTAAATCTTTGCTTCTAAGGTGCAGTTTCGCAAAATAGGTTTGGATTAAGGTCTTCAACTGGTGTAAGTGGCCTAATGGGATTGTAAACTCGCCAACAACATGGAATCATCAAAAGGCTTCTAGAAGCCATCTTACGTCATTATTTATCCTCACTCTAATTTGTTATCTTATCTAATTTGATTGCGTATGCCAAAGTATTTTATTTTGAATCAACACTAAAGTGCTTAGGTCTTGCTAGTTTACCCTAATGCTCTTGGGTTTTAGTGCCTATGTGGCCCATAATAGGCGTTAAACACCGCACCACCTGGAGTGTAAGAGGCGTTAAAGGAGGGAGGCGACAACTTGTTAACAATCATATAGGGGAGATTGTAACCCTTGTGAAAACAAAGGATACGAGACTTTAGCGTATAATTCTAATTGTATCATGATTCTGCAATTATTATTTTAGTCATTATCATTTGATGATAGCTTTATAGATGATCAATTCAAATGATTAATAAAATTACCTGTGTTCCCGAATTTACTTAAAAGCATAAAAGAATATGAATGGAAATTTAGAAGAAAATAAGGAGAGGGAAAGAAAAAGATATAATCTCATTGTGCTTTAGAGTTCAAAACAAAAAATAAAATATTAGGTTTTGCATGTTTTCAAGGTGAGAGAAAAAGAAAAGAAAGTTATAGTTATAATTTTATTATTATACCTTTTGAATCTTTTAATTAAACTAGGTTGGAAAGGTAAATGTTAAAATGAAATATTCTAGAAAATATTACTTCCACGTCCTTTCACATCCTTCTAATTTGTAAGAAAAGCTAATAACGAAGATTATTAAAAACTATTCATTTTATTAAAAAGCTTTTAAACACAACTATTTTCTATTTTGTTTCAACTTCTTTTATAAAAAAAACTCAAGAACATAAAATTCAGAAAAAGTTTGGTGGTGCTTCTTAACTATAAACTCATACGCCCATTATTCTACTCTTAAATCTACACTAATTTGCTTATTAATAAGACTTGACTCTCGTAAATTCGGTAGGACACCATTTCATCAACATCCGGGTATCATTTGACTACAAGCTTATTAGTTGTTAAAAGTTGGCACTTTAAAACTTGAACACAAACAATTTAGATCATAAGCTTGATCATTAAACTTTCAATGGCTTAAAAAATTCAATACGATATGCCATCCATATACGGGTATTTATAGGGATTGCAATCTTGTAAAAGAAGAAAACTAATTAGACTACAACTGTTATCTCTTATATTTTGGGATCTAAATAAAAAAACTAACCAATTAAATTAAAAACAAAAACCAATATTATGATTCCAACATATGCTCATTGGCTCTACCCATTTTGTGTCGAAGGGTTTTGGCCACCCCACGAGCTCAAGGAAAACGACCTAAGCGGGATACCGTCCAATAGATGTGTAGATGAAGGGGAAATGAGGGTATCAAGTTAATGCAATTCTTGATGGTACTTGATGATTCCTACAAACCTTTAAGAACACATATACGTTTGAAAGAATCCTTTCCTAATATGAAAAATGTCTTTGCTATCATATAAAATGATGAATCACATGCTCAATCAGTTCACATGCTATAGGTCAGTTTTTGTCATAACAAACCTAAAAAGAAATCACTCTTTAGAATGCTCTCATACTGTCGACAAATACCTTGAGCTAGTTGGATATCCACCGAAAGGTAAAAAAGAAATCTAATCATCAAGGAGCGGAATGATCACGCAGTTGGAGGTGGAGGTGGTGGCGGTGTTCGATTACCAATTTCATAAAAAAGATGAAGTCATTTTTTCTTTCACGAGACTCATGGTTTGAACAAGTTATTCATTTCATTTTTAACTTGTTTAAGGGTTTTGCAAAAGGTGTTTTGCTTATGTTGCTTCCTTCCTTTTTTCTTCACAAACATACATACATATTTTTGTAAATAAGAAACTCTTTTAAGTGAAAAGAAAATTGTTTTGAAGAAATCTCACAAATCATTCGTTCACATTGCTTATGGATCTTGATCGAGAAAAGAAAAATGGTTTGAGATGTGATCACTGAATGTTGTATATTATAATAGATGGGTGTTAAAAATACATATAGTTCTTCATATAAAAGTGTAAGTGTTGTTAAGTTTATTTTATTTATATTACAAAGTTTTTTCCTTGAATACATGTTAATATTTTGTTTATTTGTGTGAGTTCTATTGGGCTAATCTTATGGATTGAAGGATTATTGTGCTAGATTGGGCTTATAAGGAGCTTAATAGATAATAACTTGGCATGTGTGAAGGCATTCATATGCTTGTTCATTAAAAAGAAGATATTTTTAAGAAGAAATCATTCGAGACTTATTATGCTATGTTCGCTTGCGCGTACCGCACGTTTTCTCTCACTCTCACTCTCACTCACACTCTCTCTCTCTCTCTCTCTCTCACACACACACACACTGACATCGTTCGAGGTTTGAACATAGTTAAAAGAAACTTATGGCAAAATTGATGTTTGAATAATATACAATTTGGCTTAAGATGTTAACTCAATTAGTCAAAGTGGGTGTTCTATCTCTGACCATAACACAAACTAAACTGTATTATGAGGTAATATGATTATATGATTGGCCTTCCTACATACACATGTGTTGCTGCAACTGAAATAACTCAGTTTAATTAAAGAATCAAGTTAATGCAATTCTTGATGGTACTTGATGATTCCTACAAACCTTTAAGAACACATATACGTTTGAAAGAACCTTCTCCTAATATGAAAAATGCCTTTGCTATCATATAAAATGATGAATCACATAGCTCAATCAGTTCACATGCTAAAACCTAGGTTACTACTTTTGTCATAACAATATATAAAAACCTAAAAAGAAATAAGTCTTTAGAATGCTCTCATACTATAGACAAATGCCTTGAGCTAGTAGGATATCCACCGAAACGTAAAAAAAGAAATCTAATCACCAAGGAGCACATCTAATCTAAATAAAACCAAAACCTCATATTATTAATACAAGTGAATTCTTTTTCTTTACCCCTGATCAGGTCAGCAAAATTATATCCTTCATATGTGATAAAACAAGGAATGAAGCTAGTATATCTATTATGTCTATGGTGACTATATCAGATCCATTGGTTGGAATGCATTCCTATGATTGAATAGCTTCAAAGACATGAACTTCTGAATCATTGGATTCAAAATTCAGGGCTAGTCGGTTCACATGGAAACCTCTTATAAAAATTTTAAGTTAAATGTAACAGTGTCTAATTCAAATAAAACTAAAGCTTGTTGGGTTTCGTGCATAGGAAATTAAAGAGTTTATGTTAAGTAATATCTCCCGCCAAAGAATTTTGTATTATATCTTCGATTTAAATTATTATACTTAGTCAATTAGAGTTTGTTGTATAAGCTTTTATTTCTCCTGCTTTTTCTCCAATTCATTGTATATGTATGTATCCAATTATTGAATGAAAATCATCACTTTAACAAACAATCTATTGATACCATAGCTTTATTATGGTATCAGAGCAAGGCTCAAATACATCTTCACCAAACTCATCTCGACCTTCATCTCCAACACGTCCTCAATCTCTTATCAAGATGTCTGACGATCCTTCCTTCCTAGTTAATCCTTCAATGAAGGATCTCACGATTGTAACTTTCCCTACAAACCTAAAGCTAACTTCATCGATTTCTTAGCCTGGAAAACACAAGCCGAGGCCCTTCTGTATGGTTTTGATCTCTTCAAATTCATTGACGACTCTCACCCAACACCATCACCCACTACAAACGTCGACGGAAGCAAGACCCCACATGTCGATTATGCACAGTGGTTCCGACAAGACATGTTGCTTTTCGGTGCTCTCGTTGAAAGTATTTCTGAACAAATCGTTCCCATGATTCAAGTTGCTACTTCCTCTCGTGATGCCTGGAATATCTTGGAGAAAACGTATGCATCTCCTAGCCGTAGCCATATCAAGCAACTAAAACATCGTCTCAAACAAACCTCCAAGGTTCCCATTCAGTCTATTTCCGAATACATGCAGCAAATCAAAACCATATTACCGATAAATTAGCGATACTCAGGAAGAAGATGGATGATGAAGATATTATTGATACCATTCTAAATGGTCTCGAAAATCTCAATACAAACCGATCCTGGATGCTGTTCACGCTAGGGACTCATTGATCTCTTTCAATGAATTGCACGAAAAATTGATCAATCACGAGTTATCTATGGCTCAGCAAACTCTGGTTACTCGATTTCATTAACCGGTAGCCATTTTTCACATGCAACAATCCAATCGTCACAACATCGTCAAGGTCTGTGCCACCAGAATCCCACAATGTGTCTACTGGTAATTATCATCAACAACCGCATCATGATCAAGGTATCTTTCTAACTCCAAATTCTAATGCATGTCACAAGCCTTTTCTTGGCACATGTCAATGGTGCCACCAAAGAGTGCACTCTCTCACTAACTGTGCAATATTCAAAAAGGCCCACCCAACTATTATTACTCCACCATTTGATCGCATTACACATGCCAAACATGCTCAAGTTAATACCATGGGTCTTAACCCTACTTCAGATCATGCAAATTGGATTTTTAACAGTGGCATTTCACATCATGTCACAACCGACATCAACAATCTCTTCTTTCACACATTGTATGATGGGACGCAAGAGCCCGTAATAGGTGTCGGATCAAGTCTTCAAATCACTCATATTGGTTGTCTTTTAATTCACACCACACACACCTCCATTATTTTTAAAAATGTTCTATGTGTTCCTTCTTTATCCAAGAACATAATTTCTATTTCCCGTCTATGTCTTGACAATAATCTTCTCATGCAATTTTACTCTTTTGTTTTTGTTCTCAAGGATCAAGCAACCAAACTCAACCTACTCTAAGGAACGACAACCAAGGGCATGTATGAGCGTCGCTCAAGATGTGTACCATCATCACCCGTTGTCTACACCATGCACAAAACCGATTGTACTATGTGGCATCATAGACTCGGCCATCCAAATAACAACGTTTTCAAGTTTTTAACATCTCATGTTTCTTTAATTCTAGTTCTCGTCATTATTGTACTGCTTGCAATATTAATAAAAGTCATCAATTTCCTTTTGCAAATTCTTCTCTCACTTCTAATTCGCCTCTTGATTTAATTGTTTTGGATGTTTGGTGTTCTCCAGTCACATCTTTTGATAACTACAAATACTACATAATATTTGAAGATCACCATACGAAGTACACATGGCTTTATCCTCTCAAAAATAAATCTGACTCATTTAACGTCTTCATTCGATTTCAAAAACTTGTTGAAAACTTTTTCAATACCACCATCAAGCGTTTTTTCTCTGACAACCGGGGTGAATTCATCAAACTTGCCTCTCAATTGCCTCTTGTGGAATCTCTCATCTCACGAGCCCTCCACATACCCCTCAACATAATGGTTATGCCGAATGAAAACACCGCCATATTGTCAAAACCGGTCTTGCATTACTGTCCCATGCTACACTTCCACTCAATTTTTGGCCCCTAGCCTTTACCACTGTCGCCTACCTTATAAATCATCTCCCAACACCCACCCTAAACAACAACTCACCCTATTTCATTATATTTCAAACTCCTCCTAATTATCACAAACTACCTTCTTCTTTTGGTTGTCTATGTTACCCTTGTTTACATCCTTACTCCCCTGATAAACTTCATCAACGATCCACTCCTTGCATTTTCGTTGGCTATTCTCCAACCCAAAGTGCCTATTACCTATTTGACCCCACCTCCTATACAATATATACATCTAGACCTCACTTTTATTGAGAATATTTTCCCATTCTCAAAAATGACCAACTCCACTCCCACAGTACCATCACCTAATTTAGATGTTTGGGTCCCACTTTTCATACCTATTACTTCCTCCTCTCAACACTCCTTATGCATATCTTCTCCTGTAGTTTCCTCACCTCTCCCTCCCTCTAGTCAAACTATCCCTTCCTCACCAAACCCCACCTTCACGCCACCCACAGGTCGTCCCTCATCTAACTTTTCACCAACTACTTCCTCTCCCTCTCCTATTTCCACTAATCCTTCACCAACCACTATTTCCACACCCCCACCAAAGCCCACCACCCGAAAAATCCAAAACCAAACTCTAAATATCACAACTCTGACTTTCAACTTTATACTTTCTCTCTCTAAACCCATCCACTAAACCTTCAACCATTACTCATGCCCTTAAACATCCTACCTGGCATCAAGCCATGCAACTAGAGTTTGATGTCCTTCACCGTAATCATACTTGGACCTTAGTTCTTTCTACACATGCACCCAATCTTGTTGGCTGTAAATGGGTCTATCGAACCAAGTATAACCCGGATGGCTTGGTGGATCGTTTAAAAGCCCGTCTCGTTGCCAAACGTTTCACTCAACGCCCGAGCATTGACTATCTTGAAACCTGCAGGACCGTTAAAGGGTTGGTCAATACACTTGGTCTCACATTGAGGAGAGTATCTAGAACTCTTAACAGATCAAATAGGAAACCAACACTTTGTATATGATGCTAAGAACACACAAGTAAACTAAAGATAGAAAGAACAACAAAATAGCTTGGTTTTCAAGATTGCAGTATATTGCTTCTCAGGTTCTATTCTAAGTGATTACAAAGCATAAGAAAAGATACAAGTACTTGAGATACTTTATACTACATCCTATAGCCGGCCATACTTTGAAAGCCAGCTGGAAACAATTGATCTAGGCAACAACAAAATCAAATGTAGAGTCAAAAGAAAGATTGTCTTTTGACAAGTGATGTGCTCCAAATTATACATAAAAATCCTATCAAAAGCACATCAAATATTCCTTAATATCTTCCTTAAAATGATGAAAATGTACTTAAAAGTGTTAAATTGTGTTTTCTGGTGTTTAAAAGGGCAAGATGGACAAAAGGAGCATATTTAACAAGAAATTGAAGCAATCCGAGCTTTGGACTCCAAGCATGGGGCCGTGCCTCATTAAGCACGCCCCCATGCCTTGCCAGAAACATACCCCCGTGCTAAATTAACACATCCCCGTGCTTGGACATCTGACAGGACAAAAAGTACTGTCCTCTAAAAGTAGACACGGGGCCGTGCCCCATAAGACACGGGGCCGTGCCCCCCACCAACACGGGGCCGTGCCCCATTTAGCACAGGGCCGTGCCCGACACAACCTGCACGTACGAGCCGACCAACTTTCGTAAGCATTGTACTAACACGGGGCCGTGCCTTTTAAGCATAGGGCCGTGCTTAAACACTCCGGAAAGCCTATAAATAGAAGCCTAAGCTTAACATTTTGGAAAGCTTTGGTGGGAGAGTTACTCTGCTAAATTCTCTCGGGAATCAAGACTTCAAGATCATTCGCAGGCTCGGGAGGTGCAAACAACACTTGGAAGAAGCTTGGGATCACCTAAACGTCATCCATTGTGGATTATCGGTTTGATTGTTCCATTTCACCGATGATCACTTATCTATCTTCTTTGTTATCCGTTGTTATGTTAAAGCTCATCATGAGCTAAACTCTATTTATCATCCTAATCGGATGAAACTTATGTAATTTGTGATAAACTAATGGTGTGATAAGTATTATGTTAATGTTATGGTGGTCTTGGGAAAACTATTGATGGGTAGCATCTACATTTGAACGGGAAGTTATAACATTATGGTTTGTGATTGTGATTGTCATACAAGGTTGAAAACCGTATGATTAACTTTCATTCGTGAAACCGGTCTTCATAATAAATCCATGGCTAATGAACTAGAAATGGTTATTAGAAATCATATCACCTTAACTTTCTGATCATTTGCGGGTTCCCTTTTATTTATTCGGAAACTTCAGTAATTGTTACGGTTTTCTAAAATTAATGGTATGTTAGGAAGGAACCTGATCAACTCTCTTTTTAACATTCAATTATGTTTTCAGAAATCGTATGTCAAATAGGACATAAGAGATTTACCTACATTACTAGGGCTTTGATCTGAGCAGTAAAATCAGCCTGACAGGATCAAGTCACTACGGCAGCAAGATAGTTGAGAAATCGCGCCGGCTCATCTTTATAAACATTAACATAATCACATCACACCACCAATTCATCACAATTGCATAAGCGGATTCTAATTAGGATGATAACTTTTATTCCCTGATTTTAAAACCAAACGCTTCAATTCTTATTTTACTTTCTTTTTATTATTGTTTACTTTTAAACCCTAAAAATCTTTCCAAAACAAAATATCACTTTCTTTAACAAAAACCAAATCTGATAGTCAAACATCAAGTTTGTTGAGTAGGCTAGGTGTGTCCACGGATTGATACTCGGTTCTTACCAACACTATATTACCACACGACAGGTACACTGCCTTTTGTGTGTGTGGTTTAGTATTAGTAACAACCAATTAAAACTGAATCTGTGCAATAAATTTTTATCAAATATTTATACTATCCGCAGACCCATCAACAAGTGACTATGACATGCCATATCTCACATCCTAATATATTACAAAAAAGATAAAAGTACATAAAGTAGAAGGCAACAGACTCAAGACCTCAATGTATAGTTACTAAAAGCATGTACATTTTCACCAAATTATATAAATTGATGAGTTTACAGAGTTGCAGTGGAAAGTGATCCAGCTTTATGGAAAAATACATCAGATAAAGCATGTATTAAAAGTCTTCGGAAGAAATTTATCTTCACTTCATTGGCTTTGAAAGACTTTGTTTTTGAAGCTTTGGAAGACTTTACTTTTGGCTTCGAAAGATATTGGTCTTGGCTTTGGAAGATTTTACACTTAGAGTATTTCTGATGCAGGATGTAAAACTTCCAAAGCATTTCTACTCGGCACTTAAGTGCATGCATGCAAGAGAGACTTGGGTTGTTTTGGGTGCATCAGCCTTTATTAAACCTTACAAACTCCCCCTAGGCCGATGCTACCAAAACAATAGAGACTTTAGATATTGACAGTCCTCATCATGATGATGACCATACCCTTCTTCATCAGATGGTCAGGATCACTCAGACTTTCAAAGCATCTTCTCATTTCAAAGAGATCATGCAGAGGTAGGTTAAACATGTCCTTCCATGTGTAGACATCTTGACCACCTTGATCTATGTTGACATACTATCTTTCTGGATTAGTAGTGAAGGTCCAGGATAAGATGGGTCTTCTTGGATGCAAGAGGAGCTACTTGTGTTGGAGTTGGTTGAGCTGTATCTTGTTGCACTTCCTCAGGATGCTCTGACTCATCTTGAGGTCCCGAGGTGGATGACTTTGACTTCTTCTTCTTTTTCTTTGAAGCAGGTTTAGTAGCCATCTTTTTCCTCCTCTTTGGGAACTTTAACTGAGAAAGACTGGCCTTCAGCACTAGGTTGTTCTGTCTTGTCTTTCTCAGTTGGGTCCTCCTCTCTCATAGGTTCAGAAGGAGAGGGAGTGGGACCCTGCTGTGGATCAAAAGATAAAGCCTGCTGAGGTTCAGCATGAGGTCCAGGTTGTGTTGTCTTAAATTGTTCAACCTTAACCTCAACTTCAAGAGGAGCATGACTTGGTGGGGAGTGTAAGTCAACAAGCTCTCCTCTCTTGATCTTCTGCTTGATCACCCTGATGTGCTCATCCATTGTAGATAGAGACATTGGACCAAGTCTCCTTCCGGAGAATCCATACAGCTTCAAGAAGCTCATCATCCTCTGCCTATCTACAGACTTCTTTTGACTCTTTTGGATGATAGCTCTTGACTTTGCAGCTTCTTCCCTCATCTTTCTCTTTGTAGCCTTTCGTTCTTTGAGAACTTGAAGTTCAAGTTGCTTGAGATACTCAAACTCAATGTACTCAAAGGACAAGGAAAGAAGTGCAGCTGCCTGGTAGAGTCCTGTGGCACTCGGGTAGTTGATCATGTTTTGTCTATCAACTTCTTTATCTACCTGAGGTTGTGGAGTTGCCACAGCCTCTTGCACAGGGCTTTCTTGAACTGGGAAGAGAGTAGGAGCATGTTTGTACAGCCTTTTCTGCCTTCTTTCTTCCTTAATCTGGAGAAGCAACTCTGCATCCTCTGCCTCCTTCCTCTCCCTAGACATTTTTATGTCTGCTAGTTCATTCAATTCATCTAAGGGGAGAGAGATGATCTCATATATATCATAGTTCCTGGTCTGCAGGTAGTTATTCCCGACTGCTCTTAACTCATCATTCTGAGTGTTTGGTCTGGGAGCAGCCCTGATTATAGCTTCCATGAAGCCTGAAGACCCAGTGGAACTTTCTCCCCTTAGCTTCCTCTTCCTCTTTCTCTCTCTCCTCCTCCTCAATCTCCTCAGGAGTTAAAATCCTTTTCTCTTTGTCACCCACAGACCTTTGTGACTCAGGGTGGAGAGAGCTTTGGCCTTCATTGCTTGGAGTAGCATCCAGGCTCTAGCCAGAGAGAGGCTGTGATACACCTTCACCAGCAGGTGTTTCACTGAGGGATTGGAATGCAGAAGTTGCTGGTCCTGTGACAGTGCTCACATGCTCTAACACTAGGCCTTCAGTCAAGGTTTTCCATTTGAAGCTAGTATCAGGGTCCACCTCAACATCTAGTTGACCAATGACATTACCTGATTGCATTTGTCTTCTTCTTTAGCTGAACTCTTCAACAATCCTGTCTTGAATTCTTTGGTCCATCTTGTCAGCTTGCCTAGATTGGCTTGGATTGGCAAGTGGCATGTTGATTAGATCAAGACCTTCATAGTAGTTTAAGGTCTGAAAGTTAAATACCTCTTGCTGCCTTTGAACTCTTTGAAGTATGAGGGCTCTTCTATCAGCATCATACCTCCACCCTAAAATATAGTTTGATGATCCTTGGGGTGGGGTTGGCATAGCCCTTGGAATTCCCTCCTCAAATAGACTCTGAATGAGTGAGTCCACATCAATCTGAACTTGAGGAGGTTGCTGAATATGGACAAGTGCAAGTGAAGATGGTGAGTCCTCAATGTCCATACTCTATGAAGAACTCCCAGGTTCTGTGATTGCTATGACTTTCTCCCCCTTTTTGGTAGCATCACCTACTTGCATAGATGAGCTAGGAGTTAGGTCAATCACATCCATATGTTCTTATGTTCCTGGATGAGCTCTTCTTAAAGGTCTCTCAGCTAGTTGTTTCTTAAGATAAGATATCTCAAGTTGCTGATCATTGACCCTGTTTTGTTAGGTAGTCACCTAAGATTCTAGGTGCCTAACCTTAGAGACTAGATAGGAGCATGTTTTTGACAATTTTTACACCTTTAGTCTCATATTCCCCTCCTCTTCATCAGAAGAATCATGGGGGGATGAGAGAATTGGACCAGAGTCTTCTCTCTCACCACCAGCATGGTGTTCTTGGCTGCTGGATTTCCCCTGCTCACTAAAAACTTCAAGTGAAGTGTCAATGGGCTAAGTTGTCATGGTTAAGGTCCTAATGATGTAATCACTTGCATAAATGAGGGTCTCTTCCATATGGATCTCCTAAACAGGTTCAGGTAGATCCACCTCAATGATGGGTGAATGATGTGGGCTAGACAAGGGAGAAGCAGGAGTACTCATCTCTCTTTGAGTAGGGGAGGAATAGAGAGACTCATGGTACTCAATGAATCCTATGTCTTCATCATCATAGAATTCTAGGTTAGGAATAGGTTGGTTTAGATCAAGAGGCTGAGGATGGTAGCTGTCCCCTAAAGGTTGTTCACTAGAGTGTTGAGACTTTGAGTGAAGGCTTAAGGCTGATGGGCTAATGAGCTCATCAGGCTGAGCATGAGGAACCTCAGCAGTGATTCTTGGTGAGATGGGAGTGGTTTGCTCCTCAGGAGAAGTGGGAGCTCTAGTGTTCACTTCTAACTGTGTGGGTGGTGATATGAGGGCCTGCACAAGCTCAATAGCTTGAGTAGTGGTTCGTTTGGATTTTCTGTGGTAGGTGAGGAGTATTTTAGGCTGTGTAGCTGGTTGAGAAGTAGAAGGTGTGGGTTCAACACTAGCTTGTGCTGCTAGGTTGTCAACTTGAGCAATGAGCTCTAACATTTTTGGGACAAGGGCTGTTTTTACCCCAGAGAAGCCAACAGTTAGCTTCTTCATGGTCTTAAAGATGTCGGGCTTCATCAGTCCCAATTTAAGAATATTATCTGTTCCTCTTAACTGTGAGCCCAGTTCACAGTTGAGAATGTGTTGAACATATCTAGGGAACATATAATACTCTAAGGAGTCTAAGTTTGCAAGCAAATTTGTATACACAAACAGTGAGTACCTAAACTTGACCCCCTAGACCATTCCATGAACAATAGAGGAGAGATCTTCAGGAATCTGGTCCCATCCTCCATGCTTGTGGGATAAGTTGTGGATGACCACATGAAGTAGGTACTTCCATTGGGATGAGACATTTCCTTTCCTGAAGGTCTTTACAGAGAAATCTCCTTCATAGCCTATTTGCTCAAAGGAATGATTTACAGCTTCCTTTAGGAAGGACAAGTCACCTTCTACATCATCCAGCTGAAGATGTATGTTGATGGTAGCTGGATTGATGAAGATTGTCCTACCCTGCACTGTGGCAGACAGTGCCTTCTCCCTATCCATGATGACCTATTGACTGGTCTTCTAGAATTCTAACAGTTGATCCTCATAGAGTGGAGGATCAATGGTTAGAGAGGTGAAGTAGTTGGATAGAGAAAGAAACTAGAAAACCTCTGAGAAACTACAATCTTTCTCAGAGTTCAACAGGGCAACCTGATTGTGTTGCCTGTGAAGTTGCATGGAGAAATCAAGGTCGTTTCAGCGGTTAAGGTTGGCCATTTTGAGAAAATTTAAAGGTGAAGGAAGATAAGAACAAAGGCGGTTTGTGGGTGATATCTTTCACAAATGCATGTGGCAAACATGATATCAGGCCTGCTAGCTGTGAGGTACATAAGAGACCCAGTCATAGCCTTGTAAAGATGTTCATCCACACACTCCCTCGCAAGATCAGGTCCAAGGGAGTGGTTTCTGACTATGGGTGTCTTAGCAACCTTACAGTCAGTCATGTTGAATCTTGTAAGTATGTCTTGCACATACTTTGACTGACTTATGAAGATGCCACTGTCAAATTGCTTCACTTGAATTCCTAGAAAGAAATTGAGTTCTCCCATTGCACTCAGTTCAAATCCATTCTTCATCAGCTTCTCAAAGTCTTTACAGAGCTTTGGATTGGTTGACCAAAGATAATGTCATCTATATATATTTGAACTAGCATTAAGTCATTCCTTGTTCCTTTGATGAAGAGAGTTCCATCTATAGTACCCCTTTCGTATCCATGTTGACAGAGATACTGAGATAGAGTCTCATACCACTTCCTTGAAGCTTGGTCCAGCCTATAAATAGCTTTATTAAAGCTTGCAGACATAATCAGGATGATCAGGGTCTGCAAAGCCAGGTGGTTGCTTGACATACACCTCTTCATCAATCACCCCGTAGAGAAAAGCACACTTGATATCAAGCTGTAGACCTTGAAATCCTTAGATGCAGCAAAAGCTAAGAATATTCTAACAGCTTCAAGTCTTGCCACAGGAGCAAAGACATCTGTGTAGTTAATTCCTTCTTCTTGTGTGTATCCTTGAACAACTAGTCTAGCTTTGTTCTTGATGACAAGTCTTTTATCATCTTTCTTAATTCTGAACACCCATTTGGTTCCTATAGTAGTCTTCCCTTAAGGAAGAGGACATAGGTTCCATACCTTTTATCTTTTGAATTGAAGCAGCTCCTCTTGCATAGCTTCAACCCAACTTCCATCCTTTAAAGCCTCATCAACTTTCTTTGGCTCTATCTGGGATAGAAAACAAGAGTGGAGACAAACATTTGCATCATGGGTTTGTCCTCTTGTCCTTACCCCTGTGTCAACATTTCTAATGATGTTTGTGGTAGGGTGAGACTTGTGGATCCTTAGTTGAGGGATCACAACAAGTTACTTGGAGAGATCTAAATTAGAAAAATTTAGATTAGGATTGAAGTTTCTCCCACCACATCAGCACACTTATCAAGTGTAACTTTATCCAATGAGTGTATGACATCATTTATGTTGTCTTCAATGGAGTGGTTGTCAGCATCAAGAAATTCTTGATCACTGTCACCACCTCCATTGCCTTCCACATTTGAAGCTCCTTTATTTGAGTGTTGTGTCTCTGAGCTGGAATTTGAAGGCACCTCAGATGTATCAGCTGAATTTGTCATTGTTGTGTTGATAGGAACTTCATTTGCAGGATTAGTTACAACTGGAGCTGAAGTAGTATAGCTTGATGGTCTTCTTAGCTCAAATCTTGGGTCAGGTTCACCTGCTGATAATATATCTGTGGATCCTAAAACATGCTCACAAGATTTGTTAAAACAGTTGGTAACTAAATCAAGATCAAATAGCCAATCAGGACCAAAACCTTTCACACTGGGAGTGTGCTCATTGAAAGTCACATTGGTTGACTCCTCAACTACTCTACTTTTAAGATGGTATACTCTATAAGCCTTAGCTTGAGAAGAGTATCCAATAAAATATCCATCATCTGATTTCTCATCAAACTTGGCAATTTGATCCTTGGTATTCAAGATGGTGCAAGGACATCCAAAGTTCATAGGGAGTCTTACCATGTGTCTTAACTACTAAAACTCTGTTTTGCACATAGCAAGCAGTGTTCACTACCTCTACCCAGAAGGTGATGGGTAGTTTAGAGTCAGACAACAAAGTTCTTGTAGCTTCAATTAGTGTCCTGTTTCTCCTTTCAGCAACACCATTTTGCTGAGGAGTCCTGGGAGCACTATATTGTCTTGTAATACCTTTTTCATCATAAAATGTATCAAGAATTTGGTTCTTGAATTCAGTTCCCTGATCACATATTATGGTTTTGACCTTGAGATCACATTGATTCTCAATCTTTAAGATGAAACTTTTCAAGATTTCAGGAGTCTCATCCTTAGTTCTAAGGAAGAAGACCCAAGTGAATCTTGTAAAGTCATCTATGATCACCAAACAATATGAGGTCCTTCCTAGACTCATTACACCGGTGGGGCCAAAGAGATTCATATGTAATAAGTGTAGGGGAGTAGTGATGGAGTTTCTTTTCTTTGGCTTGTGAGATACCTTGTGTTGCTTCCCTTTGAGGCATGCAACACAGTGATCATCACTTGGAAACTCTTTCTTAAAGTTTACATGACACATTCTTTTATGCCAAAGGAAAGACTCATCACTATTAGCTTTGAATAGAAAGCATAAACCTTCTCTATAGGGAGATGTTTCTTGCAAATCCATCTTATACATGTTCCCTTTCCTGGGGGCTCTGAGCAGGATATGCTCATGAGGAATGACGGCCACGGGTTTGAGAACAATGCACTCATGCTCAGTAAAGAGCATGTTATGACTCTGATCACAAAATTGAGCTACACTCAAAAGATTGTATCCAACCTCCTTGACAAAGTTTAACTTCTTAATGTTGAGCTTACCATTTGTGACCCGGCCCCATCCTGTAATGTAACCTCCAGCATCTCCTCCAAAAGCAACAGGCTCTCCATCAATTTTCTCAAAATTTTGGAGTAGTGACCCATTACCTGTCATGTGCCTAGACAACCACTATCAATGATCCATACATTCCTGTTTGTCTTGAGCTATTCCTGCATAAAAGAGATGGTTAGTTACATTTAGAAACCCAAGTCTTTTTTTTTATCTTGGGCTCATAAAAAAAAGTTGAAGACATTGCAAGAATAATTGTTCCTATTGTCATATTTTGAGGATCATTTGCTAGAATTGATGAAGAACTTTCAGTCACATGGTCTTTCTTTGTCTTCCACACCACCTTTGGAAGCTTAGACTTGACCTTCAACACTTCGGATGTTTTGACAACTTCGGAAGTTTTGGAGACTAGACCTTCGGAAGATCTTGCTAACACTGCAGCAGGATTTAGTACTTTAGAAGTATTCCTTTCTTCCGAAGGAAAATTTTCATGTTGGACCAAAAGAACCAATGAGCCGGATCAGAAAAACCTTTAAGTCCCACAGACGTCACAACAACTACTGAAGTCCACAACAGCTGAAGACAACAACTGATTACAAAGTCTGAAGACACAAGTGCTGAAGACAAAGTCTGAAGACAAGTGCTGAAGACAAAGTCTGAAGACAAGTGCAGAAGACAAAGTCTGAAGACAAGTGCTGAAGACAAAGTCTGAAGACAAGTGCTGAAGACAAAGTCTGAAGACAAGTGCTGAAGACAAAGTATCAGACGTTGTCACAACAGCTGAAGAGGACTTCTTCAGTAGTTGTGATGGTTTACTTTCAGTAGTTTTATGTTTTCTCTTTTCAGTAGTTTTGTAAAACGACTGAAGAGCTTGTTCTTCAGTCGTTGTAGTATCAGTAGTTTCTTTTCAGTTGTTTTATGTTTTATACTTAGCACTCTGACATGTTCTCAGTAGTTGTGAACATATCAGTGGTTTATTAAGTATTAGTTATTTTTGTACTAGATCTGCTAGTAATCACCATCCCGTGATTACAGCAGTGATTGCACTCTATATAAGGAGTGCCAACCTTATTGTAACTGTGAATGATTTAGCAATAATATTGGGCATTATTGAAACATTCCAAATCACAGAAAAATATTCTCTCGCATTTGTTTTCAAGTAACAAACTCTTGCTATAATTTGACTAATTCTTGATTTCATTCCGCTGCATTACATTCTAATACTTCAAACTTGTGATCGCTGATCTTGACAAATGGTATCAGAGCCTGTTAATCATTGATCGATCTAATAATTGATCATTGAAACTGCTCTTCAAGATCCAAGTTTGATTGAATTAGCATTTTTGCAAGAAACTGTTATAGAGATTGAATTTTCTGTGCTTTTAATCATTCATCCTGAGACTTATTCTTGGTTTTTATTGAGTTTGTTGTGGTGTGTCTAAATATTTTTTTTTTGCTTGAATAAAATTGTTTTTGGATCCAAAATGACTACTCCTTCCAATGATCCTCACAATACTGGTTCCTCAACCAAGCCTCCAATGCTGGTTAGGAATGAGTATAACATATGGCAACGTCGTATGCTCCATCACCTGTCTGTTAACAGCTCAGGTTGTTGGACATCAGTGGTACATGGTCCACACAAGCCTATGGTGAATAACCCGGAAGCCAATCAAATGGTTCCGAAGAGGAAGGATCAATACTCAGATGAGGATAAGAAATTGTTTGAAATAGATGCAAAAGCTCATGGAATTCTGGCCATGGCACTACCCAATGAAATTTATTCTGGGCTAATGCATTATGAATCTGCCCATGACCTCTAGAATGCCTTGAAAGAACAATTTGGAGGAACAGATGAGGTCTTGGCAAATAATAGAGAGATCCTTGCCCAACAATATGAGACATTCTCTCATAGGAAGGGTGAGACACTGACTCAACAGTTTGAGCGGTTCTCTTGTTTGATCTCTGAATTGAAAATGCTCAAACATGAGTATACTAATATTCAGATGAATAACAGATTTCTCAGATCACTGCCTGAGAGATGGGATACATATACCATTGTCCTACGCTCCAGTGCAATTTTGGACAAACTATCTCTCACCAAACTTCATGGGAAATTGCTCACATTTGAGAGAGAGATAGAACAAAAGAGAAAACTGTCTTCATCTGGTAAGCTCACTGAGGACTTTGTACCAGGCAACACTGCTCTGGTTAGTCATGAGTCAGAATATGCTTCATCTGAATGCCAGTATGATGAGCATATTGATTTCTCTTCAAACATTTCTGATTCAGCATTTGTGAGTGTTGATAGTCAATTTTCTGGGTGCAATAATGACAATCTATGCTTCATCATGGATGATCTCAAGGGGATTGCTGATGATGACTTAGAAGAGATGGATATTTTGAGCCAAATGGCCTTGATAAATATCAGATCTCAGAGTTCTACAAAAGAACTGGAAGAAAGTTCCCAGGACTCTCTGGCAAAACCAAAGTTGGTTTTGACAAGAGTAAGTTGAGGTGTCACAGATGCCAAAGGCTTGGACACTTTGCTAGAGAATGTAGATCATCTGGATCTAATTCCTCTGCACCTTTGGTGACTTTTCCTAGCAATAGTCAACAAAACAAAGGGCAACATCCTGTCAATTCTAGTCATCAGTCTCAACTACAATCTCCTGCATATTTTGTTCCTCAGGGTCAAATGCCTTACCCTTACCCGTGTTATTACATGCCACAAACCAGTCAAGTTCATGCACTCCCAGAACCTCAACCATCTCATCAACCCCCTCAACCTCAACAACATAGCTTCTTCACCCCAGAAGTTGTTGATTGGAGCAGCTTGCCAGATGACATGTCTGGTCATGAACAACTGTTCACAAGTGCTGATCAACATGGTGGTGATAGTCCTTTTGGGAATCTGGCACTTATGGCTCTGGAATCAACTGAGGGTTCCTGCTCAACTGCATCATCTTCACAGGTAACTCAGGTATCTTCAGAGGCTAAAGCCAAGTTATGTTCTGAATCTTGCATTGCTGCCTTTGTCTCTATTAGAGAGGACAAATGTAGCATTAATAAATGAAAAACTTGAGTTTGAGAAAACAATTTCCAAAAGACAAGCTGAGTATGAGTCTGCTCTTAATAGTAAAAATGATGAGATTTATAAGCTTAAATGCCAATTAAATGATGAAAAGGCTAAGCTAGAGGTTATTCTGGAAGACCAGAAAAGTCTTAAAGAAACCCTTGCAGTCACCCAAGTAGAGTGTGATCGATGGGTACAATCATGCAAAGGTTTTGAGATGCTTCTTAGTAAGCAATCAGCTTCCAATGTGAAGTTTGGCATTGGTTATAATCACACTGCTCCTCCTACAGATTTTGCTCCAAGAGTAGAGGTGAAATCTGATGGAGAAAGCAATAACCAATCCACCTCATCATGTGATTCACTTTTTGATAAAGCATCATCAAAAGTTGAAGTCAGCACTAAGCCCTCTCAGAACCTATCAGCTAATGTTGATGGTTCAATTGCTGACACTCACATGATCAAAGAGTTGGTCAACTCAGGAGTTATTTCTGAAAGTCCTGAAAGGACTGGAGAGCAAGATTTAACTCCTGAAGTTCAAGCTCCAACTACTGACAGCACTGAAAAGAAGAAAACTGTCAGTAGAAAGAGTTTGAAGACTACTAAAGAGGAAGTCAAGAAAGCAAATAGTGCTTCCAATGTACTGAAGAGCAAGTCTTCAGTAGTTTCATCCTCTTTAGTTGATGATCAACATAAGATGAAAAAGAAACCATGTGAAGTATGTGGTTTGTTTAATCATCTCACTGATGATTGTTGGTACAAAAGAGGATCCAAACTCAAACATAAAGATGAAATTAAAGAGAAAATGGTTAAAATGAAAAATGAGTTTAAAGCCACATTTGTACCAGCAACATCAAATCCTGTAATCCTTAAGTCCAAAAAGAAATCCAAAAAGGAAGGGGTTAAACAGGTAACAGCTGAGGTTGCTCAAAAGAAGAAGGTGCAACATAAGAACTTATCAAACTCCAGTGCTAATATGTCTGAAGAGCTGAAAGCTTTATCACAAAATCAGACACAGCTGGTTATGATGGTTCAACATCTATTGGGAAGAGTCAACCAATTAGATGTTCCTATGTTGAATCCACAGAAAAGGAGGTCCAAGCCAAAGGATTCCTCTTCTCCACCATTCTCTTCCTCTCAAGCTGTTATTTCCAGCAAACTTGTTAGTCCACCATCTGTTGATGTGAATAGGCCCAAAACCAAAAAGGTTTGGGTCTCAAAATCTAACTAATTTGCTTTGTTCTGCAGGGTTCTTCAACATGCCACAGAGGCATCTGGTATGTAGA
Organism: Flaveria ramosissima; assembly: GCA_025215565.1. NCBI lineage: Eukaryota > Viridiplantae > Streptophyta > Magnoliopsida > Asterales > Asteraceae > Flaveria > Flaveria ramosissima. The sequence goes on along the minus strand of CM046036.1, from coordinate 21,577,437 downwards.
CAGTGGAGGATCCATGCATATGACAGGAAACAGATCACTTCTTAATGACTACTCTCAAGGAAGGAAGGGATTTGTATCTTTTGGCAATGATGCAAAGGGTTACATCATCGGCAAAGGCTTTGTTTCCAATGGGGAAATAAAGTTTGATGATGTTAACCATGTGGAAAATCTCAAGTACAACCTCTTGAGTGTCAGTCAAATGTGTGACAAAGGCCATGTTGCTCTTTTCACAAGTCAGAACTGCCGGATTCTGTCATCCAAAGTTCTGAGTTTGATTGACAAGGTGTTGGATAAACACACTCTCCTTAAGGCCAACAGGACAGGAAGAGTGTATGCCTTAGATCTTTCTAAGAAAATAGATCTCAAAGGCCATCCTTGCCTATTTTCCAAGGCTTCCCCTCAAGAATCTACACTATGGCATAGAAGGCTGGGTCATGTTAATCTCAAAAACATAAATCAGCTGATCAACCATGGTTTAGTAAGGGGATTGCCTATGAAGGAGTTTAAATGTGAAGATGACTGCACTGCTTGTCTAAAAGGAAAACAGCACAAAGTTTCATTTCCCTCCATAGAAGAACCTAAGTCCACAGCCTGCTTACAGCTTCTTCACATGGATCTCTTTGGTCCTGTGAGAGTGATGAGTATGGCTAAGAAGAAATACTGTCTAGTAATTGTGGATGATTACTCCAGATTTGTATGGACTTTCTTCTTGCATTCAAAGGATGAAGCACCTCAGAAGATTATCAACTTTGTGTTGTATGTTGAGAAGCAGTATTCCCTCTCAGTCAAGTGTATTAGAAGTGATAATGGAACAGAATTTAGAAACAATACACTTGATGAGTTCTACCTCTCAAAGGGAATCAAGAGGCATTTTAGCATTCCAAGAACTCCTGAACAAAATGGAGTAGTGGAGAGAAAGAACAGGACCCTTATTGAAGCTGCAAGGTCCATGTTGGCTGACTCTGGATTGCCAATGACTTTTTGGGCTGAAGCTATCAATACAGCTTGCTATGTACAAAATAGAGCTCTAGTGAATAAGAGGTTGATGAAAACTCCATATGAAGTTCTTCATCATTTGGCCCCTCTAATTTCATTCTTTAGAGCTTTTGGATGTCCTTGTTTCATTCTCAACACAAGGGATCAACTCCAAAAATTTGATTCTAAGGTGGATGCAGGATATTTTGTTGGTTATTCATCAACTTGCAAAGCATACAGAGTCTTCAACTGTAGAACAAAGATGGTTGAAGAGACTCTACATGTTAAGTTTAATGAATCTCCAAAGGACAAGATTCCACAAAACCCTGTGGAGATATTTGATTTGGACATACTACAATATGCTCCTCATCAAACTCCTGCTGTTGCTCCTGTCAACAGTTCTCCACCTGGTGGTACTGCTGGTGCTGATGATGATGATAGTAGTACTCACCTCTTCAGCTTTACTGATCAACTGCCTGATTCAGCTAGACCTGATGTTCCTGTAGCTCCAGCAGCTCAATCCACAACAAATGCTGATGAGATTTCTACAACTTCAACTTCCTTTGAACTACCATCTACTGATTGGTTTCAAGGAAATACTTCACCATCACCATCTGTTGCTGCTGAGCCTGCTACAAACACTTGCACTGATCTCATTGTGTACCAAGATCTGAAGAATCACCCTATGTCTCAAATCATTGGTGATATCACTGCTGGAGTATCAACAAGAAGTCAATTGTCAAATTTCTGCTTCTATGCTCTCTTCATTAGTCAGCAAGAGCCAAAGAATTATCACATTGTTTTAAAGGACAATGGATGGGTTGATGCCATGCAGCTTGAGCTTCTTCAGTTCAAGAAACAACAAGTGTGGGAACTGGTTCCTCTACCTCCAGGTAAGTGTGCAATAGGCACTAAATGGGTGTTTAGGAATAAGACTGATGAAAATGGGCTTATTGTTAAGAACAAGGCCAGACTGGTTGTTCAGGGGTTTGCACAAGAAGAAGGTATTGATTATGATGAAACCTTTGCTCCTGTAGCCAGACTGGAAGCAATTCGATTGTTTTTAGCTTATGCTGCTTATCAAAATCTTAAAGTTTTTCAAATGGATGTCAAAAGTGCTTTTCTGTATGGGAAAATTAAAGAAGAGGTTTATGTATGTCAACCACCAGGTTTTGAGGACAACAAACATCCTAATTGGGTGTATAAGCTTGATAAGGCTCTTTATGGGTTGAAACAAGCTCCTAGAGCCTGGTATGAGACATTATCAAACTTTCTTCTTGAAAATAATTTTACTAGAGGCACCATAGATAAAACTTTATTCATTAAGAAAGCAGGGCAGCATAATTTACTTGTTCAAATTTATGTAGATGATATTATTTTTGCATCTTCTGATCCACAGTTGTGTGATGGCTTTACAAAGTTGATGCAACAAAAGTTTGAAATGAGTGCAATGGGGGAATTACAATTCTTTCTGGGTTTGCAAATCAAACAAAAGGCTGATGGAATTTTCATTCATCAGTCCAAATATACAAAAAATCTTTTGGAAAAATTTGATTTACAAAATTGTAAACCTTGTTCTACTCCCATGTGCAACACCACACAACTGGATACAGATCAGAAAGGTAAAGTGGTTGATGAAACACTTTACAGATGTATGATTGGGTCCTTGATGTACTTAACAGCTTCTAGACCAGATATTATGTTTGCTACATGTGTTTGTGCTAGATTTCAGGCTGCACCTAAGGAGTCTCATTTGATTGCAGTCAAGAGGATCTTTAGATATTTGCAAGGCACTCCATCTCTAGGTTTATGGTATTCTACTAGACATTCTGGTAAACTAGTTGCTTTTTCTGACAGTGATTATGCAGGGTGTAAGTTGACCAGGAAATCAACTTCTGGTGGATGCCAATTCCTAGGCAACTGTTTGATTTCTTGGCAGAGTAAGAAACAAACCTCAGTTGCTACATCAACTGCTGAAGCCGAGTACATTGCTGCTGCAAGTTGTACATCTCAGGTATTATGGCTTCAAAACCAATTATTGGATTATGGCATAACTGAGACTAAGACTCCATTGTTAATGGACAGCTCTTCAGCTCTTTGTATTGTCAAGAATCCTGTCCAGCACTCTAGGACTAAGCATATTGAAATCAGACACCATTTTATTAGAGATTGTTTTGAAAAAGGTCTGATTGATCCAAAATTTGTTCCTAGTGCTGATGAGCTTGCAGACATTTTTACTAAGCCTTTGGATAGTTCAACTTTCCACAACCTGGTGGTAAGGCTTGGTATGCTGCAGCTAGAATAAGTGACAACTACCGATAATCTCAGTAATAAATACTGATGATCATTGGTAACCATGTCATATATAAGTACTTCATTTGTTAAAACAGCTGATGTAGTTATAACAGCTGATGAAATCACAACAGCTGATGTAACTACAACTGCTGATGTCAGAAATGCAGATAAGTACTGATGACCAATGAAACATCAAACTCGGATTTAAATGTGGAGGTCAGACTGAAACAGCTGAAAAGCTATGAATTGACGACAACAGCTGATGAGTAATTTCTCTTCAGTTGTTTCTACAACTGCTGTTTCTAAACAACTGAAGCCACAGCTATGTCTTCAGTAGTTTACAACTACTGAAGACTACCACTAAGTCTACAGCTGTTTACAACAACTGATGACAAAACCACTGTCTTCAGTAGTTTCATAACTACTGATGACAAACACCATGTCCTCAGTTGTTTCACCACCTGAAGTCGGAATTGTCCTCAGTAGTTTTATAACTACTGAAGACTAAATCAAAGACTTCAGCTGTTTCAATGTCTGACGGTTAAACCCAAGTCTTCAGTTGTTTTATAACAACTGATGATCACACCAATACGGTCAGTCATTTCAAACCTCTGAAAGTTAATGCCACGTCATCACTAGTTTCATCAAATGATGACTAACACCAAAACCTTCAGTCGGTTCATAACCCTACCCTATAAATACCTTATCTCACCAGAGTTTTTCTCACCTTTCCTCTCAAACCTAACGTTCAAAAACTCTGTACCCTCTCTTCATCCATGGCGACCATGCAACTAAAACCACGACACAACTGTGTCGCTCACCTTACCAAATCACCATACTGGACCAAGTTTCACAACGCCATTGATTTAATGGTCCAGTCACCTTACCAAACAGCCTTTCTGATAAACCCCACCATATATGCCGAATCCCTTAGCCAATTCTGGACAAACATCACTCTTGTTTCTGAGGAGAATGACACAGAGTCGCTTCATTCGTTTGTCCATAGCCAAAAGGTGGTCATCAATCCAGAGATTCTTCGCCAAACCCTCAATCTGGATGATGCCACTTTCCCGACTAGCTATCCAAAGGGCACCACTGATCTATCATTTGCCCACCATGGATACGAAGGCAACCTGAGTGCCTCTACCATATTGAAGAAACATTTCCAGGATGCTGAACGGCTTATCTTTCATATGGTCAATGTCTGCCTGGCCCCCAAGACTTCATCATGGGATCAAATGTCCACAAGGTGGCAACAGGTATTGTACTCTATCCTTGAGCAACAACCTTTAAATTTTTCTGAAATACTATTCTTAGAGCTCAAGGATATGGCCCAAAAACAACTTTCTAACCGTTGGATATTATATCCTCGGTTCATAATGGCCATAATTGAAAACCAGCTTCAAGCTGAGGGACTTGTTGGCCTGGGAGTCCCTGCTATGGCTGTATTGCCTGAAGTATACTCCCGGCACAACTCTGACCAATCACTCAAAATGGCTGCCAAGCTGCGCAAACCCACGCAGCTGGAACCCACAGCCACCACCACAAAATCCAAAGTCCCCACCAAACCAAAAACAAAACGAACCAAAACAGCTATTCAGGAAGATGAGTCCCCTGAAGATGCTCCTGTACCACCACGACAGGATATACTTGCTGGTGTAAACCCCCCAGTAGTATCAGAGACTCACCCAGCCACAGCCGCTCAGGATTCCTCTCAAAAGGAACCTGAAGCAACCAAAGAAGGGGTACCCACAAATCTGGAATCTTCCTCATTCGAGGAGATTGCCATTGAAACACACCATTCTCCCCAGGTGCATAATACCCTATCTCCTCATGAAAATGCCCCCCAAAGTCCAACACTTATAATTGCAAATGTGCTGACTCAGCTGCATGCCTCTCCTCCTCCCCAACAACCACCTAAAGGGAAAACCACAGATATTGAGGTAGAGGATCAACATGCTTCTGACAACCCACAGCACATGGGTTTAAATGTTCAGTCTCCTAGTGTAGATACGGAGATAAGAATATCTGGTGAGGCTGCCACCTCTTCTGCATCAGCACATGATCAGACTGAGGCTGGTAACATGGCTAAGACCTCATCAGAGGCAACAGCTGATGAAGGACATCGTCCTGAGGCTGGAAGTCCCCAGTTCCAAGAAAAAGGGGCACATGCTACATCTGGTCTACACCCAGGGCATGTACATCTTGCTACTAGCAGGAGGTCAGGTGATTCAGCATCTGCTGATGATGACCTGGGCTTCTTTTATGATGTTCTAGCCCAGAACACAATTCTTGAGGAAGAAGTCAGTAGACTACAAAGACTACTTGACCAATTCTCTCAAGAAGCAAGTCCATCTGATACCACCATACACCCACAGATGGCACCTTCACCTGAAGGTCTCCTAAACACTCAGCCACTAAAAACATTCAATCCACCAGCCTCTACCTCTGGCACTGCTTCTCAGGGACAGAACCCCTCTGAGCAAACAGCTGCTATCTTCCACAAATCCCTACCTCTCATCACCCCAATGATCACAGACATTGTGATCAAAACCTTGGATGACAGACTTCCCTCAATTATACAGCCACTGGTGGAGGAGATTGTGAGCACAAGGCTTTCTACTACTCAAACCCTTGCAACCAATGCAACCAAAAAGGGGGAGAGTCAGTTAGTCAAAGACAAAGGAAAGAGCATATTGAAAGAGAGAGAACAGGAGGAAGAAGAGGTTGTGAAAGAGACTGAGAAGGAAGAAGAGTATGTGAAGGAAGCTGACACTGATCAAGTGAGTGAAAGTCACAAAGACTTTCATATCACATATAAGAAGAGGAAGATTGAAAGAAAAGAAAAAGAACTCCAACTTGATGAGATGGTCAAAATGGCGGATGCTACACATAGTTAATCTATGGACTCCATTATTGATCAACTATACAGACAAGGGTTCGATACTGCACAGCTTGACTCAGAGATTAGAAGACTTGAAGTTGAAGAAATTAACTCAAGATGGGCAAGTTATGATGTGTTAGAAAGAGAAAGACTGGAGATCATGATCAGATTCATTGCAAAGTATCTTGGAAGATCATTGATAGAGATTAAGTCATGGACCAGGGACAGTATCTTGGCAATAACCACCAAGATCTGTACGTCTGAAGCATACACAAAGGGATTAGTGATTGAAGCACTAAATGAAGCAGGTGCTGGAAACAGAAACGAACTAGCAAAATACTCCAAAGCCTCACTCATTACAAGAATGCTAGAACAACCTGCAAAACCTACCACTTCAAAATCACCACTACCACAACCCATTAAACCAACTCCTTTACCCTCAAAACCAACAGCCGATGATGCATCCAAGAAGAAGAAGAGAAGGATGTTGAGGCTAGAAGAAGAAGATGAAGAGGATGATGAGGAAGAAGATAGGTTGCCTCTTTCTGCAGTCTTAACTTTGCCTAAAGCCAAATCTATGCCCATCACTCCCACCTCACAGATGGAGACTGTGAGAGTAAAGATAGAAGAAGAGCAGCAGCAAAGGCTTCATGATGAGGAGATGCTGAAGAGTATAGACAAAACTTATGCTGCTTCTTCATCAATAATAAGTATGAAGAAAGAAGCTCTGAGACTGTACACCCTTGCCAACACATTTCAATATCAAAAGGAAAAGGTGAGGATATGGCCTGATCCTAGGGTGGCTCACAGAATTGTGAAGAAGGACATTCCTGCAAGATACAAGGGCCAGATAAAAAGGATCGTAGATGAGAGATCACAGTGGTCCTTGTAGTATCACCCTGGGAAATTGTAGAAGACTTCAAGAAGGCTTATGAGACTAAACAACCTCCCCAAAAGATGTTAGAAAACAGAGTAATCAAGAAGGGGTTAGTCTACAAGAAGCTTGAGAACTTCAAACAAAATGAGCTCAGTCTGTTACTTGAAGGTAATCACCCAGATGAGTTTGCCTACAGACAGATCACAACAGTTGAGCTCAAAAATGGCAAACAGGCCAAATACATCTCAGAGCTGTATGGGCGTGAAGGATTGTTCGATGGTGAACCAGAGAATCTTACTATGGAAGAACAAATCATGTTTCTCAGAGCATACACCAGAGAATCCTACAGGCTTATACATGGGAAGTGAGTTTCATGGATGGGGGAACAGCTCAGTGTCCAATTCCCCAATACAGAGCTCTCATCCATACTTTGCCAACCAAATCATCAGACTTACTTCCAGGCCGGTGCTTATATGGATCATCTTCTCAACTGATCAAGAAGGAAAAAGACCAACCATTTTGCCAACAATAAGTGGGACCTCAATAAAGTTAAAGGTTTTGGCTGCATTGGTTCAGGGGGAGTTTGTTGGACTAAAAGAACCAATGAGCCGGATCAGAAAAACCTTTAAGTCCCACAGACGTCACAACAACTACTGAAGTCCACAACAGCTGAAGACAACAACTGATTACAAAGTCTGAAGACACAAGTGCTGAAGACAAAGTCTGAAGACAAGTGCTGAAGACAAAGTCTGAAGACAAGTGCAGAAGACAAAGTCTGAAGACAAGTGCTGAAGACAAAGTCTGAAGACAAGTGCTGAAGACAAAGTCTGAAGACAAGTGCTGAAGACAAAGTCTGAAGACAAGTGCTGAAGACAAAGTATCAGACGTTGTCACAACAGCTGAAGAGGACTTCTTCAGTAGTTGTGATGGTTTACTTTCAGTAGTTTTATGTTTTCTCTTTTCAGTAGTTTTGTAAAACGACTGAAGAGCTTATTCTTCAGTCGTTGTAGTATCAGTAGTTTCTTTTCAGTTGTTTTATGTTTTATACTTAGCACTCTGACATGTTCTCAGTAGTTGTGAACATTTCAGTGGTTTATTAAGTATTAGTTATTTTTGTACTAGATCTGCTAGTAATCACCATCCCGTGATTACAGCAGTGATTGCACTCTATATAAGGAGTGCCAACCTTATTGTAACTGTGAATGATTTAGCAATAATATTGGACATTATTGAAACATTCCAAATCACAGAAAAATATTCTCTCGCATTTGTTTTCAAGTAACAAACTCTTGCTATAATTTGACTAATTCTTGATTTCATTCCGCTGCATTACATTCTAATACTTCAAACTTGTGATCGCTGATCTCGACATTTCACTTGTTTTCTTCTTCATTTTGGAGCTTTTGAAAAGAAAGGATTTTTCTTTCAAAGTTTGTTTCTTCTTTAAAATCTCAGAAGTTTCCATCTTGGTCATGTGGATAGTACTTTTTGGATTGTAGAGGCAATCATTAGTAAGATGAGAAGTACTACCACACATAACACAGTTTATTTTCTTCTTTCTAAGAGTTGTCCTTTGAGAACAAGGCTGAACTTGATCACTTTCCTTCTCCATCTTCATCTTTGCAGATGATGTGGCAATTGTTTTAGGGTGAGAACTACCTTTGGAGCTGGATGGTTCAGGCTGTCTAATAGTGGTACACAAATGATTAGTGTTCTTCATGATGCTGGGATGATTTGGACATGAACTAGAACTCCTGGTACTAGAGGTTAAGTTTGAGTCTTCAGCCTTAACCACCTCAAAACCTGCAGAGATTAAAACTTGTTTCTGCACAGAGTTAAAGGTGGCCTTGATCTCTTGAGCCTTCTTGCACTTTCTTTTGGCCTTCCTGATCAAGTTCTTTCTTCTTAACTTGGTCATCCCAACTCCTTTACTCTCCTCAGAGGAATAGTGACCCTTCTTAGAATGCTCTTCTTCACTCTTCTCAGATGCATTCTTCACTATCTCCTTTTCATCCTCTTCACTCATGGGGTCTATGAGGGGAAACTCATCTTCACAAGTTCCACACCTAGGAGGTCTTACAGACAAGATTATGTGTGGAGGAGCTATCTCAGTAGATTCCAGTCCTTGCTTCTTTTGATAACAAACTTTTGCATGCAAGGATAAGGATATAATGATCTTGAAGGTCTCTTCTTAAAGAACATATTTTTCTGTCCTGGCTTTGCTGATCACAAGCTCAGCCTGGCATTCAGTCAACTTAGTTATGAGATCTTTGATTTGAGTCCTGTAGTTTGTATGTTCATGCTTAAGAGTTGAAATGGTTTTCTCTAAATCCTCTGTTTTTAGCTTGTAATCACATTCAGCTCTTTTGAAGTTAGATTTTAAGATATTAAGGACTCAAGATCAGATCTCATTTCTAAGTTATAGGACTTGTATCTATTTACTTTAGCAATGCATTCAGGTGTACAGAGATGTTCCAATACCTTGGCTTCATCATGATTTGCCATAAGAGCTTGGTTTGGAGATGCATCTTCCACCTGAAAGCTCCAGTCAAAGCCTCCTTCTTCAACAGCAACTACAGCTTGCTGCTTTAGCTTCTCATTCTGGTTGACTCTCTCCGTGTAGTTTGGTCTGGTTTGTGCTTGGCCACCATTTGTTCTTGGTGCCTTGCACTCTCTAGCAAAGTGTCCCATTTAGTTACAATTGTAACACTTCACCTTGCTTTTGTCCAGCCCAAACTTTCCACTAGCTACATTGCTTGGAAACTTTCTCCATATCCTCTTGTAGAACTTCTTGGATCTGTGAGTGAGAAGAGCCATTTGTTAAACTATCTCCATGTACTCTAGATCATCTGGATGGATACAGCCAAGGTCTTCAAGGGTGAAGGGAAAGTTGCCAGAACTTTCATCAGCAGACACAAAAGCTTGTGAAGAGCTTGTCTCTTGGAATGGTCTTCCTTGAGTGTAACTCTCCCTTTGTGTCTCCTGAAAGGTGATAAAAAGGACTCTTTCATGAGTTGTCAGGGTAGCAGATGAGATGATGTTATGGTTCTCTACTATCCATTTCAACCACATGGAGGGCTGAACTCTATTGATTGCTGGAGTTACCCGATGGAATTTGCATATTCATCTCCATCTGGTATCCACTAAGAATACCATACAACTCTGTGAGAGTAAGAGTCTTAAGGTTCTCAGTTCTCTTGATAACAACATAATAATGTGTCCATTGTCTAGGAAGAGAGACATAAACTTCTTTACAATGTCCTTATTTTCAAGAGTCACTCCCACATCCATTAGAGTGTCCACAATCTCAACATACCTGAACTATTGTGGAGTCATGGTTTCACCTGCTTTGAAGGTGAAGTTTTCAAACTACTGCTTCAGGAGATCCTTCTTGTTCTCCTTGGCTTCAGTTGACCCCTCATACATTAGCTTCAGTGCATTCCATAGTTGTTTGATTGTTTTGCACTTCTTGAAGCCTCTATATATGGAGTTTGGAAGAGCAGTTTGAAGGACAGTCATGGCTTTCTGATGTCTATTCTTTTTCTATCTTCTTGGGTGTCACACCCCAACCTTGACGGCGGAAACGTCGAGGAGTGAGAGTTAAGATCGTTCACAGCCACATAACACTATTAATATTCCAAATATAATTTAAACATAAGTTTCAATTGTCGCATTACAATCATAAGTTTCAAAGAAAATAAAAGCATAACATAGAATGTAACAAATCATTCTATTTTATTTATTACTCTAGGTCCATTCCTAGATGTGCAAGCTTCAAAGTGTAGATAATCAAACTTGGGCATTTCCTGAAACATGTTAAAAATAAAAGGTCAACAATAATGTTGGTGAGCATTCCATAGTTTTAATACATAAGTATATAAAAGATGGCAATTCAAGTCATGAGTTAGTGAATAAAGTGATTAGGAATGTTATGAACAATGCAACAATCAAACCTCGACAAAGTTTTACAAGTCTCAAACGTTAAAAGTATATACGATCAGCTAAGTGTACTTGGATCAACCAAGCAAGCTTGTCTTACCCATAGATCTATGACTTCGCTGGGCTAGCAATAGTTAATGATTGTACATATAACGCCATAACATGGTAACCACAAAAGTTCAACTAACCACAACTTTACAAGATGAATTGCCATAGGTTTACAAGTCTCAAATAAGTTTACAAGTGCAATAATATAAGTTAACATGTTTCACCCCAAAGTGTGAAAATAAGCAAAAAGGGGGTATGGAAATACTCACATGATCAAATGTATGTAAATGACGTTTAAAAGAAATAATAATAAGCGTCGTTCCAACGTAATCCTTCACAATGCACCTATATATATATTCACAAGTTTTAGGTTTAATTATAATAAGTTTTAATGGTTAAACGAGGGTTAGGGTTTTAAGTGAATTTGGGGCTTGTCGAACAACTATATTTAACAAATGGAATTCACATATATTTTCTTAAAAAAATGTATATATATTTATATTTCATGCAAAAGTGTAAAAACATTTATAATAATATGCAAGATCTTTATATAAAGTTTGGATAAATTTTTATAACTAAAATAATTACGATTCAAGTAATTTAAATTAAAAAGAGCGTTTGGGACCAATAACAATTATTAGCCTTTTTTTATATAATTCTTTTAAGAATTTATTAAAACAAACCTTGTTAAAATGTTTTATTAACAAATTATACATTTATTTAACCTTAGAAAAATTGCAGAAAATATTTGGTAACCTTTAAAAATATTTAAAGTTTATAACAATAATTTTTATATTTATTCTGAAATTGATTTTTAGGCCAAAAAGCCTTAAAAATAAAACATGAGGGTGCCCGGGTTCGAACCCGGGACCTCATGTTTGTGGGGGCAATGTTCTAACCAGTAGACCAAGGCTCTCAGCCGCGGTAGAGAATGGGTTTTAATTCTTAAAAACACAATTACAATAAATCCCCAAACTCCTATGAACCCTAGATTGTTCTTGTTCCCAAATTGAAGCTTAAATCGAATCGGTTACATCAATAATCTTGGGGCTTTTGATCCCCATGTATAAACGAGTATGTACATAAGTTAGATTACCCGAATTGAAGATTGGATTGGTATGAACTGAACGAAGAACAGACGCGACGAGGTAGGATTCAGTTGGTGCACCAAATGACGATGAAAACCAAATTAAACTCGTGAGAAGCTTGGTATAGTGATCTTGATGCAAAGCCCTAAGTGAATTTCGTGTTTTGAAACTCAGAAGACGGACTTCGTTTAAGGTACAGTTAGCGGGTAAGGAGGAAAGCAAAGGTGATGTTCTTGGTCGTTTCAGGTGAAATTGAAGTCGATGATCGCTTGGGAATAGCTTAACGATCATTTTGGTTCAATTAATTAGGTTATTATTAAGATTTAATGATTGAACGGCTAGTGGATTTTAGTCGTCGGTTATACACTCGATTGAGTGGTATACGAACGCTTAATCCGTAATTATTAGATGCAATAATGTTCGAATCAACGCACTGAACAATTTGAAACAGTTTTAGGGCTTTGAAACCGAACGTTTTAGGCGGTTTGGACTCGCCGGCGCCGCGCCGGACATGGCCGGCCGGCGACCGGGTTTACGGGGAGAGAGAAAAGGGGATGGGGGGTTGGGTTTTGGATTGTGACACATTTAGCCCCTGAAGTTTTTATAGTTAACATTTTATGATCAAAACCTTCTTTTAAAGTTTCAACATTAACAATAAAGCCCCCCTAACTTCTTTTAAACCCTTTTAAGTTTAACATATTCTACAAGTTATTATTATGGATGATAATATTATTATTTTTTTTAGTTATTATTAGTGTTATTATTTTTGTTAGTTATTACTATTATTGTTATTATTATTATTATTATTAACTTTATTATGATTATGATTATGATTATTATTATTATTATTATTATTATTATACAATTTACTACTTTAATTATTAACTTTTATAAATTAAAATTTAATAATGATAAAAGAACAAACATAGGTAACCCCTAAGTTTCATAAATGCCAACAATAACCCTTACAAGAATTAACGACGATAACAATTAATTAACCCAAAAGTACACGATGTTACAGTCTCCCCAACTTAAAAGAATTTCGTCCCGAAATTAAAAATAAAGCTAAGAAAACAAATGCGGGCATCTCTCCTTCATATTATCCTCACGCTCCCAAGTGAACTCCGCTCCACGTTTGTTTTCCCAACGGACTTTAACGATAGGTGTAGTAGTTGTTCGGGTCTTCATCAGGGTGCGATCCATAATCTCAACAGGCTTCTCAACAAAATGCAATGACTCATCAATTTGAATTTCCTCTAGTGGAACATGCAAATTTTCATCAGCCAGGCACTTCCTCAAGTTTGAGACATGAAAGACAGGATGAACTCCGCTAAGTTCAGGAGGTAACTCCAGTTTGTAAGCCACTTTCCCAATTCTTTTCAGAATCTTGAAAGGTCCTACAAAGCGTGGGGCTAACTTACCCTTCTTCCCAAAACGTACAACACCCTTCCATGGAGAGACCTTAAGAAGAACCATATCGTCGACTTAAAACTCCAACGGTTTGCGTCTTTTATCGGCATAACTCTTTTGGCGACTTCTAGCCACCTCAAGGTTATTTCGAATCTTGGAAACTTTGTCAGTCGTTTCTTGAATAAGTTCCGGACCAGTGATAAGATTTTCCCCAATGTCAGTCCAACAGATCGGAGAACGACATTTACGACCATACAAAGCCTCGAATGGTGCCTCTTGATACTTGAGTGATAACTATTGTTATACGAAAATTCCGCGAGCGGTAAATGCGTATCCCAATCACCACCAAAATCAAGGACACAAAGACGCATCAGATCCTCGAGGGTTTGGATTGTTCGTTCGGTTTGACCATCGGTTTGAGGATGGTAAGTCGTACTTAAATCCAATTGAGTACCCAAAAGTTCTTGCATCGAAGACCAAAAGTGTGAAGTGAAGCGAGCATCTCGATCGGATATAATGTGTAAGGGCACGCCATGACGGCTCACAATTTCGTCAATGTAGATTCGAGCCAGCTTTGAAACCTTGTACGTATCTCGTATGGGTATGAAATGTGCTGTCTTGGTCAAACGGTCAACAATGACCCATATGCTATCATGACCACGAGGTGTACGGGGTAACTTGGTTATGAAATCCATGGTTATATGCTCCCATTTCCACATAGGGATTTCAGGTTGCTCAAGTAAACCACTTGGTCGTTGATGCTCGGCTTTGACCCTTGCACACGTGAGACACTTAGAAACATAAGACGCGATATCTTTCTTCATTCCAGGCCACCAATATTGACCACGCAAGTCCATGTACATCTTATCGGAGCCAGGATGAATGGAATATCGGGTTTGATGAGCTTCGTTCATAATGAAGTGTCGAAGGTTGTCACGATTCGGGATCCAAAGTCGATTCAAGAAATACCACATGCCATTCGGTTTTGTCTCCAGTTGTGACCAAACGTTAGACATCAAATCTTCATCCTTCCCTTCGTCGGTTAGTGCCGCTTGTTGGGCCTCGCGAATGCATAACTCGAGGTCACTATCGATTCTTATGTTTTGGAGCATGATAGTAGCCTCGTTGACATCCACATGGATCTCGGTATCAAATTCTCCTAGCGTATCAAACCATTGCCTTCGATCTCGAATTTCTTGAAGCGAGACAGTCTTATTGTGAACCTTGCGACTTAGCGCGTCGGCTACAACATTCGCCTTTCCAGGATGGTAGCGGATGTCGCAATCGTAATCGCTAATTAACTCGATCCATCGTCTTTGTCTCATGTTGAGATCCTTTTGGTTAAACACGTGTTGGAGACTCTTATGATCGGTGTAGACTATGCATTGCGTCCCATATAAATAGGGTCGCCAAATCTTCAATGCGAAAACCACAGCACCAAGTTCAAGATCGTGAGTCGTGTAGTTCACTTCATGAACCTTCAATTGCCTCGACGCGTATGCTATAACTTTGCCTCGTTGCATGAGTACACAACCAAGACCTTGATTAGAAGCATCGCAGTATACAGTGAAGTCATCATTTCCATCGGGAAGTGTGAGAATAGGAGCGTTGCACAACTTGCGTTTTAATGTCTCGAAAGCCTCTTCTTGCTCGGGTCCCCATTCAAAGAGTCGATTCTTTTGAGTTAGCGCCGTTAATGGTTTAGCAATCTTCGAGAAATTCGCTATGAACCTACGGTAATATCCCGTTAAACCCAAAAAAGAACGAACCTCGGTTGGGGTTGTGGGAACGCACCAATTCTTCACGGCTTCAATTTTAGCAGGATCAACGTGAATTCCTTGGCTATTCACCACATGCCCTAAGAATTGAACTTCTTCCAACCAAAATTCACACTTGGAAAACTTAGCGTACAATTGCTCCTTCTTCAAAAGTTCAAGAACTTGTCGCAAGTGTGTCTCGTGATCGACTTTCGTCTTAGAATAGATAAGAATGTCATCAATGAACACGATTACGAACTTATCCAAATACGGTTTACATACTCGATTCATGAGATCCATGAACACGGCAGGTGCATTGGTCAAACCAAAAAGCATAACCATGAACTCGTAGTGCCCATATCGAGTACGAAAAGCGGTCTTTGGAATGTCATCATCGTGAACACGTAGTTGATGATACCCAGAACGTAGATCGATCTTTGAGAATTGAGTTGCTCCTTGAAGTTGGTCGAAGAGATCATCGATTCGAGGAAGAGGGTATCGTTTTTTGATAGTAAGCTTGTTGAGTTCCCGGTAGTCGATGCATATACGAAATGAACCATCCTTCTTCTTCACAAAGAGTACAGGTGCATCCCATGGTGATGAGCTAGGACGAATGAAACCCTTATCGGTCAACTCTTGCAATTGACTAGCTAATTCTTGCATTTCAGACGGTGCAAGACGATAAGGTGATTTAGACACAGGGTTTGCGCCAGGGATTAAGTCAATCTTGAACTCAACTTCTCGCACGGGAGGTAACCCTTTAAGATCCTCGGGAAAAACCTCGGGAAAGTCTCGCACAACAGGAATGTCTTTCAACTCCTTACCCTTGGCTTTCGTATTAACTACATATGCCATGAAAGCCATGTAGTTTTTACTTAAGCACTTGCGGGCCTTGATGCAAGACATGAGTTTGAGTCTTTGGGATGATTTCTCCCCAAAGACCTTCAAAGTATCTCCAGTCGGTAAAGGAATTCGGATACACTTCTCGAAACATAGAATTTCCGCACGATGTTTGGCTAACCAATCCATACCAATGATAACATCAAAGCTTCCCAATTGCATAGGAATAAGGTCGATGAAGAACTCGTGTTCGTTAAGGCTTAAAGTGCAGTCACGTATTACGACGTCCACAACAATAGATTTTCCATCGGCGACTTCGACCGTGAAAGATCTTTCTAGGTTGACGCGCGGTTTAGAAAGTAAAGACTCGAATTCCAAGGACACGAAACTCCTATCGGCACCCGAATCAAACAATACAGATGCATAACGATTATTTACAAGATACATACCTGTTTGGTAACAACCTATTATTGGTATGATGAACATAGATAGGAAATTTTACAAGACAAGAAAGGACTAAAAGAAATTCAACGGCGTACCATTCACCACGTCGTTGTTGGCTTGTGCTTGATTGGCGTTGATGTTGAAAGCCCTTCCACGAGCCGGTGGCACGGTTCCCGCATTGCGAGGACATTGAGGGCGAATATGGCCAGCCTCGCCACAGTTGTAGCAGGTTCGGTTGGTAAGCATGGCAGTATTGTTCGGCGCACGAAGACAAGTAGCCACCAAATGACCATACTTTCCACACAACGAGCAGACACGGCATGGAATGTTGCTTGAATGATGGTACTTGCACGTGTTACACATAGGATGTGGACCAGCATAAACTTTAGCCATGGGAGCTTGATTCGCAACCACCATTTGTTTTTGAGGAGCATTTGGGGCGGTCACGGCGTAGTTGCGTGTCGGGATGAACTTACGCTTTTTGTTTTGAGAAGATGACTCGGCCCTTACCTCCTTTGTTGCCTCAGGTATCACCTTCGCAGTAGACTTGGAACCCTTTGCCGACATAGTGCCAGCTCTTATATGATTCTCGGTGAGCTGTGCAGTGATGGTAATTGCTTCCTCCAAAGTTGTGGGCCTACTACCCACCACGGCATCTTGAATTTAAGGTGGCAACCCCTTGATAAATTTCTCAATGTTACGGGGCACGGTGTCCATCATGTGTGGTAGGAGCATACTCAACTCATGATGCCGGGTGCAATAAGCCAAGTGATTCCCACCATCCTGTTTGAGGTTCCAGAACTCCTCCTCTAGCTTTTGCAACTCGCTCTGTTAGGACCTGGTATTTGAACGAAATACCGAGTGATTGCGTGTTAAACCAACTCAAATAGTGCGAAATCCTATTTGATTGGCGATCCAATCAGTGAGAACACACGATGAATCAATCAAGAATTGAAATCAACGTCAGAAATTGATTAGGAACCGATCTGATGTGTTCTGTGAACTTGGAGAACGATTTGGGAGGCTTCTGGACGGCTAGGGTACGTCTGGAATCGTAATGGGATCAATGCTTTTGTTTTCCCACGAATTGGGTCTATTTATAGGTTAGTATTGTTCAGTCGTGCGACTGGGCCATAAGTATGGTTCAGTCGTGCGATTGAACCATGCGGTTGATTCATCCGCACGACTGAGTGTTCAGTCGTGCGATTGAGTCAATCTTATGTGTCAATCATACGACTGATCCAGTCTCCTGTTTCAGTCGTGCGATTGAGTCAATCGTATGAAGTTATTCATGCGTGTGGTCCATTCGCATGGGCCATTCGCATGAGAACTTCATTAAGTTAAGTTTGAATGTTTTATTTAATATAACATAATGTGCACTCATTCAAACATTCATAAACCCAATCAATTCAATCACAACTCATTAATGAAATATTAAACATCACATGTAACAAACAATTCATTTCATTTCATTAATCAATACAACTTACATCATAATCAGACAGACAAGATTTATTACATTACAGCTCATGATCTAGGGACATACATGCATCAACAAACTCCCCCTTGGACCTAGATCTATCTATTCTCTTGTCTTCTGCATCACCTCCTTATACTTTTTGTACTTCTCCTCTTTAGTGACTCCTGCGTGTATCTCGAACGCAAAGCAGAGTCGTATAACATTTTGGAACTGGAGTGCTTGTACAATATCTTGTGTGTCATAGAACAGTGGCCACTTGTATAATATGTAGACATCATTAGCAGACAAGTTGGTTAGCCACATTGGGTCGAATACCCTGATAGTATCCATTTGGCCCTCTTTATTCAACACTATGACAGCTTCAGCGGTTCTCCAATCATAGTACCACCATTTGAAGTGTGGAGTGAAGTCCTGAGGCATTTCCCTGAGAGGGATTCTTGACATAGTACGCGGGGGACTCCACTTCAGCACTATCTTGGGCTTACCAGTTATGGGATCAACTTCAGAACGTCTGATATACCTCGTAGGTTGTTGAGGTTTGAAGTTGACCCACCTGGTGTGGTACTCTTTCTTCAGGGCAGCCTCAAACCAGCCTGACATCTTTCTTGGGTCAGCATACAGCAGCTTTAGCTTAGCCAGCTGGTTGAGCTCAAAACCAGGTAGAGTCTTCAGATCATGTGGGAACCTGAAGTACTCTATGCCCTGCTCCCTCTTAACTGCATAAGCGTTAAGGTCTTCAAAATAAGCCCATGAGATAATCCTGCCTGCACCTTATGGGTGTTTCTTGACTCTGTAGAGCTTGGTGTAGGCATCTCTCTTTGGTGCAGCACACGCTGGGCTCTTACTCTTCTTCAAAACAGGCAGCCCACTCAGCCTTGCGAATATCTACGTCTGCATTGGAGGCTTGGGCTGTTCCTTCAGTCTTTTCCGTTTCCTCCTGCTCCATCTTGTCTAGTACCTCAAAGTATCACTGACTAGGGATTCACCCAGATTGGGGACCACATTTCCCTCGGCGTCATACTGAGGGTACTCTTCTGCAGTAATGTCTTCAACCTCAACTTCATCAATGTCATTCAGTTCCTCATCACTGGTTGAATCAACTGTTGGAGCGTCCTTGACTATTTCATCGGGATTGAGTCTGAACATCTCTGCCAGTTGCTCATCAGACAGGTCATGAATTATCTCCCCTTCTTCAGGGGTATAACTCACAGACCGTCTCATACTATCCCTTGTAGGTCAAGAATCATGGTTAATTGAGTCTTGACCATTTGAAGGGAGCAAAGTCAAACTCATCCCTTTGAAAGTTTGGATCTGTTTGATATAAACATTCAACACATAAACCATTAGTAATTAATCAAACAGCTTATATTAACTTAATATATATAAACATTTAATACACTTGTTTTCATTACATGATTCAAGTACAAAATAAATAATACATAAAACATCTAATCAGTACTTTTGTCTTGAATCTGGGGCGTGTCGCTCGGAGGAGCAGAAGTAGTGGATGACTGGTCTTGTCGATGCTTAGATCTTCGCTCTTGACCTGAAGCAGAGGCCGATGCAGCCGCATCCCCTCCTTCTGCCTCGTCATCATCATCACGTCCTTCTGTCCTGTCTTCTTCAGTCTCCTCATCATCATCCTCATCTTCATCATCATCATCTCCATCATCCCCCCGTCTCCTTCCTTTAGCTTCAGGGGCTCATCTTTCTTCGACCCCTTCACCTCAGCATAATAGTCTTGTTGGTCGTCTCCAACTCCTCTATACGTTTGACGGACTGAGCCTGCATGTCCTGGAGTTGGGACACCTCGACTCTCTGCTGGTCGATCACCCGAGCCTGCTCTGCCAGTTGCTGAGACTGGGCAGCAGTCAGGTCGGTCAGCTGGCGGATCTGCGCCGCCTTCTCTCATCCGCAGCAAGCAGACGCATCACCATACGGTTTAAGCGCTGAGAGCTGCTCCTCTACCCCGATGTGAGGTAGAGTGAATCCATAAGCATGTGAAGGCTGGGCTGAAGGTCCAGCATGATGTGTGGTGGTGGTGGCAGTGGCAGTGGTGAATATGGGTCGGTGGCTGATGCTGGTGAAGTAGGGTGAATGGTCTGGTGGTGGATGGGAAGGATACGGTGGTGGTAGGTAAGGTGGTGGATGTGGTAGTGGGAGTAGTGGCTGTGGTGGCTGGTGGCTGTGGTGGGTGGTATGTCAGTAGTGGTGGTATGGTGGAGGTGGTTGCTGTGGTGGGAAGTAGTAGTAACGAAGGTCAAGCGACGCTTCTTCTTCTTCAATCCATGGGGTTGAGCCATCCGCTTCCTCCTAGTCCCGGTGGAAGTGGATGCTCCCCCTGCAGCTCTGCTTACTGACCCGGACCCGGAACATAGTTCGGGTCAGTGTCTCTCTGAGGAGTCCCTAGGGTGTTCACCAACCACCCTAAGCCCGTGGTCTGTGGGAACAACTTTACTTCCCACAGTCCTGGTGAGGGGCTCCTCATCTGACTCCTCCTCCTCTATATCACCAGTCACAAACTCTTGATGGAAACCGGCCATCTCAGCGACCTCCCGGCAGTGGCTGACCCCGGGGAATAACGTCTGAATCAGTGCCTCTAGATGGGCAGGCATATCATCCCCGGCGTCGCCGCTATCATCATCATCAGAGTCGGTATCTGGTATGGCAATATGCTCACATCCGAGTCACTGTCCTCGTGGCGCCACTTTCTCTTGGCTGGCGCCACATAATCAGCACGGGCCAGATGCCCAACAACCTCCTGACAGGGGCTTCACCTGCTTCCCCCTGTATACCTTCATCCGGCCGAGTGTAGTGTCGTCCATAACCTCAAGAACAACAGCATCCTCCTTCTCCTTCGGCAGGGAGGGAAGCTTCTGGTCAATGATCATCTGTAGAAATCTGGGGTACATACAGAAGCCTTCCTTCCCTTTCCCCTCGAGGTTCTCCACCAGGTAGGTGAATATCATCTTGGAGAAGCTGAACGGGTGGTTCAGCACCAACGCAGCATATGCGTTCTGGATCTGGTCGGAAAGCTCATCAAAACCTCCCTTCCTGGATGCTATACACTTCAGCAGCACGTGCGCAAGGTACTTAAACTGGGGACAGAGGTTACTCTTGTTGAGTACCCCAGCATTGATGTCCCCAGAGTACTTGGCTCTCATGAAACATCCTCTGACAGTGAGGGGGTGTAGACGAGTAGGACAATCAGCATCATCCCCAAACTGTAGTACAATCAATCCTCAGATCCTCCTCTGATATAGTGATAGCCTCACCAAAAATCGAGCTCCTGATGCAATGAGGCTCAGTGGATCTATCTAAAACGCGCCTTCCCAGAAGGCCTGCTGCACTGATCTGTATGGTGTGCATGGAGTGGATATAGCATGAGCGATCCTGGATCTCTGTAGAAATGTAATAATGCCTGTGAAGTCAGCTGCATTCCTGGATGTCAAATCCAGGTGAGCACATATGTTGTGCTTGGTGCTCATGTTCCATCGACTCGCCATCTGTAACACATAATATATAAACGTTAGTTCCGTTGGCTAAGAGTATAATGAAACACTTAGACTTTGAATGAAAACTATCTGTCATGCGATTGAGGTTGTACGACTGAAGACAGTCGTGCGACTGAATCGTGCGATTGAGGTTCAGACGTGCGATTGACCTCATGCGCACGACTGAGTGTGCGACTGGACTCATGCGCATGTACTCTTATGCGGTTACACCAGTCGTGCGACTGAGTCTCATTCGCATGGTTCAGTCGTGCGGTTAAGTGAATCGCTCCCTTCAGTCGTGCGACTGAAGTTCATCCGGACGACCAGTCGTCTGTCTCAGGTGTTCAGTCGTCAAACGTTCGAATCTACACAAACTAAGTCTTATAACTCAATTAACCGGTTCTTTAGTGTCGCATTCTCTTTACTAACAACCTATTTTACTTAATTTTAACATTTTGCTTGTTTTAATAGGTTATTAGGGTTTGCGTGTCTCGGTTCGCATTTCACAGTCGAGTTAACCCATTTAGGGTTCCAATCTTTCTGTTTTTGATGGAAGAAGACTTCAAATACCTGTATGATGATTAGCGAACGTCAGTAACACACAATCAATGAGAAAACTAAGGCAAATCAAATTTTGGCAGAGTAACGGTAGGGTGTGCGATTTAGGGGCGATTTGAGGGTGATGAGTCTCTGCGACCGACTCCACCTCTATTTATATCAACCCTAGATCCAATCGTGCGACTGAGTTCATACGCACCTTTCAGTCGTGCGAGTGGGACTCAGTCGTGCGATTGGGTCAGTCGCCCTTCTCCAGTCGTCCGACTGAAGTTCAGTCGTGCGACTGACTCACTCGTTCGCACTTAAGCCTCCGACTGGACTAATCGTATGATCCATTCGGTTGGATGGTCCATACTCATAGTTCATTCGTGCGAATGGACTTCATTCGTATGGTTAGTCCATACGTATGGTCCATTCGTGCGAATGGGTCATACTTAGTTAATTTTCTGCCATTTTTGTCAATTTACTTTTAAACTCTTTTAGATTAATTAAATTAACGTTATGAGCTTTGATCATCTCAGACATGATCCTTTTATCTTGAAAACACTTTGATCACCTCAGACGTGATCCTTTTAACCACTTTGGTCACCTCAGACGTGACCCTTTTAAACACTTTGTCACCTCAGACGTGACTAATTTAACCTTTCAAAGCACATATGGTCATCTCAGACATGACCCTTTTAGTGAGTTTATTCCTTCTGATTTTCCTGATGTAGCCCGACACTTGACTCAAATTAAAACTTAAAACGACTAACTAATTTAAGAATTTAAACTAATTACATAATCAGACATATTTTTGGCTTTTTGTGAGAGATAAATCCAGAGATTGATATCTACGGGATTTGGTTCGGGAATAGATAGCTTCAACTTAGATTTCATATCTGGACCAATTCAATTTTTGGAATCATACAGGCAATTCAAATCATTTGGGACTAGTTATTAAACCTTTTGATGCTCAAGTTCTCGGTGTTCATCCAGAGTCGTTAGCAAACTAAGGAAATCATACTGAAACTCTTAGATTTTCACATTGATTTGAGCCTTTGAGAATGTAGCCACAATGATTGTCAGTATGTTTGTCCACTTAAATCCATACACAGACTTTTGACACAGACTGGTGACTAATTTAGGTTTAATTATTTCAACTAACATTTGTGGATCCCACACTTATATGGTAATCAACATTCCTCAGGAGCTTTTGAGCGGTCTACGGGTATTATTACAAGAAGAGACTATTCTTAGAGCTTTCAAAGAGAAGCCTGTCCTCAGGTCAGTGCCATCGCACAGCAGAGAGGCGGCAAACAACAATGAATTCTAGAATATCTAGGTTATGCTTATCCTCAGGTCAGTGCCATCGCACAGCAGAGAGGCACACAACCTATCTCCTTGTTAGAGCAGATTATTTTATTTTGCACACAATGCACCAACAACATAAGTCATTAGCTTTATTGCATTTGTCTTTCAATTTTTTCTTGCTTTGCTCTAATTATGGTCATCCGCACACATTTGTGGCGTTTAATTGCTCATTACCCCTTATTGGAATATTGTTGATTGTGTTAACCAGTGATAAGATGGAAGCCCACAGTCAGTTGAACAACTTAGTTTGATCTTGAGATCACCAATCAGGTCTATTTGTCTATTGTGTTGAATCTACCAACATATCATATATGGTCTAGCAGCCTCTAAGTCTACTTTCTTTGTGTCACCTTAGGAGTTGCCAGTTTTCTATCATCTTTCCTTTTGGTATTGCTTAGACTACACAGATTTATACTTTGAACTTTTGCATCTTTCTAAAACTTAAATTTTAAAGTCCCTCTTGATTTGTTCCTGTGTACTATCATTTTCCAAAGGTATTGAATCGGTATCACAGACACAATCTACCTTATTTCAGCTAGCTACTCCTCCTTCTCCCTCATTTTTTTTTTTTAATGTTAACTTGCTGACATATTCTCCCCCTAAAATACTAAAATCATTTCTGGTTTAATTATTTTAGGATTTTAATAAACAGCAAAGAACATGAGTTAAATAAATAAAATCAAATAGACAAATCAAATTAAATAAAAAATTTAACTAAACTACATCGGACTACACATTTTCATCATCAGGAATTACCTCACTTTTCTTTTTAACGCCGTTGACCTCTAATAAATATTGAAAACGTGGTTTATCAAAGGCTTTAGTATAGAGGTCAGCGCGTTGAAAATCAGTATTAATTTTAACCACATCAATTAAGTTCTTTTCAAAGCAATCTCTTATGAAATGGTATTTAATACCGATGTGTTTGGTCTTAGGATGTTGGACCGGATTTTTAGTTACTGCAATTGCAGCAGAGTTATCAACAAAATAGGAGTAGATGAGAATTTTAAACCGTAATCCCGCATTTGCTGTTGAATCCAGATGATTTGTGAACAGCAACTTGCAGCAGCAACATATTCGGCTTCACAGGTTGACAATGCAACCGATGTCTGCTTCTTACACTGCCAGGTAACTAATCTTCTCCCAAAGAATTGACACCCCGCTGATGTAGACTTGTAGTTCATCTTGCAGCCCCCGTAATCCGAGTCACTATACGCGGTAAGCTCAAAGTCATCATCATGAGGGTACCACAATCCAAGTGTGGGTGTACCCTTCAGATAACGAAAAATCCTCTTGACCCCGATCAGATGGTTGACCTTTGGTTTAGCCTGATATCTTGAACATAGACATGTAGCATACATAATATCAGGTCTTGAGGCAGTGAGATACATGAGGGATCCGATCATTCCTCGGTACATAGTGGCATCTACTAGATCTCCATTCTCATCAGGTGCTATATCATGATTCGTAGCAAGTGGAGTCCCAGCAGCAGAGCATTCTCCATGTCAAAGCGACTGAGAATGTCTCCTACATACTTGGTCTGATGTAGAAAGATTCCATTAGGTGTTTGATCCACCTGTAACCCGAGAAAGAACTTCATCTCCCCCATGGCACTCATCTCAAACTCTTTCTTCATTACTGCTTCAAACTCTTTACATAACTCTTCGTTCTTTGACCCGAAGATTATGTCATCAACATATATCTGTACAAGCAGTAGGTCGCCATCCTTTTCTTTAATAAACAGTGTACAGTCAATTACTCCCCTGCGAAAGCCGTGTTTCACAAGATGAGTTGAGAGTTTCTCATACCAAGCTCGAGGAGCTTGATGAAGCCCATACAAAGCTTTGTCGAGCTTGTAAACTCTATCCCGATGGTAAGGATCTTCAAAACCCTCGGGTTGACTTACATAGACTGTTTCTCTGATTTCCCCATGAAGGAATGCACTCTTTACATCTAATTGGTAGACTTTGATCTTCATGTACGATGCATAGGCAAGGAAGATACGAATAGCTTCCATCCTTGCCACGGGTGCAAACACCTCATTATAGTCAATTCCCTCGACTTGGCGAAAACCTTGAACCACCAGTCGAGCTTTGTTCCTGATAATGACCCCTTGGTCATCCTTCTTGCATTTTAGTACCCATTTAGTGCCAATGACTTTAGCACCTTTAGGTTTATCAACCAGAGTCCATACACCTAACTTCTTAAACTGCAGAAGTTCTTCTTGCATGGCACTCACCACTCACGCCTCATCATTTAGTGCCTCACTGACATATTTTGGCTCAACCTGCGAGACAAAACATCGATAAGCACCATCATGAATGTATCCTTTCTCCATAACCGAGGCGTAATCAGCTGAGTATAACTGATTTCGGGTTTGTACTCCTGATCTGACATCCCCAATAACATTGTCAAGGGGATGATAGACGTTTAGTCGTGATCCTGGAGTAGTTGGAACAGCCACCTCAGAACCGAGATTATGAACATTTTGTTCTGCATCTGAGTTAGTTGGAGTTTGAGGTTCTGAAGTCGATGGAGCATCACTCGTAGATGCTTGTGGACTTTCAGGAACTGGAACCTGTTCCTCCTGACTGTTCTGGTCATCTGCTTCAGTTTCATCTTCAGAGGAGGAGTCACTGTCGTCGACTACTCCCCCTGACTGAGTAGATGATTCTCCCTGTGTGCTAGATGGTGTATTCAGAATATCATACATCATCCTAGTAGCTAATTCATCATCCGAGGGAGAGAGAGGTATGTTGAAGGATTTGAAGAATCCATCATAATCGAAGAAGTAGGCAGGTCCTTTGCCTGTAGGTGGCGTGGTATATCTCTGAACGTCGACATTACACCACACTTCTACAAGACCCGTTGAGTTATTGTAAACTCGCTTATTCGGTATGTTGTATCCTAGAAAGATTCCTTCATCTGCCTTCTCGCTGAATTTTTCTTCTTGTGTCTTCTTCAGAAGTGTACACGGCGCGCCAAAAGGTTCAAGATACTCCAAATTCGGTTTGCGTCTTTGTAGTAGCTCATAACATGTCTTTCCGTGGCGCTTGACTATTAGGACTCGATTCAGTGTATAACATGCATTTGCTACTGCCTCATTCCAGAATTGGATAGGCAGTTTCGAGTCAGCCAGCATAGTCCGTGCAGTCTCTATCAAGCTTCTATTTTTCCTCTCAGCAACACCATTCATCTGAGGCGTGTAGGCTGAAGTGAATTGATGAACAATTCCCTTTTCCTTGCAGTATGCCTCCATCCATTGATTCTTGAATTCTGTCCCGTTGTCTGAGCGTACTTGTCTCACTTTTAGCTTGTAGAGGATTCCAGAGTGGTGACTAATTCCTTGAATGACTCAAATGTTTCTGATTTGGATTTCAGAAACATTACCCAAGTGAACCTTGAGTAGTCATCAGTGACCACAAAACAGTACAAATCGCCTGCAATGCTCCTTGTACTGACTGGACCAAACAGATCCATGTGAAGAAGTTCAAGAGGAAGTTCTATTGAATGAACTTTCTTCTCCTTATGAGACTTCTTTGTCTGTTTGCCTTTCTTGCAAGCTACACAAAAGTCAGGAAGTTGGAAGTTCTTGACATTTACTCCTCTCACTAAATCCTTCTGAATCAAGTGATTCATCTTCCTTTGACTAATGTGTCCCATTCTCCTATGCCAGGAGATTGAGTCCTTCTCAGTAGCTTTAGATAGAAAGCACTGCACCTCATGATCCGTTGGAGCCGCTGTTGACAGATCCAAGACATAAAGGTCCTTATATCTTGAAGCAGTCATCAGAACTTGGTCCTCTGGAATCATATAGTCTTTCTTCAGCACGTAACACTTCTTGTTGTCGAAGATGACTTTAAATCCTTTATCGCAGATTTGGGAAACAGAAAGTAAGTTATTCTGAAGTTGTTGAACGTAGTTCACCTTATCAAACTTAACTTTCTGATTTCCCACTTCTCCCTGTGCTGTGATGTATCCTCCCTTGTTTCCTGCAAAGGAAACATGCCCTCCTTTTATTTGTTTGACGTTTGATAAAAGAGCTCTATTTCCTGTCATGTGCCTGGATGCTCCGCTGTCAATAATCCACGTGTTAGTCTCAGCGCTATACCGAACACCCTGCACATATCAAGTAAATGTATTAGTTTAGGTTAGGAACCCAAGCCTTTACTGTCTTGGGTTTCCCAGAGGCATCACACATCATAAACTCTACCCATTGACCTTTAGAAGGTGAGGGTAGCTCAGATTCTTTCTTGTCATCAGTATCAGACACACAGGATGACTTCTCTTTCCATAAGCCAGATTTGTGCAATGCCTGTTTATGATAAACAGTCGTCTGGCTTACAGGTTGGACTTTAGGTTCACTAGATCTTCTAGGTGGAGTTAGAGAACTCTCTTAGAAGACCTAGGTCTAGAGTCCTGAAGATCAATCTTCTTCCTAGGTGTCTGATAGAAAGGACAATAGGAAGCAATATGTCCACATTCTCCACAGTTGTAGCACAATCTGCTATCAACTTTATGAGTAGACTTTCTTTGTGGAGAAATGCGTGACACTTTAGAACATCAATCAGTTTAGGTTTTGACTCTTGCATGTTTGATGTTTTCTCTGGTTTAACAAATTTAACTGTTTTAACCTGTTTAACTTGTTCCACTTTTTGGTTAACTGGTTTTTGACTTGTAGCATGTGAAAATTAACGTTTGAAGTCTTTTTAGTTTCTGATTTGACTCTGTTTGACCCTGACTTTAAGTTAACTTTTTCAAATTCATTTTCCAGATTACACAAGGCAATTTACCCTTTGCCTTTGAAGTGGCCTCCTTTTGTTTCTGTTAGATTCAGTAGATGAACATGATGTGTATCTGGATCAGTAACAAGAGGAGTGGTCACCACATGATCCTTGATAGGGTTGTTGTTTACTGGTTTAGACTTGGTGTTCATCAAGGTCTCAGGTGGTGGTGAACCACTTTGTAGCCTAATCCCTCCCCTTATTCCTTTCTCTCTCTCTCGCTAAGTGTTGAACTATGTGTGAAGAACTAGTCCAACTATGCAGTTTCTGTTTTAAGGAATTAACTTCTACTTCTAGAACTGCCTTTTGCTTCTTAGTGTCCTCTAGGGAGTTAGATAGTACCTAATGTCATTTGCTTGATTAAAGGCAACTACTTCGGTTTCCCTAAGTTGTTTAGTCAATAGGTCTATCTTTTCTTTATAACTATGCTCATTTTGTTTTAGAACTCTATTGGCCTCAGTGCATAGTTGTAAATCTTTTACTAAGTTATCATTGTGATCTAATAACCTAGCAAATTTTTCATCAATGCTATTCCTAAACATATCACAGTTAGAACAAGCATGATTATTAAACATTTGGTCAGTTGTACTTACCTGTGTTGTTTCAGAAGAGTTAGCCATCAACGCAGCATCAGACGTCTCTGGTTCTGGTGATTCTGACTTTTCTGTTTCTGACGTGGAAGTCTCCTCCTTTGGCTTGTAACTGACCTCAGCTGCAGTTGTTTCTTCACTGTGTGACATCGCTATTTCAACTGCTAGATCACCTTCACTCGCAGAATCATCATCAATATCTTCAACACTGGCAATGTTAGATTCTGGTGAGACAAATCTAAAACTCCAGTCCTGTCCTTCATCACCATGAGCAGTCAAGGCTTTTGGGTCCTTGTTTGATGAAGTAGAACTGGAAGCTTGCTTGTCTTGGCGAGTAAAGGATGAGAACGGGTTCCCATTACCCGTCTTCTTTGGCTTGACACATTCCCTCTTGAAGTGCCCTTTCTCTCCACAGTTGAAGCAGGTCACTTTGCTCTTGTCAAAGCCAAATGTGGTGTCCTTAGTAGCTATCAAATTTTGTCCTGTCTTCTTAACAAACTTCTTCGCCCTTCGGACAGCGCTAGCTAAGGCCCACATTATATCCATTCTTTCAAGCTCCATTTCATCTACCTGCTCGTAGTCTTCATCTGCCAGATGGCAGTTTCCAATCTTCCAGCCACAAGTCCATCATATGAATGAACTACTGCGGCTAGAAGATCCATATGCTCTCGTGCTACTTCTACGGTCACATTACCGAGGTTCTCGGTCTTCAATTTGGCAGCACTTGCTTCTGATCCAATATAGTGGGTACAAGATGACCCTGACGTGTCTGATCCAGAAGGAGAAGCATGTGAAGGACCTGACGAGCTAGACACAAATGCTGTCTGGAGAGGTGCTCCAGATGTCTTAGCTTGAGGCGTGGCGTTGTATAAAGCTGGATTCTGTGTGTACGCAGACTTTGAGCTCTATACTTCATCCTAAGAGCTTCTTCACGCAACTTGAGAATGAAGTCATTTATATCCAACTTTATAAGCATTTCATTCTGTCTAAGGTTCGACACGAATGAAGCCCACTTATCAGGCAATCCGTCTGCGAAGTTGCTTACTTTCTCTTCCATAGTCGTTTCCACTCCATGTGTATGCAACTCGCTCATCAAGTGGTAGAATCTGTCTATGACTTCATCTAAACTCTCGTTACCAATCGATGAGAAGTTATCGAATTCCTTCTTTAACTCCTTTGCCTTGATTGCCTTTAATGATGCATTCCCATCATATCTCTTCTCTAGCTCATCCCACAGTTTCTTGGACTGCTTGTTCTCTGAGTACTGGTGGAATATGTCTTTGGGAATAGACTGAGTGATCAATGCATAAACCCTTTTCTCTGCATTGTACTTTACTTTCTGTGCGTCGGTCATCCCACTTAACGTTAACTTGACTCCATCTGCTCCCACCGGTGTACTATAACCAACCTCTATAGCTTCCCACAGATTAGGATCTACTCCATTGAGGTAGATCTCAAAACGTTGTTTCCAGTGGGGAAACTCATCTAAAGTCAAGAGCTTTGGTGGTTTATTGTGATTACCCACCTCACTCTCAAGCAACAGCAGGTTCTGAATCCTTGAGTCCTTCCTAGCAGTAAAGGCTGACATCTGATCTTCCATGGCTAATAAACTTAGTATCTAATCAAATAAACTTAACTGATGCGACTGAAGGATGCGAATGGTCTTATCGTGCGTATGAACTCTGCGATTGGTTCAACCGTGCGACTGAACAGGGCGAATGGTTCAGTCGTGCGAATGAATCTGGTGCGTATGAGCTATGCGAACGAACGGTTCAGTCGGCCGAATGAGGGTGCGACTAGGTCCAGTCGTGCGAATGAGCACTGCTGCGAATGGAGTCCAGTCGTGCGAATGGATCACTCGTGTGACTGAAGTCTGCTGTTTTGCGAAAATTTCTAGGTTTGACGGGTTTCAGCCGTAAAAATTCGAAATTTCGCAAGTCCAAATCGCCTAAGTCTGTAGAAACTGAACTTCGATGAGCAGGGAACGTCCAAGATCACTTTTGATGCTAAAGATTGCGTTTTTCGTGCAAAACACAAACTTTTATGCAATCTTGATTGAATCAACACGAAATCAAGAGCCAAGGCTCTGATACCACTTGTTAGGACCTGGTATTTGAACGAAATACCGAGTGATTGCGTGTTAAACCAACTCAAATAGTGCGGAATCCTATTTGATTGGCATCCAATCAGTGAGAACACACGATGAATCAATCAAGAATTGAAATCAACGTCAGAAATCGATTAGGAACCGATCTGATGTGTTCTGTGAACTTGGAGAACGATTTGGGAGGCTTCTGGATGGCTAGGGTACGTCTGGAATCGTAATGGGATCAATGCTTTTGTTTTCCCACGAATTGGGTCTATTTATAGGTTAGTATTGTTCAATCGTGCGACTGGGCCATAAGTATGGTTCAGTCGTGCGATTGAACCATGCGGTTGATTCATCCGCACGACTGAGTGTTCAGTCGTGCGATTGAGTCAATCTTATGTGTCAATCATACGACTGATCCAGTCTCCTGTTTCAGTCGTGCGATTGAGTCAATCGTATGAAGTTATTCATGCGTGTGGTCCATTCGCATGGGCCATTCGCATGAGAACTTCATTAAGTTAAGTTTGAATGTTTTATTTAATATAACATAATGTGCACTCATTCATACATTCATAAACCCAATCAATTCAATCACAACTCATTAATGAAATATTAAACATCACATGTAACAAACAATTCATTTCATTTCATTAATCAATACAACTTACATCATAATCAGACAGACAAGATTTATTACATTACAGCTCATGATCTAGGGACATACATGCATCAACACGCTCCTCGGACAAAACTTTTGGATCATGATCTCCTTGAATTCCTCCCAGGGTAGGGCCAAAGCAATCTCGGTTCCACGGTTTCTTTTTTCACTATTCCACCATGTGAGTGCTCGTTGTTGAAGAACACTTGTGGCATAGCGAACCTTGAACTCGTTTGGGCACTCACTAACATGAACGTGTTCTCCATACTTTCAAACCACTCAAGAAGTCCAGTGGCTCCTTCTTTTCCACTAAAACTAGTGGGTTTGCACGAGTTGAAGTGTTTGAAGGTGCAAGTACGGTTGTTCCCTTGTTGGTTGTTCCCATTTTGATTGTTGCTATTGTCTCCATTAGCACCACTATTGTTCCTATTGGTGTTGTTGTTGTTGCTATTAGCCATTAGTGTGCTATTAAGTTCAGCATCCATAGTCGGAAGAACGGCAGCCATTTGTCGGGCAATCATGGCAGCCAGCTTACGGTCGGAACTTCCCACTTGCTTTTCATGGTGACGAGACATGCTGGATATACAAAAATGAGTTAGTTATAGGAGCGGGGATAACAAAGGATAGTAGTTTAACAAAGATAAGCTAAGGGTTATAAGGTACACGGAATGATTCCATTTGGTAACGCATTACTATTTGGAAACGTTGACACGTCAAGGTGAATTGATCCATTTACCTTAGAAACTTGTGGTTATTGACCATAATTTATCACTCATCCCAGAAATCCCCAAGTAAGCATAACTAGTCCCGTAGGATTTATGCGATATGCTTGCCTTAGCCCGAGGGCCTTTTGCCAGGAAAACCAGGATACAGGTGTCTATGTGTCACACAATATTTCTTAGGTTCATAGAATCAAAACTTGATGAGATTTATATAGATTAGACATAACGTCTAAAGATCCAAGTCATAACATAAGCATAAGATTCCACGTGTCGATGAGAATAAGATTAAGAGAGTTCATGTTCGGGGAGAGTCAAAGAGTCAAGGTTAAGTTTAGGGAGACAAGTAACAATGTTTAGGCAATCCTATGCTAAGGCATCAAATTGCACATAAGAGGCATAGCATTATGTAGCATGAAAAGTATATAATTTACAAGATAGAAATATAATCTATAAGGTTCATGCATACTATAGCCTAGGTCACCATTTCTAATAACCTAGATCCCTATAGTTATGGGCTCTGATACCAATCTGTCACACCCCAACCTTGACGGCGGAAACGTCGAGGAGTGAGAGTTAAGATCGTTCACAGCCACATAACGCTATTAATATTCCAAATATAATTTAAACATAAGTTTCAATTGTCGCATTACAATCATAAGTTTCAAAGAAAATAAAATCATAACATAGAATATAACAAATCATTCTATTTTATTTATTAATCTAGGTCCATTCCTAGATGTGCAAGCTTCAAAGTGTAGATAATCAAACTTGGGCATTTCCTGAAACATGTTAAAAATAAAAGGTCAACAATAATGTTGGTGAGCATTCCATAGTTTTTAATACATAAGTATATAAAAGATGGCAATTCAAGTCATGAGTTAGTGAATAAAGTGATTAGGGATGTTATGAACAATGCAACAATCAAACCTCGACAAAGTTTTACAAGTCTCAAACGTTAAAAGTATATACGCTCAGCTAAGTGTACTTGGATCAACCAAGCAGGCTTGTCTTACCCATAGATCTATGACTTCGCTGGGCTAGCAATAGTTAATGATTGTACATATAACGCCATAACATGGTAACCACAAAAGTTCAACTAACCACAACTTTACAAGATGAATTGCCATAGGTTTACAAGTCTCAAATAAGTTTACAAGTGCAATAATATAAGTTAACATGTTTCACCCCAAAGTGTGAAAATAAGCAAAAAGGGGGTATGGAAATACTCACATGATCAAATGTATGTAAATGACGTTTAAAAGAAATAATAATAAGCGTCGTTCCAACGTAATCCTTCACAATGCACCTATATATATATTCACAAGTATTAGGTTTAATTATAATAAGTTTTAATGGTTAAACGAGGGTTAGGGTTTTAAGTGAATTTGGGGCTTGTCGAACAACTATATTTAACAAATGGAATTCACATATATTTTCTTAAAAAAATGTATATATATTTATATTTCATGCAAAAGTGTAAAAACATTTATAATAATATGCAAGATCTTTATATAAAGTTTGGATAAATTTTTATAACTAAAATAATTGCGATTCAAGTAATTTAAATTAAAAAGAGTGTTTGGGACCAATAACAATTATTAGCCTTTTTTTATATAATTCTTTTAAGAATTTATTAAAACAAACCTTGTTAAAATGTTTTATTAACAAATTATACATTTATTTAACCTTAGAAAAATTGCAGAAAATATTTGGTAACCTTTAAAAATATTTAAAGTTTATAACAATAATTTATATATTTATTAAAAATATTCTGAAATTGATTTTTAGGCCAAAAAGCCTTAAAAATAAAACATGAGGGTGCCCGGGTTCGAACCCGGGACCTCATGTTTGTGGGGGCAATGTTCTAACCAGTAGACCAAGGCTCTCAGCCGCGGTAGAGAATGGGTTTTAATTCTTAAAAACACAATTACAATAAATCCCCAAACTCCTATGAACCCTAGATTGTTCTTGTTCCCAAATTGAAGCTTAAATCGAATCGGTTACACCAATAATCTTGGGGCTTTTGATTCCCATGCATAAACGAGTATGTACATAAGTTAGATTACCCGAATTGAAGATTGGATTGGTATGAACTGAACGAAGAACAGACGCGACGAGGTAGGATTAAGTAGGTGCACCAAATGATGATGAAAACCAAATTAAACTCGTGAGAAGCTTGGTATAGTGATCTTGATGCAAAGCCCTAAGCGAATTTCGTGTTTTGAAACTCAGAAGACGGACTTCAATTAAGGTACAGTTAGCGGGTAAGGAGGAAAGCAAAGGTGATGTTCTTGGTCGTTTCAGGTGAAATTGAAGTCGATGATCGCTTGGGAATAGCTTAACGATCATTTTGGTTCAATTAATTAGGTTATTATTAAGATTTAGTGATTGAACGGCTAGTGGATTGAAGTCGTCGGTTATACACTCGATTGAGTGGTATACGAACGCTTAATCCGTAATTATTAGATGCAATAATGTTCGAATCAACGCACGGAACAATTTGAAACGGTTTTAGGGCTTTGAAACCGAACGTTTTAGGCGGTTTGGATTCGCCGGCGCCGCGCCGGACATGGCCGGCCGGCGACCGGGTTTACGGGGAGAGAGAAAAGGGGATGGGGGGTTGGGTTTTGGATTGTGACACATTTAGCCCCTGAAGTTTTATAGTTAACATTTTATGATCAAAACCTTCTTTTAAAGTTTCAACATTAACAATAAAGCCCCCCTAACTTCTTTTAAACCCTTTTAAGTTTAACATATTCTACAAGTTATTATTATGGATGATGATATTATTATTTTTCTTAGTTATTATTAATGTTATTATTTTTGTTAGTTATTACTATTATTGTTATTATTATTATTATTATTATTAACTTTATTATGATTATGATTATGATTATGATTATTATTATTATTATTATTATTATACAATTTACTACTTTAATTATTAACTTTTATAAATTAAAATTTAATAATGATAAAAGAACAAACATAGGTAACCCCTAAGTTTCATAAATGCCAACAATAACCCTTACAAGAATTAACGACGATAACAATTAATTAACCCAAAAGTACACGATGTTACAGTCTACCCAACTTAAAAGAATTTCGTCCCGAAATTAAAATAAAGCTAAGAACAAATGCGGTATCTCTCCTTCATATTATCCTCACGCTCCCAAGTGAACTCCGCTCCACGTTTGTTTTCCCAACGGACTTTAACGATAGGTGTAGTAGTTGTTCGGGTCTTCATCAAGGTGCGATCCATAATCTCAACAGGCTTCTCAACAAAATGCAATGACTCATCAATTTGAATTTCCTCTAGTGGAACATGCAAATTTTCATCAGCCAGGCACTTCCTCAAGTTTGAGACATGAAAGACAGAATGAACTCCGCTAAGTTCAGGAGGTAACTCCAGTTTGTAAGCCACTTTCCCAATTCTTTTCAGAATCTTGAAAGGTCCTCAAAGCGTGGGGCTAACTTACCCTTCTTCCCAAAACGTACAACACCCTTCCATGGAGAGACCTTAAGAAGAACCATATCGTCGACTTGAAACTCCAACGGTTTGAGTCTTTTATCGGCATAACTCTTTTGGCGACTTCTATCCACCTCAAGGTTATTTCGAATCTTGGAAACTTTGTAGTCGTTTCTTGAATAAGTTCCGGACCAGTGATAAGATTTTCCCCAATGTCAGTCTAACAGATCGGAGAACGACATTTACGACCATACAAAGTCTCGAATGGTGCCATCTTGATACTTGAGTGATAACTATTGTTATACGAAAATTCCGCGAGCGGTAAATGCGTATCCAATCACCACCAAAATCAAGGACACAAAGACGCAGCAGATCCTCGAGGGTTTGGATTGTTCGTTTTTGATCATGTTTGAGGATCGTAAGAGCCGTACTTAAATCCAATTGAGTACCCAAAAGTTCTTGCATCGAAGACCAAAAGTGTGAAGTGAAGCGAGCATCTCGATCGGATATAATGTGTAAGGGCACGCCATGACGGCTCACAATTTCGTCAATGTAGATTCGAGCCAGCTTTGAAACCTTGTACGTATCTCGTATGGGTATGAAATGTGCTGTCTTGGTCAAACGGTCAACAATGACCCATATGCTATCATGACCACGAGGTGTACGGGGTAACTTGGTTATGAAATCCATGGTTATATGCTCCCATTTCCACATAGGGATTTCAGGTTGCTCAAGTAAACCACTTGGTCGTTGATGCTCGGCTTTGACCCTTGCACACGTGAGACACTTAGAAACATAAAACGCGATATCTTTCTTCATTCCAGGCCACCAATATTGACCACGCAAGTCCATGTACATCTTATCGGAGCCAGGATGAATGGAATATCGGGTTTGATGAGCTTCGTTCATAATGAAGTGTCGAAGGTTGTCACGATTCGGGATCCAAAGTCGATTCAAGAAATACCACATGCCATTCGGTTTTGTCTCCAGTTGTGACCAAACGTTAGACATTAAATCTTCATCCTTCCCTTCGTCGGTTAGTGCCGCTTGTTGAGCCTCGCGAATGCATAACTCGAGGTCACTATCGATTCTTATGTTTTGGAGCATGATAGTAGCCTCGTTGACATCCACATGGATCTCGGTATCAAATTCTCCTAGCGTATCAAACCATTGCCTTCGATCTCAAATTTCTTGAAGCGAGACAGTCTTATTGTGAACCTTGCGACTTAGCGCGTCGGCTACAACATTCGCCTTTCCAGGATGGTAGCGGATGTCGCAATCGTAATCGCTAATTAACTCGATCCATCGTCTTTGTCTCATGTTGAGATCCTTTTGGTTAAACACGTGTTGGAGACTCTTATGATCAGTGTAGACTATGCATTGCATCCCATATAAATAGTGTCGCCAAATCTTCAATGCGAAAACCACAGCACCAAGTTCAAGATCGTGAGTCGTGTAGTTCACTTCATGAACCTTCAATTGCCTCGACGCGTATGCTATAACTTTGCCTCGTTGCATGAGTACACAACCAAGACCTTGATTAGAAGCATCGCAGTATACAGTGAAGTCATCATTTCCATCGGGAAGTGTGAGAATAGGAGCGTTGCACAACTTGCGTTTTAATGTCTCGAAAGCCTCTTCTTGCTCGGGTCCCCATTCAAAGAGTCGATTCTTTTGAGTTAGCGCCGTTAATGGTTTAGCAATCTTCGAGAAATTCGCTATGAACCTACGGTAATATCCCGCTAAAACCCAGAAAAGAACGAACCTCGGTGGGGTTGTGGGAACGCACCAATTCTTCACGGCTTCAATTTTAGTAGGATCAACGTGAATTCCTTGGCTATTCACCACATGCCCTAAGAATTGAACTTCTTCCAACCAAAATTCACACTTGGAAAACTTAGCGTTCAATTGCTCCTTCTTCAAAAGTTCAAGAACTTGTCGCAAGTGTGTCTCGTGATCGACTTTCGTCTTGGAATAGATAAGAATGTCATCAATGAACACGATTACGAACTTATCCAAATACGGTTTACATACTCGATTCATGAGATCCATGAACACGGCAGGTGCATTGGTCAAACCAAAAGGCATAACCATGAACTCGTAGTGCCCATATCGAGTACGAAAAGCGGTCTTTGGAATGTCATCATCGTGAACACGTAGTTGATGATACCCAGAACGTAGATCGATCTTTGAGAATTGAGTTGCTCCTTGAAGTTGGTCGAAGAGATCATCGATTCGAGGAAGAGGGTATCGTTTTTTTATAGTAAGCTTGTTGAGTTCCCGGTAGTCGATGCATATACGAAATGAACCATCCTTCTTCTTCACAAAGAGTACAGGTGCATGCCATGGTGATGAGCTAGGACGAATGAAACCCTTATCGGTCAACTCTTGCAATTGACTAGCTAATTCTTGCATTTCAGACGGTGCAAGACGATAAGGTGATTTAGCCACAGGGTTTGCGCCAGGGATTAAGTCAATCTTGAACTCAACTTCTCGCACGGGAGGTAACCCTTTAAGATCCTCGGGAAAAACCTCGGGAAAGTCTCGCACAACAGGAATGTCTTTCAACTCCTTACCCTTGGCTTTCGTATTAACTACATATGCCATGAAAGCCATGTAGCTTTACTTAAGCACTTGCGGGCCTTGATGCAAGACATGAGTTTGAGTCTTTGGGATGATTTCTCCCCAAGACCTTCAAAGTATCTCCACTCGGTAAAGGAATTCGGATACACTTCTCGAAACATAGAATTTCCGCACGATGTTTGGCTAACCAATCCATACCAATGATAACATCAAAGCTTCCCAATTGCATAGGAATAAGGTCGATGAAGAACTCGTGTTCGTTAAGGCTTAAAGTGCAGTCACGTATTACGACGTCCACAACAATAGATTTTCCATCGGCGACTTCGACCGTGAAAGATCTTTCTAGGTTGACGCGCGGTTTAGAAAGTAAAGACTCGAATTCCAAGGACACGAAACTCCTATCGGCACCCGAATCAAACAATACAGATGCATAACGATTATTTACAAGATACATACCTGTTTGGTAACAACCTATTATTGGTATGATGAACATAGATAGGAAATTTTACAAGACAAGAAAGGACTAAAAGAAATTCAACGGCGTACCATTCACCACGTCGTTGTTGGCTTGTGCTTGATTGGCGTTGATGTTGAAAGCCCTTCCACGAGCCGGTGGCACGGTTCCCGCATTGCGAGGACATTGAGGGCGAATATGGCCAGCCTCGCCACAGTTGTAGCAGGTTCGGTTGGTAAGCATGGCAGTAGTGTTCGGCGCACGAAGACAAGTAGCCACCAAATGACCATACTTTCCACACAACGAGCAGACACGGCATGGAATGTTGCTTGAATGATGGTACTTGCACGTGTTACACATAGGATGTGGACCAGCATAAACTTTAGCCATGGGAGCTTGATTCGCAACCACCATTTGTTTTTGAGGAGCATTTGGGGCGGTCACGGCGTAGTTGCGTGTCGGGATGAACTTACGCTTTTTGTTTTGAGAAGATGACTCGGCCCTTACCTCCTTTGTTGCCTCGGGTATCACCTTCGCAGTAGACTTGGAACCCTTTGCCGACATAGTGCCAGCTCTTATATGATTCTCGGTGAGCTGTGCAGTGATGGTAATTGCTTCCTCCAAAGTTGTGGGCCTACTACCCACCACGGCATCTTGAATTTGAGGTGGCAACCCCTTGATAAATTTCTCAATGTTACGGGGCACGGTGTCCACCATGTGTGGTAGGAGCATACTCAACTCATGATGCCGGGTGCAATAAGCCAAGTGATTCCCACCATCCTGTTTGAGGTTCCAGAACTCCTCCTCTAGCTTTTGCAACTCGCTCCTCGGACAAAACTTTTGGATCATGATCTCCTTGAATTCCTCCAGGGTAGGGCCAAAGCAATCTCGGTTCCACGGTTTCTTTTTTTCACTATTCCACCATGTGAGTGCTCGTTGTTGAAGAACACTTGTGGCATAGCGAACCTTGAACTCGTTGGGGCACTCACTAACAATGAACGTGTTCTCCATACTTTCAAACCACTCGAGAAGTCCAGTGGCTCCTTCTTTTCCACTAAAACTAGTGGGTTTGCACGAGTTGAAGTGTTTGAAGGTGCAAGTACGGTTGTTCCCTTGTTGGTTCTTCCCATTTTGATTGTTGCTATTGTCTCCATTAGCACCACTATTGTTCCCATTGGTGTTGTTGTTGTTGCTATTAGCCATTAGTGTGCTATTAAGTTCAGCAACCATAGTCGGAAGAACGGCAGCCATTTGTCGGGCAATCATGGCAGCCAGCTTACGGTCGGAACTTCCACGCTTTTCATGGTGACGAGACATGCTGGATATACAAAAATGAGTTAGTTATAGGAGCGGGGATAACAAAGGATAGTAGTTTAATAAAGATAAGCTAAGGTTATAAGGTACATGGAATGATTCTATTTGGTAACGCATTCCATTTGGAACCGTTGACACGTCAAGGTGAATTGATCCATTTACCTTAGAAACTTGTGGTTATTGACCATAATTATCATCACTCATCCCAGAAATCCCCAAGTAAGCATAACTAGTCCCGTAGGATTTATGCGATATGCTTGCCTTAGCCCGAGGGCCTTTTGCCAGGAAAACCAGGATACAGGTGTCTATGTGTCACACAATATTTCTTAGGTTTATAGAATCAAAACCTTGATGAGATTTATATAGATTAGACATAACGTCTAAAGATCCAAGTCATAACATAAGCATAAGATTCCACGTGTCGATGAGAATAAGATTAAGAGAGTTCATGTTCTGGGAGAGTCAAGAGTCAAGGTTAAGTTTAGGGAGACAAGTAACAATGTTTAGGCAATCCTATGCTAAGGCATCAAATTGCACATAAGAGGCATAGCATTATGTAGCATGAAAAGTATATAATTTACAAGATAGAAATATAATTCTATAAGGTTCATGCATACTATAGCCTAGGTTACCATTTCTAATAACCTAGATCTATAGTTATGGGCTCTGATACCAATCTGTCACACCCCACCTTGACGGCGAAACGTCGAGGAGTGAGAGTTAAGATCGTTCACAGCCACATAACGCTATTAATATTCCAAATATAATTTAAACATAAGTTTCAATTGTCGCATTACAATCATAAGTTTCAAAGAAAATAAAAGCATAACATAGAATGTAACAAATCATTCTATTTTATTTATTAATCTAGTCCATTCCTAGATGTGCAAGCTTCAAAGTGTAGATAATCAAACTTGGGCATTTCTGCAACAAGGAAGATGTTAAAAATAACGATCACAATAATATTGGTGAGGCATTCCATAGTTTTTAATCCATAAGTAGTAAAAGATGGGCAATTCAAGTCATGAGTTTAGTGAATAAAGTGATTAGGGATGTTATGAACATTGCAACAATCAAACCTCGACAAAGTTTTATAAGTCTCAAACGTGAAAAGTATATACGATCAGCTAAGTGTACTTGGATCAACCAAGCAGGCTTGTCTTACCCATAGATCTATGACTTCGCTGGGCTAGTAATAGTTAATGATTGTACATATAACGCCATAACATGGTAACCACAAAAGTTCAACTAACCACAACTTTACAAGATGAATTGCCATAGGTTTACAAGCCTCAAATAAGTTTACAAGTGCAATAATATAAGTTAACATGTTTCACCCCAAAGTGTGAAATAAGCAAAAAGGGGGTATGGAAATACTCACATGATCAAATGTA